>JBBDGP010002848.1:2772500-3172500 GCA_037952835.1 Lithobates septentrionalis | reverse complement strand
AAGGCTTTGTTAGATGTTGTTTGGCAAACTCTAATCTGGCCTTCCTGTTTGAGGCTCACCAATGGTTTACATCTTGTGGTGAACCCTCTGTATTCACTCTGGTGAAGTCTTCTCTTGATTGTTGACTTTGACACATATACACCTACCTCATGGAGAGTGTTCTTGATCTGGCGAACTGGTGAACTGTGAAGGGTGTTTTCTTCACCAGGGAAAGAATTCTTCGGTCATCCACCACAGTTGTTTTCCGTGGTCTTCCGGGTCGTTTGGTGTTGCTGAGCTCACCGGTGCGTTCTTTCTTTTTAAAGGATGTTCCGAACAGGTGATTTGGCCACACCTAATGTTTTTGCCATCTCTCTGATGGGTTTGTTTTGTTTTTTCAGCCTAATGATGGCTTGCTTCACTGATAGTGACAGCTCTTTGGATCTTATTTTGAGAGTTGACAGCAACAGATTCCAAATACAAATAGCACACTTGAAATGAACTCTAGACCTTTTATCTGCTCCTTGTAAATGGGATAATGAGGGAATAACACACACCTGGACATGGAACAGCTGAGCAGCCAATTGTTTCATTACTTTTGGTCCCTTAAAAAGTGGGAGGCACATATACAAACTGTTGTAATTCCTACACCGTTCACCTGATTTGGATGTAAATACCCTCAAATTAAAGCTGAAAGTCTACACAGTTAAAGCACATCTTGTTCGTTTCATTTCAAATTCATTATGGTGGTGTACAGAGCCAAAAAGATTAGAATGGAGTCGATGTCGCAATATTTATGGACCTGACACATTATACATAGATACATACATACATACACATACACACACTCAGTTTTTTTATTGTATTAGTTTATTGCAATTTTATATGTTTTTATACATTGCATGACATGTGATCCTCCTACAAATTAGTTTTGTATACTTAAGCCATTTGTATATTATTTAAGCGGCATCACTATAGTAAATGTATTTTTTTGTGCATGTATATACCTAGCGCTGACATGATAGCGTCTAGCAGCTAGAGTATCCATTTCCCGTTGGTGCACCTGTTCAGGGGCTCCTCCTCTGTCTCTCGCATCTGAAAGGCATTTCCGATGTATGCAGGCGCAGGACGTGATGCATTCCAGCAGAGTATTTCTGGGTTTTTGCATCATCCTGGGGGTTGATTCCTCCGTGATTTGCGTCACCTAGTGATACTTAAACAGGCGTGCTTGTGTGGTAGAGCCATGCCTCTGATGATATCCACTCGGATGAAACATGTCAGGCTACCTATGAGACACAAGCACGCTGAATGTTTTGTTTTATGATGATCGTTCTTATTGACTGTACATCCAAGTTGCTACAATAAATCTTTTCACAAGTGAGACGGGCTTCACTATATGCTGCTTTATTTCCATTTGGTGATGATATCCCCTTGATTGGGTGAGACGCCCACTGACTGCTGGAAGTTTACTGCTTTGTTGCCGCCTGGGACAAGTGAATGGATGCAATCTTTGCAGTGCATTTTAACCATCTACTTAATGGTGATTGACGAGTACAGATAAGATCCCTTGGGAAGTTATTAATCAATGCCTATCACTTGCTGATATCTGGTAAGCAGATTTGATTCTCACGTGGTGTGTTTCCCTATACACACTGAAAACAAACTGGTGAAGGGATTATCATCTTTTCCTCTTTTAATACTTCAAAGACTGCTTTTTATTAGCGCCGCATGTGGACTTTTTAGATTTTTATATTTGCTTATCAACAAATAGTGCTGGCTGATTTCCTCTTCCAATATTAAGTAGCGCAGATACCTACCTGTTTTTATTGTTTTAAAATTGTTTACAACGGTCATGTGATCTGCTGTGCTTGGCCACAGCGTTCTCATGACACTGGCAGCGGGCCAATGCAGTAATCAGTCATTGGCTGTGAACAAAAAGCGATGAGAGATCGCGCTGCTGCACAGACCCACAGTTGTGCGAGGCACGTTCTGGGAGGACATCATATGAAACAAAAATAGAAGGTCATCCGGCTAGCCCACAATGAGTACACCTTGAGAGTGAAGAGGCAGAACAAAAGCCAAGATTTTCATGAAGACTCAAGAAGCAGTGGATAGGCTAAATGGCAGAATCAAACTGAAAATGATAGTCACCCACTGCAAAATGTAAAAATCGCTGGTGTAGGGAAAAAATGGAAATGTAAAAGAAGTTATCCTTGTTATACACGGATACAAGAAGATCCCGCTGCTGCAGGGATGCAATGACTGACCTGGCTGATTTCATTTAAAACTTCTAAATCCAAAGAAGGGCATTCAGGCACTTTAGGTCCAGGATAAATGAATGCTTTCGGACGAGTGATGTCACGATCAGGGGTCAGGCTCGAAGACCAGTTACCATAGCAGTAGCAGAACTTCCACCAACCAGAAGGATAGGTACACAGGCAATCACCAACTGGCGGGTGATGCGGGCTCACCTGAGGCACGGAGTCTAAGTAATAAACCGGTGCTCCAGATGGTGGAGATGGATTTTGTTGCATGTTAGTACCAGGTCGTGGTCCTCAGGATTGTCCCACCAGGAGGTGAGCAAGCCGGGGTCCAGTAGTGGATAAGCAGGTGGGGATCAAAAAGAAATGTAGTCATTAAACAAGCCAAAGGTTGATAACGAGTAGTTGGAGTAGGAGATGACATCCCCAACTCAGGTGTCCAAGAGAGCCCACAGACATCCCCCCACTTAAAAAAGTGGGGGCACCCAGTCACTCAAGGGGGCTTTGAGCCAAGATTTCATAGCTTGGGAATCCAGGGCTTACTGTAAAAGGGGGTGCCAGGATTAGATTTGGAGGATAAGGTCTGGGAGGAACAAAAGGAACTCTTTCTAAATCCTGTAGACAAGGACTTTTCAAGAAAGAAAATCACTTGATTCCCCATCAATGTAGTCAGTGTTGATGGGGGAATCCCTCCTACGGAGCTATTGTGTTCTCTCGGTGGGGTGGGGTGGGGCTATACCCGCTGGCAATAATTGCATGAAAAATCTGACTGGTTATACCTAAGTTGATTGGTCAAATCGGCCTGCCCTACATGGTTTGAATCGCGGCCGATCCCTGCTGATCCGGCTGAGATTCGAACAGTCTATGGCCAGCTTTAACTTTCTTTTTGTTAGACAAATGCATGCTCTTACTTCAGGTGACATCCTTGAGAAAAAGAGTCCAGATGTTCACCAAAGAAACACTGATCAGCAAAGGGTATACATTCCATGGGCTTTTTACACAGCAGACCAGTATTTGAGCCAGAGAATCCAAGGCCTACCTTGGATAACTGCTAGAGGGAAACCCCAAGACCATCCACGCAATACCGTAGGGCAGGGGTGTTCAAACTTTTTTTGAAAGAGGGCCATATTTGATGAAGTGAATGTGCGTGAGGGCCGACCATTTTGCCTGAAATTCTTTAAACCATTAAAATTCGGTCTAAGTGTGTTCGTCCGAGCACTAATACACTGCTCAACAAGAATTCTCTTGCCTTTGTGGCTGTGTGTGGTGAAGAGATGAGCTTGGGTGCGTTATTTGGATATACCGTATTTATCGGCGTATAACACACACCTTCACTTTAAGAGGGAAGTTTCAGGAAAAAAATAAAATTTTAAGCAGCTTCGTTCCAGCCCGCCCCCAGCCGCCGAAGGCAGACGATTGGACACCGGGCCTCCCGAACGCACCGGAGGCCCGGTAAGAGCGGCGGGAGGCAGCGGGAGGGGGGGGATGTCCCCTCCCGCTCCTCCGGTATAACAGCCGAGCGGCTTTTAGCCGCATCAGTTGTTATACTCGGGTAGCCGATCGCCCGCTGTAAACAATGGTACCGGGATGATGCCTGCAGCTGCGGGCATCATCCCGGTATAACCCCGGAAAGCCGAGTACGCATATCTGCGTACGGTCGGCGGGAAGGGGTTAAAAAGGGATTCAAGGGATTTTTTTTGTCCACTGCCTCCCTAAAGACCAGGACATCCTCTACGGGAACCTCAGTGAACGATAGCAGGATCCATAAAAATAACTGCCCATTTTTTATAAAAGGTATTTTCCATGGAGTTTTGCTGCGAAATGTGTTTTGCAGTTATAAAAATCTTTTTAGGATGGAAACAGCCACCTAGCCACCGTTAAAGGCCTCCTCCACCACAAAGTGCATAGGAAAGGTCTTCAGCGGCTTAGGAGCAATCTTTGAGCCCACACTGGTATCCTGTGGTTCCAAATCTGTCTCTTCGTGGGGCGAAAACGGCTAACATGGAATCTTCCTGCATAGATTCCTCTGAATCAGAAGATGCACCATCTTCCCCTTCATACCAAAACCTCCTCCACCTGCATCTTTGTCCTGTGGCAGAAAAGGAGCCAAACCAAAGTCCCACAGAGAATAACGTGGAGAAAACCAATGCATGCCTCTTACATTCCCTGTGGCTTTAAGTTTCTAACATGGCACTGAGTTTCCCTATATCATAAGCCACAGAGGCAAACATTTCCTCCCTGCTCAAACAGGAATGGAAAGCGCTCAATAGAACTGAAGAGGAAAAATAGAAAGAAGCAGGATAAATACTCCTGCTGTCCAAAGCAGGGTCGGTAGTGGGGTAAACAAAACCCCCCTATATGAACCTGCTGTGAGGTTTGCCCGAAAGTCCCTTTATTCCATCCTCCCTCTGCGTGCTATCCTCCAAAAGAGTGAGAAAGAAACTCACAGTACTCACTACAGTGCAGTAAGGTAGGGGTAGATTTTATCTGCCTGATCAGTGCTGCAAACTATAGCCTGCAACGCTGATCAGTGTATTCTGATGTTGGGGAAGTATCTAGGGCTGCAACTAACGATTATTGTCATAATCGATTAGTTGGCCGATTATTTTTTCGATTAATCGATTAATCTGTTAAAAACCTTAAAAAAAGTGTAGTGTATAATTTAGTTAATATGTAAAGTTTTAAAAAAAGGCAATTTATTCTTAAATATCTCTATGCAGTGGTAAATATAAATAACCAACTATATGGATAGAGAGCAAAATATCTAATCCACTCTGAGAATAACAGACAGAAGAGATATTCTGTACATACTATTAGAGGAGAGCTATACTGTACATACTATTAGAGGAGAGATATACAGTATATACTATTAGAGGGGATATACTGTATATACTATTAGAGGAGAGATATACTGTATATACTATTAGAGGAGAGATATACTGTATATACTATTAGGAGATATACTGTATATACTATTAAAGGGTGAATCTGGTAAATATCATCAAATTCAGAGATCTATTTTTTATTTAAAAAAAACAAACCATGTCTTCCCCGACAAATGACAAAAAATTTCATTTTAAGTACGTTCGTTCGATTTTCGAATTGTTAGTGGGGTAAAATCGAATTGTCAAAGGATCTGCGGGAAAAGGTAGTTGAACTGTATAAAACAGGAAAGGGATATAAAAAGATATCCAAGGAATTGAGAATGCCAATCAGCAGTGTTCAAACTCTAATCAAGAAGTGGAAAATGAGGGGTTCTGTTGAAACCAAACCACGGTCAGGTAGACCAACTAAAATATATTTATTTTATTTATTTACAGTAGAGATTTTTTGCTCTTTTTTTACTAATAAAGGGCTTATTTTAGTTTTTTTAACCCCATTATGTTACTGGCCGATTAATTGATTATGAAAATAGTAATCGATTAATTTCATAATCGATTAGTTGTCGATTAATCGATTAGTTGTTTCAGCCCTAGAAGTATCCCCACTGTCTGAATACAATAGCTAAGCGGGGTGGATTCCCCCATCTACATTGAGCGTATAGATGGGGGAATTGGGTCAGGTTTTTTTGTTCAACCCCTATGGGCTACTTAAAACAGCTGTATGGCATACTTTTTTTATGCTTATAGCACTGAATGTAGCAGGGTCTACTGTGTCACCTAATTTTCCCATTCAATTTTACAAGTCACCATAAAGCATATCTTATTCACCTAGATTTCTACCCATTTCCATTGTACTATAAAACCTAATTATAGGCTCACAACAATGCAACCGCTATTGCATAGCACCTAAACCAGCACTGGTATTTGGACTGCACGTTGAGCTATAGCTGCAGGCTTCTGAGACAAAATGTCACTGCTTGGTGACTAGATGTGTATAACCATGGTGTCAAAAAAAAAGAAAGCATCACATTTCTTCCTACCAGTGCCCTCCTGGAATATGGACAGTGCCTTCTTTATTTGTCACCTATTGCCTGTCTTCAATAAACTGTATTATCCCTCCACTGTGCTTCTAGTAACCCTAATGTGAAATTTAGATCGTGTATTTGGTTGCAGTGAGTCTTGATATATCTGGTTATATCTGGATGTCTTTTATTTGTTAACCACTTGCCGACTGGGCCATTGCCGAAAGACGGCAACAGCGCGGTCGGCTAGTTCTGGGTGGACGTCCATGGACGTCATTCCAGAATGTTGCTCCCGCGCGCCCCCTGGGGCGCACACCCGGGAACATCCGTGACCGCCGGGTCTGGAGGACCCGCGCATCACGGTAAATAGCCGCTGATCGCGGGCGCTTACCACGTGATCGTTCCGTCAAATGACATCGTGACGCCGGGTTCCTCCCCCCCTCTGTACCGATCGGTACAGTGCGAGGGGAGAGGGGGAGAGATGGCAGCGCTGTGTGCTGGATGTTTAGTGCCCACAGCGCTGCTCAATATAAATTCTGCCAACACTCTGCCAACACTCTGCCAACACTCTGCCAACACTCTGCCAACACTCTGCCAACACTCTGCCAACACTCTGCCATAAATTTTAACAGAAACAAAGAATTTTTTTTTTTTATCGAATTTTCAGTCTTTTTTGATTTATAGCGCAAAAAATAAAAAACCCAGTGGTGATTAAATACCACCAAAAGAAAGCTCTGGTATTTAAGTGAGAAAAAGGACATAAATTTCATATAGGTACAGTGTTGCATGACTGAGTAATTGTCATTCAAATTGGTCTGGTTAGGAAGGGGGTTTAAGTGTCCAGTTGTTAAGTGGTTAATCTGGTGTCATGACCACTGCCCTAGGTTTCCATTTTCAAGATTGCTTCTTTTTTTGCAGCATCCTTTAACACCACCATTGTTTGCACGGACTAGAGCTGTGTCTCCCTACACTGTGTGCATGAATAGAAACACGCAGCCCCAAAGCCTAGGATTGCAAGGCCCTCCCAAATTATTCCCTCTCCCACCATCCTCCCTTCTTCAAGTTAACAGAGTGGCCCTTGACTGAACTGCCCACTGCCGCACTTTTAATGAACCCCTAGAACCAGTTGATAAAAGATTACCTTAGGGCTCTTTCACATGGGGCGGATCAGTGATGATCCGCCCTGTGAACATCTGCTTGCTCAGTGGGGATCGCTCCGCCATTCCATTACACTGTTCTTTTAAAAAAAAAAATTGTGTCACTTTTATTCCTATTACAAGGAATGTAAATGTCCCATAATAGAAAAAAAGCATGACAGGACCTCTTAAATGAGATCTGGGGTCAAAAAGACCTCATATCTCATATTTACACTAAAATGCAATAAACAAAAAAAAAATTTGTCATTTAAAAAATAAATGCCCCTTTAAGAGCTATGGACGGAAGTGACGTTTTCACGTCGCTTCCGCCCTGAAATGGTTTGGAAACGGGTGGGGGACATCTTCCCCTCACTCCTCTCCATGCCACTGACGTGAGAGACTCCGATCGCCTCCGCCACTGCCGACGGCTCCGGTAAGCGGCGGAGGGCACCGGAGCACAGCAGGTGGGATCCTCTCCCGCCGTCGATAAAAGTGATCTCCTGGCAAATCCGCCACAGAGACCACTATTATCGGAAACCGCACCGCCGGCCGAGAAAGAGGTTACCGGGGTTATGGCAGCTAGCTGCTGCCATAACGATATTCCTCTTCAAAGTTAGGACGTATATCAGCGTGCGGCGGTCTGGAAGTGGTTAATAAAAAAAACACAAAAAAAATAAAAAATTGTTTTTTTTACTTGACCGGTTGCTTTAAACTGACTTCATCTGCAGATCAAAGTTCATCCCTTTGATCTGTACATGAAGAAACAGAAAGATACAAAAAGAAACGTTTCTTTTTAGCTTAGTGTTTCAGCAGCTGAGCAATGTTGTTGATAAACATTGCCTGGCTGCTTTTTTTTTTTTTTTTTTGACAACTCGAGGGAGTCCCGCGAAAAAAATTTTTTTTTAAAAGTCAGCAGCTACAAATACTGTAGCTGCTGACTTTTAAAATATGGACACTTACCTGTCACAGGGTCCAGCAATGTTGGCACCCGTGGCCAAACCATCCCTCGGTCCTCGGATGCTGCCGCCACTGTCTTCGGTATGGGAATCAGGAAATGAAGCCTTGCGGCTTCACTTCCCGGTTCCCTACTGCGCATGCGCGAGTCGCGCAGCGCAATCTGAATGGTCCGTGCTGTCTCTGGGACCCATGTGTGTCCCAGCAGACAGCACGACGGGACAGGAAGAGGCATAGACTCCCGTGGGAGTCTATGCCTGGAAGTAGGTGCGAATACCTGTCTTAGACAGGTATCTGCACCCCCCTGAAAGGTGCCAAATGTGACACCGGAGGGGGGGAGGGTTCAGAAAAGCTGAGGTTCAATCAAAAACAAGTCAAAAACATTTTTTTTGCTAGAAAATTACTTAGAACCCCCAAACATTATATATTTTTTTTTCAGATACCCTAGAGAATAAAATGGCAGTCATTGCAATACTTTATGTCACACCGTATTTACACAGAGGTCTTACAAGCTCAATTTTTTTTTTTTAATTAAAAAAATAAGACAACAGTAAAGTTAGCCCAATTATTGTGAAAGATAAAGTTACACTGAGTAAATTGATACCCAACATGTCACGCTTCACAATTGCGCCTGCTCGTGGAATGGCAACAAACTTTGGCCCTTAAAAATTTCCATTGGCGACGTTTAAAAAAATGCAAGTTAGACTTACCGGTAACTTGTTTTCCAATAGGCTTTCAGGACAGCACCCGGAGAGATCATGGCTCCTCCTCCCACAGGAAACACCTCCTCAATTAAGTCTTTAATTGGAGTCCTCCACGTTGCCTCCTCAGTTGTTTGTAGAGAACCTCCAGCCCCAGCTGCAACACATAAGCGACAGTTATATCATAGTATTACAGCAACAGTATAAAAAAAAGGGCGGGTTACTGCTGTCCTGAAAGCCTATTGGAAAACAAGTTACCGGTAAGTCTAACTTGCATTTTTCCAAAACGTCTTTCAGGACAGCACCCGAGAGGCTAATCGAGACTTACTCCATTTAGGGTGGGACAACAGCCTGGTCCCCAGCCGTCATGAGGTCTAACCTATAATGACGGGCAAAGGTTGTCAGACTTGACCAAGAAGCTGCCTTACAGATTTGTTCGGGGGGTGGCGCCAGCTTTTTCTGCTCAACTCACCGCCGAAGCTCTTGTAGAATGAGCCCGGACATTCACTGGACTCTCTTGACCTGAAAGGGAATATGCTTTAGAGATAGCCATTCTCAACCATCTGGCAATGGTTCCTCTGGAAGCTTGTCTTCCTTTTTTATTACCGGAAAATAAAATGAATAAAGCGTCGGAAACCACTAAAAACTTTAGATGTTCAAAGTAACTCAAGACTGCTCTTTTAACATCCAGGCTACGGAATTCTTCTTCCTTCTTACCCGATGGATTAGAACAAAAGGTAGGAAGTATTATCTCCTGAGTTCGGTTCTGGACCAAAGCGACCTTCGGTAAAAAATTAGGATCCGTTTTCAGAACAACCCGGTCTGAGAAAATGGAAAGAAATGGCTCCCTGATTGATAAGGCTTGCAGCTCACTGACTCTTCGAGCTGTTGTAACAGCCACTAAAAAAAAAAAATGTTTTTAAAGTAACCAATTTCAGGGAGGCTAAATTAATGGGTTGGAAAGGTTCCCTGGTCAGAGCCTGTAGAACAACTGATAAGTCCCATACTGGACAACTTTTGATCACCACTGGTCTAGACCGGGTGAGAGCTTTAAAAAAAATCTACTCGCCCACAATCTTAAATCCCTAAACAAAGACTTTAAATGCTTAAGACCACTCTCCCCCTTTGAGGATCTCTGCACTAAAACTTCACCCCAAACTCACCTCATATCCTATATACACAACCTCCTCTTTGCTGACCTCAAAGCCAACAAAACCTTAGCCTGCAAAAAATGGGACTCTGAACTTTCCATAACACTCATGGAAGAGAATTGGGAAAACATATTCAAAATCATTCACAAAGGCTCAATGAACGTTACCACCCAAGAAATCAAATCCAGATGGTACCGTACTCCTACATTACTACACAAGTTCAAACCTGACATCCCCGAGACCTGTTGGAGATGCCACCAAGACAGGGGTACTTTACTCCACATCTGGTGGTCATGTCCGCCTCTGCAGCACTTCTGGTCAGATGTTTGCCGCATAACCGCCCAGGTTACCTCTTACAGCCTAGAGCTTACCCCAGCCCAATTCCTTCTCCATCACTCGCCCTTACCACACTCCTATTATAAATCACTTGCCATGCATATGATTAACGCTGCGAAACAATGCATCCCCATACATTGGCACTCAACACAGGTTCCGACTCTCAAAGAATGGCTCACAAGACTACAAAAAGTAGCCGAAATGGAAAAACTCATTCATATCTCACGAGATACTCCAACAAAATTTAGCCATAAGTGGGCATGCTGGACACATTTTCAGACAACAGACGAATACTCTACTATTATGAAATCACCTGTTTAGCAAAATTGTCCATTCCCGAAAACTGCACTCAAATAACTAAAACTACACCCATTAGCAACTGAACGAAAATAATTAGGGGAAGCCAGAGACGACCAACCCCCTTTTACCCCTCCTCCCCTAACTTTACCCCCTTCCTATTTCATACCCCACCCCCTTCCCCATATAAAACCCCATTTGAGAGCCACCTAATTGAGCATTATCCTCACTTTACCTGGCTGTGACACACCCGCCCTGAACCCTACTACAGGTTGACAATAATCAAATTCACCTTCTCCAAATACGAAACATATTTTCTTTCTACATACTCACACCGCTGCCTACCTCCCTTATCGACAAAGTCCTCCTCCTGTAATACTTACCCCATTAATCTATATGGACACCAACTACACAACATACAAATCTCAGCATTGATATTCACCTCCGCCCCAGAGATTATACGGGTAGAATAGCGGAGAGGGCACCTCAGTCACGGCTGAGTCAGTGTCAAAGTGTCTGTTTCTTTTATGTACAACGATACAACAAACTGCTGTAACTTTTCATTGCTATACTACTGTTTTCGTTTACTTGTATATGCTCTCTATTTTCCTTCAATAAAGAAATTATTACAAAGTGAAAAAAAAAACAAATCTACTCACTGAGGGTTCTGACAAAATGGATTTTTCCAGAAATACCCCCAGTGCAGCCACTTGAACTTTGAGTGTGCTGACCGCTAGGCCCTTGTCCGCTCCTTCTTGCAGAAATTCCAGAACAGAGGAAATTTGTTTTGGTGATCTGTCAGATGCTGTGCACCAGGAGTTAAAGACTTTCCAGACTTTGGAATATATTGCTCTTGTAACCTTCCATCTGCTGGATAGGAAGGTAGCCATCAATCTATCCAAGAAACCTTTTCTCTTCAAGAGCTGCTCCTCAGTAGCCAAGCCGTGAGTTTTAGCTTTGCTACTTCCTGGTGAAGCAGAGGACCTTGTAACAGAAGGTCTTTTCTTAACGGAAGGTGCCAATACGGTTCTAGTTGCATCTGAAGAAGGGATGAAAACCAAGGCCTTTTGGGCCAGAAGGGAGTGATGAGGATTACTGTTCTATCCTCCTTCCTGATTTTTGTTATGACCCGAGGGATAAGCTGAAACAGGGGGAATGCGTAACAGAGGTGAAATTTCCAACTGTGCGCCAGAGCATCCACTCCCAGTGATGACTCATTCCTGTTGAGGGAGAAGAAACGAGACACTTGAGAATTTTCCTAGGTTGCAAAGAGATCCACTCTTGGGCGCCCCCATTTCTTCTCAATCAAATGGAAGACCTCTGGACTCAATTGCCACTCCGCTTCTAATACCTGGTTCCTGCTGAGGAAGTCCGCTACCCTGTTTAGGGTCCCCTTTAAGTGGACCGCGGACAAGGATAGAGTATGGAGCTCTGCCCAACTTAGAATGCCTCTTGCTAGGTTTTGCAGAACTCTGCTTCTGCTTCCCCCTGTCTGTTTATGTAGGCCACCGCTGTGGCGTTGTCTGACAGGATCTGAGTATGCTGTCCCTGGACTTCTTTTGCAAAGGTCAGTAAGGCTATCTCTATAGCTTTTAGTTCCCTCCAATTTGAGGACCTCCGTGCATCTTTTGTGGACCACGAGCCCTGGGCCCACCGGCTGTTCATGTGAGCCCCTCAACCCCAGGAACTGGCATTGGTTGTTAACCTTACCTGGGTTGGGAAGGACCATAACAGGCCCTCTGAATATCTAGTCTGGTTCTTCCACCACCAAAGACTCCTTTTCACCGATGTAGGGATCTTCACTAGTGAATCTAGTGATTCCTGCTGGTGATTCCAGGTTTTTAACAGGAAACTTTGCAGAGGTCTGAAATGGAGCATTGCCCACTGGACTGCCGGTATGGAAGAGGCCAGGGTTCCCAATGCTGACATGATCTTCCTGATGGACAGAATCTGATTGGACTGTAGCAGCGACACCACTTGTACCAACTTTTTCTGTTTTTCCTCTGGAAGAAACATTTTTTGCTCCAAAGAGTTGATACCAAAACCCAGGAATAATACTTCCTGTGAGGGAATCAGATTTGATTTTTGAAGTTTTAAGATCCACCCTATGGATTCCAGGTGAACACGGGCTCTGAGCAAGTTTTCTTGAAGACCTTCTCTGGTTTGAGCAAAAACAGCAGATCATCCAGATAAGGAATAACTGAGATGCCTTCTAGACGCAGAGGCGCCAATGCTTCGGCCATTATTTTCGTGAACACCCTTGGGGATGATGACAGACCGAACAGGAGTGCTCTAAATTACAGATGTACCACCTTCTTCCCTTCCTTCAGTGCTAACCTCAGATATTTTTGTGACCTGGCGGCAATAGAAATGTGGAGGTAGGCATCTTGTAAATCTATTGATGCCATGTAGCACCCTTGATACAGGACGTTTCTTACTGAGAAAACGGAATCCATCCGAAATCTTCTGTACTCTGACTTGTTCAACATTTTGAGATTCAGGATGAGACAGAACTTTCCTGAAGGTTTCTGAACAAGGAATACATGTGAGTAGAAACCCTGGAAGAACTCCCCTGTCGGGACCGGAATTATAACTTTCTGGGTTTTCAGTTCCTGAATTAGGGGCTTCATGGCGAAAGCCTTGACCGGATCCCTTGGGACATTTGTCATCAAGAATCTTTTTGGAGGCTCTTCCGTGAATTCTATCACATACCCCTGGGAGAGCATATTTACAATAAACTGGTTCCTCCACTGAGGAAGAAACTCCTGGAGTCTTCCCCTGACCTTGAGGGAGTCATTGCGGTTTTCCGGAGGTCGCAGGAGGATTCTAGAGCACTCCACTCCTACCTTTGGGCTTCTGAGAAGACCATGGCTTCTTCTTGCTCTGCGTTTTTCCTTCCTGCTGGCCTTTTTGGGGCAGAAAAAAACGCTTACGGGTTTGCAGCTGTTTCTTCTTGACTGGAAACGACTACTTTTTATCTGCCGTACGGTCAAGAATGGACTCTAGCTCCGAACCGAACAGCAAATCTCCTGCAAACGGAATACTACACAGTCTATTTTTAGATGCAGCATCCCCTGGCCAAGTTTTCAGACATAAGGCCCTCCTAGCAGAATTAGTTAAAGCTGCTGACCTGGCTGACATGCGAATAAATTCTGCTGAAGCATCCGCAATGTATGATATTGCTGCAGACAAAGTTGCAAAGGAGTCTAGAATCTCCTGTTTTGGGCAATCTGCCGTAACATGGGCCTTCAGCTGGTTCACCCAGTGATCTAAATTCCTTGCAACACAGGTTCTTGCCATTGCTGGTTTTAGAATGTTCATCACTGATTAAGGACCAGCCTCGTTTTGGATTTTAGGTGTTTACATGTTTAACCACTTAACAACCGGTCCATAGCCAAATGACGGCTACAGGGCGGATGCTTAACTCTGGGAGGGCGTCCAGGGACGTCCTCCCAGAATTCGGCTCTCGCGCGCCCCCTAGGGCGCGCACCTCGAGAGCATCCGTGACCGCCGGGTCCAGAGGACCCGGCGCATCATGGATCCCGGTAAATGGCCGCTGATCGCGGCCGTTTACCATGTGATCGCGCCGTCAAATGACGGCGCGATCACATGTAGACAAACCGGCGTCATCAGATGACGCCGGTTCCTCTCCTCCCCTCCTGTGTACCGATCGTTGTGGGCTGCATCTGTAGTGCCCACAGGGCTGCACAGAGACATCCAGCCATCCATGCTCATCCATCCCTCACTGCTCTGCAATGCCCCACAATACTCTGCCATACCCTGCAATGCCCCGAAATACCCCGCAATACTCTGCCATACCCTGCAATTCCCCACAATACTCTGCAATACCCCACAATACTCTGCCATACCCTGCAATACCCCGCAAGACTCTGCAATAACCCGAAATACTCTGCCATACCCTGCAATACCCCAAAATACCCCGCAATACCCCGCAATACCCCGCAATGCTCTGCAATGCTCTGCAATGCTCTGCCATACCCTGCCATACCCCGAAATATCCCGCAATACTCTGTAATACCCAGCCATACTCTGCAATACTCAGTGACACCCAGCCATACTCTGCAATACTCTGCCATACCCAGCCATGCTCTGCAATACCCCGCAAAAATCTGCAATACTCTGCCATAACCCGCAATACTCTGCCATACCCAGCCATACTCTGCAATACCCCGCAATACCCAGCCATACTCTGCAATACTCGGTGATACCCAGCCATAATCTGCCATACCCAGTCATACACGGCGATACTCTGCAATACCCAGTCATGCTCAGCCATACTCGGCCATGCTCAGCCATACTCGGCCATGCTCAGCCATACTCGGCCATGCTCAGCCATACTCGGCCATGCTCAGCCATACTCGGCCATGCTCAGCCATGCCCAGCCATGCTCGGCCATACCCAGCCATGCTCGGCCATACCCAGCCATGCTCGGCCATACCCAGCCATGCTCGGCCATACCCAGCCTCTGTATGTGGCCAGGCTGTGGAAGTCTCACACATGTGGTATCGCCGTACTCAGGAGGAGGAGAATCTATTTTGGGGTGTCATTTTTGGTGTGTACATGTTATGTGTTAGAAATATTGTATAAATGGACAACTGTGTTAAAAAAAAAAAAAAAAAGCGCTCTAACCACTTCCCGCCTTCCGTCATACGACCTCCTTGACTTTGTGCGGGGATATCTGAATGATGCCTGCAGCTACAGGCATCATTCAGATATCAGCTTTTTCAGCCGGCGATTCCCTACACCATAAGAACGATCATAGCGGCTTTTACACTGCTTGATCATTCTTACGGGAGGCGAGAGGGGACATCCCCCCTCCCGCTGCAGTCCGGTGCTTCTAACGACTCACCGATACAATCGAAGCCAGGATTTTTTTTTTTTTTTTTTTTTTTAATTTATTTCAGGCACAGCCTAGAGGTGAGATGTGGGGTCTTATTGACCCCATATCTCACTGTAAAGAGGACCTGTCATGTCATATTCCTATTACAAGGGATGTTTACATTCCTTGTAATAGGAATAAAAGTGATCAAATACATTTCTTTGGGAAAAAAAGTGTCAAACTAAAATAAATAAAGTAAAATGAACAATAAAAAAATAAATAAATAAAGTAAAATGAACAATAAAAAAAAAAAAAAAAAATTTTTAAAGCGCCCCTGTCCGCGTGCTCGCATGCAGAAGCGAACGCATACGTAAGTCCCGCCCACATATGAAAACGGTGTTCAAACCACACATGTGAGGTATCGCTGCGATCGGTAGAGCGAGAGCAATAATTTTAGCTCTAGACCTCCTCTGTAACTCAAAATTTGTAACCAGTAAAAAATTTTAAAGCGTCGCCTATGGGGATTTTTAAGTAGCGAAGTTTGGCGCCATTCCACAAGCGTGTGCAATTTTGAAAGGTGACATGTTAGGTATCTATTTACTCGGTGTAACTTCATCTTTCATATTATGCAAAAACATTGGGCTAACCTTACTGTTTTGTTTTTTTTTTTAAGCAAAAAACAGTTTTTTTCCAAAAAAAACGCGTTCGAAAAATTGCTGCGCAAATATCGTGCGAGATAAAAAGTTGCAATGACCGCTATTGTATTCTCTAGGGTCTTTCCTAAAAAAACATATATAATGTTTTGGGGTTCTATGTAATTTTCTAGCAAATAAATGATGATTTTTACATGTAGGAGAGAAATGTCAGAATTGGCCTGGGTGCTCCCCTGCATGTTGGGCCTCTGTATGTGGCCACACTGTGTAAAAGTCTCACACATGTGGTATCGCTGTACTCGGGAGTAATAGTAGAATGTGTTTTGGGGTGTAATTTGTGGTATGCATATGCTGTGTGTGAGAAATAACCTGCTAATATGACAATTTTGTGGAAAAAAAAAAAAAAAAAAAAAACTTGATTTTGCTAAGAATTGTGGGAAAAAATGACAACTTAAAAAAACTCACCATGCATCTTTCTAAATACCTTGGAATGTCTTCTTTCCAAAAAGGGGTCATTTGGGGGGTATTTGTACTTTTCTGGCATGTTAGGGTCTCAAGAAATGAGATAGGCCATCAGTACTTCAGGTGTGATCAATTTTCAGATATTGGCACCATAGCTTGTGGACGCTATAACTTTCACAAAGACCAAATATACACTAATTTGGGTTATTTTTACCAAAGATATGTAGCGGTATAAATTTTGGCCAAAATATATGAAGAAAAATTACTAATTTTCAAAATTTTATAACAGAAACAAAGAAAAATGTATTTTTTTTTTTACAGATTTTTCGGTCTTTTTTCTTTTATAGCGCAAAAAATAAAGAACCCAGCGGTGATTAAATACCACCAAAAGAAAGCTCTATTTGTGTGAAAAAAGGACAAAAATTTCATATAGATACAGTGTTGCATGACTGAGTAATTGTCATTCAAAATGTGAGAGCACCAAAAGCTGAAAATTGGTCTGGTTATTAAGGGGGTTTAAGTGCCCAGTGGTCAAGTGGTTAAAACAGTTTTTTTTTTTGCTAGAAAATTACTTAGAACCCCCAAACATTATATATTGTTTTTTTTTTCTAACACCCTAGAGAATAAAATGGCAGTCATTGCAATACTTTTTTTTGCACCATATTTGCGCTGCGGTCTTATAAGCGCACTTTTTTTGGAAAAAAATCGCTTTTTTGAATAAAAAAATAAGACAACAGTAAAGTTAGCCCAATTTTTTTTTATATTGTGAAATATAATGTTACGCCAAGTAAATTGATACCCAACATGTCACGCTTCAAAATTGCGCCCGCTCGTGGAATAGCGTCAAACTTTTACCCTTAAAAATCTCCATAGGCGACGTTTAAAAAATTCTACAGGTTGCATGTTTTGTGTTACAGAGGAGGTCTAGGGCTAGAATTATTGCTCTCGCTCTACCGGTCACGGTGATACCTCACATGTGTGGTTTGACCACAGTTTTCATATGCAGGCGCTATTCACGTATGCGTTCGCTTCTGCGCGCGAGCTCGTCGGAACAGGGCGCTTTAAAAAAAAAATTTTTTTTTATTATTTATTTTACTTTATTTTATTTATTTTTTCACAGTTTTTTAAACCACTTCAGCCCCGGAAGGATTTACCCCCTTCCTGACCAGAGCGTTTTTTGCGATTCGGCACTGCGTCGCTTTAACTGACAATTGCGCGGTCGTGCGACGTGGCTCCCAAACAAAATTGACGTCCTTTTTTTCCCACAAATAGAGCTTTCTTTTGGTGGTATTTGATCGCCTCTGCGATTTTTATTTTTTGCACTATAAACAAAATAAGAGCAACAATTTTTAAAAAAATGCATTATTTTTTACATTTTGCTATAATAAATATCCCCCAAAAATATATAAAAAAAACATTTTTTTTCTTCAGTTTAGGCCGATCGTATTCTTCTACATATTTTTGGCAAAAAAAAAATCGCAATAAGCGTTTATTAATTGGTTTGCGCAAACGTTATAGTGTTTACTAAATAGGGGATAGTTTTATGGCATTTTTATTAATTATTTTTTTTTTTTACTAGTAATGGCGGCGATCAGCGATTTTTATTGTGACTGCGACGTTATGGCGGACATGTCGGACATTTTTGGGACCATTGTCATTTATACAGCGATCAGTGCGATTAAAAAAGCACAGATTACTGTGTAAATGACACTGGCAGTGAAGGGGTTAACCACTAGGGGGCGGGGAGGGGTTAAGTGTGTCTTAGGGAGTGATTACTAACTGTAGGGGGATGGGCTGTGTGGGTGACGTCACTGATCTCTGCTCCGATGGCAGGGAGCAGAGATCGAGTGACACTTGTCACTAGGCAGAACGGGGAGATGCTGTTTACAACGGCATCTCCTCGTTCATCCGCTCCGTGAGGCGATCGCGGGTATCCCCGCGGCGATCGAGTCCGCGGGACCCGCGACCCGACTCACGGAGCTCCCGGCCGGCGCGCACGCAATGGCACGGCGGGAAATTCAAATGGACGTACAGGTAGGCCCATTTGCCCAGCCGTGCCGCTCTGCCGACATACATCGGCGTGCGCCGGTCGGGAAGCGGTTAAAAAAAAAGTTCGGAAATTCGGATCACTTTTATTCCTATTACAAGGAATGTAAACATCCCTTGTAATAGAAAAAAGCATGACAGGTCCTCTTAAATATGAGATCTGGCGTCAAAAAGTCCTCAGATCTCATATTTAGACTAAGATGCAAAAAAAAAAAAGTTGTTTAAAAAAAATGACACAAAAAAAATTGTGCCTGTAAGAGAAGTGGGCGGAGCCGACGTAATGACGTCACTCCGGCCGTCCTATGGTATAGAGACGGGTGGGCACTGACAGGTCCCGATCTCCTCCGCCGCTACCGACGGCTCCGGTAAGCGGCGGAGGGCGCGGGAGAGCGGCAGGAGGGGGGGTGGCACCTCTCCCGCCACCGATAACAGTGATCTCGCGGCGAACCCGCCGCAGAGACCACCATTATCGTGTACAGAAACGCCGGCCCTAAAGATGGATACCTCGGTTGTGGCAGCAGCTGCTGCCGTTACCGAGATATCCATCTTTAAAAAAATGACGTATATATACAGTGGCCGGTCGTTAAGTGGTTAAGAAGCAGATCCATCCTTTTATCCATGGGCTCTTTCAGAGTGCCCATATCCTCAAAGGCGAGGTCTGTAGACTTCGAGACCTGAGAAAAGGCAGAGTCCAATTTTGGAACCTTGTTCCATATAAAGTCAGGACTTTCCTCAAATGGAAATCTTCTCTTATGAGCCCGGGAAAAAAATGGCCTCTTCTATCCCCAAAGTAGCATGGATTACTTTCAGGAGTCCTTCTACCTCTTCTAGCGACATTTGGTACTTAGAAGCGGAATCTGTTTCATTTTCCTCCTCCTCAGAATCGGTTTCATCTGGAGCGAGGGAAACGGACCCTTGGGAAGTGTCCTGGGATATCGGACCCCTATTATTATTTGGGAGCCGCCCTGGGGTACTGAAGGTAGCTGTGGAACCATGGGATCCTTTGAGGGACCTGGTTCCTCTCTTAGGTTTGACCTAAAAGCTTGAAAGGTGGCCCGGAGCTCATCCTTTATTGTTGTAACCAAATTGCCACACATGGATGGAGACTCCTCCCTGACTAGATTTGCAATGCAATCTGCACAAAGCGTTTTGGTCCAAACATCGCTTAATTTCTCTTAGCAGACAGGGCACCTTTTCTTGACTGGTTGGGCAGAACCTTTGGCCTGGACAAACAGAAAAGAGACAAGGAACCACGCTTAAAAGGCTGCTACACAGCACAGCTAAGACACCCAGGTGCACTAGAGAAGATAACATCTTACTTCCATGTGCCCAGCAAGCCACCACCACACCTAAAATCTCCTGTTGCTGGGCAGATATGCTAACACTAGCCACTGCAACATACATTCCCAGGGAAATGGGGGGTGGGGGGAAAGGGTGAGTAACCCCCCCACAGGAGAAAACGGCCCAGAGTAATAGAGGACATAGTCCCTTACCTTAGCCTTGCTGGCGCCTTGGCTTGCCCCCTTATCCGCTGCATCGCTATCCATAGCTGTCTGCGGACGCGTGGTGAAACAAACGGCGGTTCCAGATTCGAAAATGCCGCTGCGCTGACCTGGAACCGGAATTAAAGCAACAGGTGACCCTGCCCTCTCCCTCTGCGCTTTGCGGCCAGAAATGACGCGTGCGCCGACCCGGAAGTGCTGCTTCTTCCTATACAGGACGTGGCTGAAGCGCTCTTCTGTCACCAGAAACATGGCCGCCACCGGTTATCCCGCAATGCAGTCATCCAGCAGGGAACGGAGGACAATTGCCTGTCTGGAAAAAAAGAGAAGCAGCACCCCCAGGCGTACAGGCTCTCCCCGAGCACGGAAGAAGGAGCCCATGGGACCGTCCATCGGGAGGCAAGTGGGAGGATCACTCTCCCAGCAAAAAGACTCAATAGGTGAGAACCTGTGTCTCCCAGGAAAGCCCGGAGAGATCATGGCTCCCACCAGAGGTGTTCCTCCAGCTGGAGGAAACACAAAAAAACTGACGAGTCAACGTGGAGGACTCCAATTAAAGACTTAATTGAGGAGGTGTTTCCTGTGGGAGGAGGAGCCATGATCTCTTCGGGTGCTGTCCTGAAAGACATTTTGAAAATTTCTACAGGTTACCAGTTTTGAGTTATAGAGGTCTAGAGATAGAATTATTGCTCTTGCTCTAACGATCACGGCAATACCTCACGTGTGGTTTGAACACCATGTTCACATGCGGGAGAGACTTACGTATACGTTCGCTTCTGCGCCCGAGCTCGGCAGGAAAGGGCACATTAAAAAAAATTTTTTTCTTATTTATTTTACACTGTCCTTTAAAAAAATGGGTCACTTTTATTCCTATTACAAGGAATGTAAACATCCCTAGTAATAGAAAAAAGCATGGCAGGACCTCTTAAATGTGAGATCTGGGGTCAAAAAGACCTCAGATCTCATATTTACACTAAAATGCAATAAAAAAAAATATGTAAAAGGTAATTTTAAAAAAGAAAAATAAAAAAACATTGCTTCCGCCCTCCAATGTTATGGAGCTGAGCGGGGGCCATCTTTCGGCCGGACGGACCGATAAAAGTGATCTCACGGCGAATGCACGCCGTTCCTGAAAATACTGGGGTTATGACAGCTAGCTGCTGCCATAACAATGGATTTTAGCGTCAAAGTACTGACGTACGGGTACGGTAATTTCCGTGAAGTGGTTAACGCTTCAGCTGTCAACAGGGGAACCCCACTGACAGTTGAATAAGTCATCGGTTGTTAAGGATGCGGCGGCCCCGCTCCTGAAAGAACTGAACCTGAAAGTATCAGTTTCAGGTATCAGTGCATTTGCACAAGTACTGATACTCGTGCAAATGCTTAGTATCGGCACGGATACCAATATCGCTGCAACCCTAGGCAAAAACATTTAAAAGATATACATGACATAAAGAAAGCCTTAATATATTTTGTAAACAACTTTGACATGTTTGAATCAAAAACTTTATTCTGGTGTCAAGATGAACAAAAAAAAAAGTTGGTTTTTTTTTTGGGAGTGATTTGCCAGCAGAAAAAACTGAAAGCTTCTAGAGGCTCCTAATTGCTGTTAACCGCTGCTAAGCCCCAGTTTCCAGCTGTTTTTTTTTTTTTTCCAGCCAGCCGCCCTCCGGCTGGCTGGAAAAATGTATAGCTGGAACCAGTGTATATAGCTGATTGTTAAAGTGTTACTAAACCCACAGTAAAATCAGTCTGCATATGCAGTAAAGCATGCTTGTTATACTCACGGTGCAAAGCAAATATGTCAAATGGCGGCAGCCTTTGTCAGGTGCGGACCTTGTTTTTCTTTTTCAGGTCGGGGGACGGCTGAGGGGCATTGTTTTTGTTTCTTTTAATAAAGGTTTTGTCTAAAACTCTGTGTGTGTTTTATACTTTGACACTTTCTAGGTGAATGAGTAGGAGTACAATGTATCCCTACTCATTCACATAAGGGGAGGCAGAGATTTGGGGACCCTACTGTTAAAGAAAGGAGGCTAACAGATTCCGATAAGTAAGGCCAGGGTTGTGGGAAAGAGGCCCTTGTCCTCATCAACATGGGCACAAGGTGCTTTGGGGGGGGGGGGTCACAGGAGAGCACACATGCGTGAACTCCTTGGCTTTGGCCATACTTTTAACTAGCAGGATTTTGTGACATTTAACTGGACTTATTCTGTAATGTTAAAAAAAAAAAGGTACTACTAAGAGTAAATACACCTTTTATGTACAGGGAACCCCAGAAGCTGGACCTATCACCTCCGAGTACAACAAAATCATTTTGGCGACTTACAGAACAGACAACACATGTACCAGGAATTTAGCTACAAGCTATAGTGCATACTGAGAGACAGCTTATGATCTATATACCTGAAAGTACGATGTATTGTCCACGACTGTAACAGGTTTAACAGCAGATACGTGACTACTACTTAGTCTTGGCAATGGGAAGATTTTAAATGGAATTTCTTGCTCCATCATTATCTGTAAATAAAATATAATGAAATACATGCATTATAAGTGATTATACAATTTATGTAGCTTTAGCCATTTAAGGTATCCCTAAAAGTACTACCTACAAAACTTGTAGATGCATCCTACATTTATCATACAATGATGCATATAACGTTGGTCTTCCAAGTACTAGCTATTGCAACTTCCATTCTGAATAATAAATGAATCATGTTAACCACTTCAATACCATGCACTTTCCCCCCTTCCGGCCCAAGCCAATTTTCAGCTTTTAGCGCTGTCGCACTTTAAATGACAATTGCATTCCCACAAATAGAGCTCTCTTTTGGTGGTATTTGATCACTGCTGGGGTTTTTATTATTTGCGCAACAAATAAAAAAAGACTGAAAATTTTGAACAAATAAAAGTTTTTCTCTGTTTGTTATAAAATTGTGTAAATACGTTTTCTCCTTCACTGATGGGCATTGATGAGGCAGGACTGATGGACACTGATAAGGCAGCAGTGATGAGGTGGCACCAATGAGGTGACACTGATGGGCACTAATATGCAGCACTGATGGGCACTGATAGACGGCACTGATGCGCACTGATAGGTGGAACTGCTTTGCAGCACTGATGGGCACTCATAGGCAGCACTGATGGGCACTGGGCACAGATAGATGCACAGATAGATGGCACTGATGGGCATCACTGGTGAGGCATTGGAAGGCATTATTACTGGGTACTGACTGGCACCATTTGTGGGCACTGATTGGCATCGATTTTGGGCACAGATTATAATCCCTGGTGGCCATGGGTGGCATACCTGGTGGTCATCACTGGTGGCAATCCCTGGTGGACCTGGTGGTCTAAAGTGGGCATCCTCGAAGGGGGGGGCTGCACAGATAATCAATCAGCACAGACCCCCCTGTCAGGAGAGCAGCCGATAGGCTCTCTACTCGTGTCTGCCAGACGGAACCACCGCCTGGCTGTCATTTTGCTATATGCCAGGCAGGAAGTGGTTAAAGTACACTAAACTATGACATAAAGGACTAAAATGTTAAGGGCTGCCAGTTTAGAGATGAGATAGTGATCCTTTTGGCCTAGGAGGAGGAAGGAAACGTATGACCACTGTGATGCAAAGGAGGAGACGCAGGGTTACCAACCCCGCCATAGATGGGGTGAGTGCAGGGCTGGTAACCGACCCGGGGGTGGGCGGGTGCAGATGACCCGACCGACCCGGGGGGGTTAAGGGGTTTTATGTGGGTGCTTTGTTATCCGCCCCCCCCAAAAAAAATATACCACCAGCCGCCACTGGATTCAGGCATTTGTAAAGTTGCTAGATTACTTCCACATTGTTGGACAGGTGGCGTAACCTTCCTTCCCCCTGCTTAAAGGGGTTGTAAAGGCAGGTTTTATATCTTACTGCATTCTATGTGCAGCAGCCCCCCTAACACTTACCTGAGGTCCCTCTCTGTCCAGCGATGTCCACATGTTTCTCAGCCGTCCGAGATTCCCCCCCTCCTGATTAGCTGAGACACAGCTGCGGTCCCCAATCAGGGGAGAGAGGGGGTGGGGCCGGGGCTCCGTGTCCGAAAAGAGGAGGATCCGGGCTGCTCTGTGCAAATCCACTGCAATAGAGCAGGTAAGTATAACATGTTTGTTATTTTTATAGTATAAAAAACAAGACTTTACAATAACTTTAAAGTGATGTTCCACCCTAAAAAAAAAAAATCCATGACTGTGCCTTAAAAAAAAAATGTTAAAAAAATTTGGAAATTTTTTTTTTTTTTACTTACCTCCAAATTCCTGTTGCTAGGGGGTCCCTCGTAGTCTGCTTCTTCCAGTGCCTGGGCTGGTGACATCACTTCCCCCTCGGCACAGGAAGGACTCAACTCTGCTCCCTCCCTCCTGTCAATCATCTGGGACCCATTACAGGTCCCAGGTGACTGAGCGGCCAATCACGGCGCGCAGCGCCGCTCGTGCATGCGCAGTGGGTGCCAGGCTGTGAAGCCACAGCCCGGCGCCCACAGTTGCAATGCCGGCGCTGCTAAACGGAGGGGGAGACGAGCAGGGCTTCGACCCCCCACATTGCTGGACCCTGGGACAGGTAAGTGTCCAATTAAAAGTAAGCAGCTGCAGTATTTGTAGCTGCTGACTTTTAATTTATTTTTTTTTTTTCATGGGCCCTCCTCTTTAACTGCTCCTCCTGGGAGCCCAAGACCTCAATGGCAGATGTCAGGATGGAGAGCGGCTTGAAAACCAGCGAACCTTGGCTGCAGCCAGCGAAACAGCAGTAATCACAATCTCTGTTCAGTCTGCTTAAGAAAAAAGCAGGACTGCAATATTGCGGCGGACAATTGGATACTAGATGACACTTTGCGGGAATCAGTGACACCAATACAGTGATTAGTGCTAAAAATATGCACTGTCACTGTACTAATGACACTGGCTGGGAAGGGGTTAACCACCTCCCACCGGCCACTGCACATATACGGCCGGGTGGGCGCTTCCTCCTTCTGAGTGGACATCAGGAACGTCACTCGGAGGGGGATCGCGCGCGTGCCCTCGCAGCGGCGCGATCCCGATGTGCTCGTGTCTCCCGGACATGTCTCCCGCATCTCTGATCAGCAGTATATTATATAGGTACATATACATACATACATACAGACATGTGTGAGGGGGCTGACATATACTGTATATACAGGAGTGAGGGGGGCTGACATATACTGTATATACAGGAATGAGGGGGGCTGACATATACTTTATATACAGTAGTAAGGGGGGCTGACATATACTGTATATATAGGAGTGAGGGGGGGCTGACATATACTGTATATTCAGGAGTGGGGGGCTGACATGTATACACAGGTGTGAGGGGGGGCTGACATATATACACAGGTGTGAGGGGGGGCTGACATATATACACAGGTGTGAAGGGGGGGGCTGACATATATACACAGGTGTGAGGGGGGGCTGACATATATACACAGGTGTGAAGGGGGGCTGACATATATACACAGGTGTGAGGGGGGGCTGACATATATACACAGGTGTGAGGGGGGGGCTGACATATATACACAGGTGTGAGGGGGGGGCTGACATATATACACAGGTGTGAGGGGTGGGCTGACATATATACACAGGTGTGAGGGGTGGGCTGACATATATACACAGGTGTGAGGGGTGAGCTGACATATATACACAGGTATGAGGGGTGGGCTGACATATATACACAGGTGTGGGGGGGCTGACATATATACAGAAGTGAGGGGGGCTGATGTATAGATACAGGAGTGAGGGGGGGGCTGACATATATACAGAAGTGAGGGGAGGCTGACATATATACCGGAGTGAGGGGAGGGGGCTGACATATATACAGGAGTGAGGTGAGGGGGCTGACATATATACAGGAGTGAGGTGAGGGGGCTGACATATATACAGGAGTGAGGTGAGGGGGCTGACATATATACAGGAGTTAGGGAGGCTGACCTATAAACAGGTGTGAGGGAGGCTGACCTATAAACAGGTGTGAGGGAGGCTGACCTATAAACAGGTGTGAGGTGAGGGGGCTGACATATATACAGGAGTGAGGGGGGGGGGGCTGACATATAGACAGGAGTGTGTGAGGGAGGCTGACATATAGACAGGAGTTAGGGGGGCTGACATATAGACAGGAGTTAGGGGGGCTGACATATAGACAGGAGTTAGGGGGGCTGACATATAGACAGGAGTTAGGGGGGCTGACATATATAGACAGGAGTGAGGTGAGGGGCTGACATATAGACAGGAGTGAGGTGAGGGGCTGACATATAGACAGGAGTGAGGTGAGGGGCTGACATATAGACAGGAGTGAGGTGAGGGGCTGACATATAGACAGGAGTGAGGTGAGGGGCTGACATATAGACAGGAGTGAGGTGAGGGGCTGACATATAGACAGGATTGAGGTGAGGGGCTGACATATATACAGGTGTGAGGGAGGCTGGCATATATACAGGTGTGAGGGAGGCTGACATATATACAGGTGTGAGGGAGGCTGACATATATACAGGTGTGAGGGAGGCTGACATATATACAGGTGTGAGGGAGGCTGACTATATACAGGAGTATGGGGGGGCTGACATATATACAGGTGTGAGGGAGGCTGACATATATACAGGTGTGAGGGAGGCTGACATATATACAGGTGTGAGGGAGGCTGACATATATACAGGTGTGAGGGAGGCTGACATATATACAGGTGTATGGGGGGGCTGACATATATACAGGTGTGAGGGAGGCTGACATATATACAGGTGTGAGGGAGGCTGACATATATACAGGTGTGAGGGACGCTGACATATATACAGGTGTGAGGGAGGCTGACTATATACAGGAGTATGGGGGGGGCTGACATATATACAGGTGTGAGGGAGGCTGACATATATACAGGTGTGAGGGAGGCTGACATACATATATACAGGAGTTAGGGGGGGCTGACATATACAGGTGTGAGGGAGGCTGACTATATACAGGAGTATAGGGGGGCTGACATATACAGGTGTGAGGGAGGCTGACTATATACAGGAGTATAGGGGGGGCTGACATATACAGGTGTGAGGGAGGCTGACTATATACAGGAGTATAGGGGGGGCTGACATATACAGGTGTGAGGGAGGCTGACTATATACAGGAGTATAGGGGGGGCTGACATATACAGGTGTGAGGGAGGCTGACTATATACAGGAGTATAGGGGGGGCTGACATATACAGGTGTGAGGGAGGCTGACATATATACAGGTGTGAGAGGCTGACATACATATATACAGGTGTGAGGGAGGCTGACATACATATAGACAGGTGTGAGGGAGGCTGACATACATAGACAGGTGTGAGGGAGGCTGACATACATAGACAGGTGTGAGGGAGGCTGACATACATATAGACAGGAGTTAGGGGGGGCTGACATACATATAGACAGGAGTTAGGGGGGGCTGACATACATATAGACAGGAGTTAGGGGGGGCTGACATACATATAGACAGGAGTTAGGGGGGGCTGACATACATATAGACAGGAGTTAGGGGGGCTGACATATATACAGGTGTGAGGGAGGCTGACATATATACAGGTGTGATACATACAGGTGTGAGGGGGCCTGAGTGCATACAGGTGGAGTGGCCAGTGTGCGGATTCGGTGGGATGGAACATGGGCACACCCTGGGGAATGTTGGTGGTCAGGCTGAGGGTGCGGGGGGGGGGGGGCCTAAAACTGTGCAAGGGGCCCACAAATTTTCTGATGGCTGCCCTGAACGCAGTAAGCGCATACGTACGTTCATAAAAATTCAAGAATAGAGGATTTTTTTCTGCCAAGTTCTCTCAGAAAAAAAGTATATTTAGATACACCCGTGTACATGAGGCCTTACATAAGCCTTAGTTTTGATGTTCTTTTTCAAACAATATAATCTGAGGGTGGCTGTAAAGTCCATGGAGCCTGTATAAGGCAAATAGGTTTTTTTAATGAGGTGTATTCTCAAGGCACCCATTTTGTACATACCTAAGATGCTAATGAAACCAACACATGACAATTCATTGCATTCTAAAAAAAAAAAAAATTCTTTCTTCTGTTCAAAATCTAACACTGTTCTGACTGGCCAGGGAGAACATCCCCGTTAGCTATTTCTTCAATGAAATATTTCTACTCACCTTGCTCTAAAATAGGCTCGTTCTGGTTTATAATGGAAGACAACCCTCCAGCCGGTGACCTGTCAGAGAACACTACCAATGCTGCACAAGAACTGCGCCACACTCCGCGCCCGACACCTCACTACCACATCGCTCGGGCGGGAAAATACGCCGCGCGCTTCCCTCACATCAGCAGTCACTCACAAGCCAGAAATCACAGCGCCCTCCCTTCAGCAACCAAATTCGAGCTGGATAGCACTGCGCGGCGCTTATGTAACAAATGACCAATCAGCGTTGTCACGTGCCCTGTACATGACCCCCCTCCAGCTGACTGAGGATGCATGATTGTCATATTCAGGAAAGTAATCTTATGACTTCGTGCACACGGCAGTACAGCATGTGCAACCTGCCTATTGATGTTCCTGGGACCTGCTGCCACCACATACAGCCACCCTTTCAGGTGCCATAGAAGAGGTGGCTGTACGTGGGCCTGGGGTTTCATAAAGCACCCGCATGCGCACTCTCTGCTTAACCAATTAAAGCGGAGTTTCACCCACTTTGAGATGTGGTCTTAAACTAAAGACCATCGCTCCGCCCCTCGTTTTTGGCTAGTAAAAAAATTTTTTTTTTCTTCTAACTTATGTTTTTTATGAAGTACAGCCTGTACTCCCGGCGCAGGACGTCACATCCTCTTCTTCGGCAAGCCCCCCTATGTCTTCTGAGACCTGTGCATGTCACAGAAGACATTCACAAAGACATGCGCAGTAGGAAATGGGGAGTGAAGTCGCAAGGCTCCACTGCCGCTTTCCCTTAATTAGAATGGCGGCACCTGCACTCGATCCGATGGA
The DNA here is from genome assembly GCA_037952835.1 of Lithobates septentrionalis. NCBI lineage: Eukaryota > Metazoa > Chordata > Amphibia > Anura > Ranidae > Lithobates > Lithobates septentrionalis. The sequence continues at coordinate 3,143,282 of JBBDGP010002848.1, read as the reverse complement.
CAGATCGGCCTCGGGAGGCCAACTTCGCGGGCTTACTGGACAGGTAAGTGTCCTTATTAATAGTCAGCAGTTATAGTGTTTGTAGCTGCTGACTTTAAAAAAAAAAAATTGCGGGTGGAACACCGCTTTAACCACTTCAGCCCCGGAAGGATTTACCCCCTTCCTGACCAGAGCACTTTTTACAATTCGGCACTGCGTCGCTTTAACTGCTAATTGCGCGGTCATGCAATGCTGTACCCAAACTAAATTTGCGTCCTTTTCTTCCCACAAATAGAGCTTTCTTTTGATGGTATTTGATCACCTCTGCCGTTTTTATTTTTGCGCTATAAACGGAAAAAGACCGAAAATTTTGAAAAAAAATGATATTTTCTACTTTTTGTTATAAAAAAAATCCAATAAACTCAATTTTAGCCATACATTTAGGCCAAAATTTATTCGGCCACATGTCTTTGGTAAAAAAAAATGTCAATAAGCGTATATTTATTGGTTTCCGGAAAAGTTATAGCGCCTACAAACTAGGGTACATTTTCTGGAATTTACACAGCTTTTAGTTTATGACTGCCTATGTCATTTCTTGAGGTGCTAAAATGGCAGGGCGGTACAAACCCCCCCCCAAATGACCCCATTTTGGAAAGTAGACACCCCAAGGAAATTGCTGAGAGGCATGTTGAACCCATTGAATATTTATTTTTTTGTCCCAAGTGATTGAATAATGACAAAAAAAAAAAAAAATTTACAAAAAGTTGTCACTAAATGATATATTGCTCACACAGGCCATGGGCCTATGTGGAATTGCACCCCAAAATACATTCAGCTGCTTCTCCTGAGTACGGGGATACCACATGTGTGGGACTTTTTGGGAGCCTAGCCACGTACGGGGCCCCGAAAACCAATCACCGCCTTCAGGATTTCTAAGGGCGTAAATTTTTGATTTCACTCCTCACTACCTATCACAGTTGCTGAGAGGCATGTTGAGTCCATGGAATATTTTATATTTTGACATAAGTTGCGGGAAAGTGACACATTTTTATTTTTTTTGCACAAAGTTGTCACTCAATGATATATTGCTCACACAGGCCATGGGCATATGCGGAATTGCACCCCAAAATACATTTAGCTGCTTCTCCTGAGTATGGGGATACCACATGTGTGGGACTTTTTGGGAGCCTAGCCGCGTACGGGGCCCCGAAAACCAATCACTGCCTTCAGGATTTCTAATGCCGCGTACACACGAGCGGACTTTACGGCGGACTTTGCCGGGCGGACTGGATTTTGTCGGACAATTCGATGTGTGTGGGCTCCAGCGGACTTTGTTTGCTCAAAAGTTGGAGGGACTTAGATTTGAAACTTGTTTAAAATGTATCCGTTGAAATCGAGTCCGGTCGAAAAGTCCGCCGTCTGTATGCTAGTTCGACGGACTAAAAAGCCACGCTAGGGCAGCTATTGGCTACTGGCTATGAACTTCCTTGTTTTAGTCCGGTCATACGTCATCACGTACGAATTCGACGGACTTTGGTGGATTGTGTGTAGGCAAGTCCGTTCATTCAGAAAGTCTGTCGTAAAGTACGTCGAAAAATCCGCCGGGCAAGTCCGCCGTAAAGTCCGCTCGTGTGTACGCGGCATTAGGGTGTAAATTTTTGATTTCACTCTTCACTGCCTATCACAGTTTCGGAGGCCATGGAATGCCCAGGTGGCACAAAACCCCCCCAAATGACCCCATTTTGGAAAGTAGACACCCCAAGCTATTTGCTGAGAGGCATGGTGAGTATTTTACAGCTCTCATTTGTTTTTGAAAATGAAGAAAGACAAGAAAAAACTTTTTTTTTTCTTTTTTCAATTTTCAAAACTTTGTGACAAAAAGTGAGGTCTGCAAAATACTCACTATACCTCTCAGCAAACAGCTTGGGGTGTCTAATTTCCAAAATGGGGTCATTTGGGGGGTTTTGTGCCACCTGGGCATTCCATGGCCTCCGAAACTGTGATAGGCAGTTAAGAGTGAAATCAAAAATGTACGCCCTTAGAAAGCCTGAAGGCGGTGCTTGGTTTTCGGGGTCCCGTACGCGGCTAGGCTCCCAAAAAGTCTCACACATGTGGTATCCCCATACTCAGGAGAAGCAGCAGAATGTATTTTGGGGTGTAATTTCACATATTCCCATGGCATGTTTGAGCAATATATCATTTAGTGACAACTTTGTGCAAAAAAAAAAAAAAAATTTGTCTCTTTCCCGCAACTTGTGTCACAATATAAAATATTTCATGGACTCGACATGACTCTCAGCAAATAGCTTGGGGTGTCTACTTTCCAAAATGGGGTCATTTGGGGGGGGGGTTTGAACTGTCCTGGCATTTTATGCACAACATTTAGAAGCTTATGTCGCACATCACCCACTCTTCTAACCACTTGAAGACAAAGCCCTTTCTGACACTTTTTGTTTACATGAAAAAATTACTTTTTTTTGCAAGAAAATTACTTCGAACCCCCAATCATTATATATTTTTTTAAAGCAAATGCCCTACAGATTAAAATGGTGGGTGTTTCATTTTTTTTTTCACACAGTATTTGCGCAGCGATTTTTCAAACGCATTTTTTGGGGAAAAAGCACACTTTTTTAAATTTTAATGCACTAAAACACACTATATTGCCCAAATGTTTGATGAAATAAAAAAGATGATCTTAGGCCAAGTACATGGATACCAAACATGACATGCTTTATAATTGCGCACAAACGTGCAGTGGCAACAAATTGAATACATTTTTAAAAGCCTTTACAGGTTACCACTTTAGATTTACAGAGGAGGTCTACCTCTAAAATTACTGCCCTCGATCTGACCTTTGTGGTGATACCTCACATGCATGGTGCAATTGCTGTTTACGTTTAACGACAGACCGCCGCTTGCGTTCGCCTTAGCGCGAGAGCAGAGGGCGACAGGGGTGCTTTTTTTTTTTCTTTTTTTTTTTTTTGCTTTTTTATCTTCTTTTTAAACTGTTCCTTTCATTTATTTATTTTTTAATCATTTTTATTGTTATCTCAGGGAATGTAAATATCCCCTATGATAGCAATAAGTAGTGACAGGTGCTCTTTTTTGAAAAAATTGGGGTCTATTAGACCCTAGATCTCTCCTCTGCCCTCAAAGCATCTGACCACACCAAGATCGGTGTGATAAAATGCTTTCCCAATTTCCCAATGGCGCTGTTTACATCCGGCAAAATCTAAGTCATGAAATGCTCGTAGCTTCCGGTTTCTTAGGCCATAGAGATGTTTGGAGCCACTCTGGTCTCTGATCAGCTCTATGGTCAGCTGGCTGAATCACCGTCTGCATTCTCAGGTTCCCTGTTGAGACAGGAGAGCCAGAGAAAAACACGGAAGACGGTGGGGGGGGGCATTCCCTCCCACTGCTTGTAAAAGCAGTCTAGAGGCTAATTAGCCGCTAGGATTGCTTTTACATGAAAGCCGACCGCTGGCTGAAAAGAATGATACCAAGATGATACCTAAACCTGCAGGCATCATTCTGGTATAACCACTCAAAGTCGTGAATGACGTACCTGAAGACAAAAAAATGGTTAACAATAAAGCACAGTAAACGGTAAAGTATAAAAAATTGCATACCTGAAAAGTAAACATGATAAAACATAATAACAATAAAACATTGCAGAATAGAATACAGTAAAAAAGAGCAGAACAATAGAGAGAGAATAGAGAGAGAGAGAGAACAATAAAATGACAACAATTTTTTTTTTTTATATATATATTTTATTTTTTTTTTTACACTTTTTTTTGTAACTAACTTTTATAACTGTAACCGGTTCCAGGTTTGGGTCTCTCAAAATGCAATGGCATCTTGGGAGACCCTGTGAAATGGCGCCTAGTCTGTGCAATGCTGTACCCTACGCTAATACTCAACTAGTGAGTGCATGGTAGCGTTCAAAACATTCACCAATGCAAAGACCAGATTGTCAGGACAGGAGGGACAATAATAGCGGGTGTCACGCCTATATCCGCGCTTGCTGCAGACACAACATCTTTTTTGGGGGGTTCATTGGGTAGGGGTACCCAGAGGCAGGGAAATGATCCCATTGGCGGGGAGCGATCGCGAGGGGGGGCCACGAATGGATGGCCTCCCCCTCACCACCAATCGCCGGGAAGGATTTGACGACCGCCGCAGGCACGGGGCGGGGGTCCAATCGGACCCCCCACCCGCGGGCAGGCAAGGACGTATCTGTAAGTCCTTTTGCCTGCCCGTGCCGCTCTGCCGACGTACATCGTCGTGCGGCGGTCGTCAAGTGGTTAAGGACCGGGCCTATTTTTCAAACTTGTTGTTTATAAGTTAAAATGATTTTTTTTTGCTAGAAAATTACTTAGAACCCCCAAACATTATTTTTTTTTTCTAACACCCTAGAGCAGTGACGGCGAACCTTGGCACCCCAGATGTTTTGGAACTACAATTCCCATGATGCTGTAGTTCCAAAGCATCTGGGGTGCCAAGGTTCGCCATCACTGCCCTAGAGCCTAAAATGGCAGTCATTGCAATACTTTCTGTCACACCGTATTTGCGCAGCGGTCTTACAAGCCCACTTTTTTGAGAAAAAATACACTTTTTTGATTAAAAAATAAGACAACAGTAAAGTTAGCCCAATTTTTTTTTATATTGTGAAAGATGATGTTACGCAGAGTAAATTGATACCCAACATGTCACGCTTCAAAGTTGCGCCCGCTCATGGAATGGTGACAAACTTTTACCCTTAAAAATCAACATATGAGACGTTTAAAAAATTCTACAGGTTGCATGTTTTGAGTTACAGAGGAGGTCTAGGGCTAGAATTATTGCTTTCGCTCTTCCGATTGCGGCGATACCTCACATGTGTGGCTTGAACACCATTTTCATATGCGGCCACTACTCACGTATGCGTTCACTTCTGCATGCGAGCTCTGTTTTACACTGTTCTTTTAAAAAACAAAATTGTTTCACTTTTATTTCTATTGCAAGGAACTTAAACATCCCTTGTAATAGAAAAAAAGCATGACAGGACCTCTTAAATATTCGATCTGGGGTCAAAAAAAGACCTCAAATCTCATATTTACACTAAAATGCAATAAAAAAAATTGTCATTTAAAAAAAATGGCCCTTTAAGAGCTATGGGCGGAAGTGACATTTTGACGTTGCTTTCACCTTGCAATGGTAAGAAGACAGGTGAGGGCCCATCTACCCCTCACTCAGCTCCATACCACAGAGGGGAGCAGACTCGATCGCCTCCGCAGCTGCTGGCGGCTCCGGTAAGCGGCAGAGGGCACCGGAGCGCGGCGGGAGGGGCGGCCCTTTCCTGCAGCCAATAAAAGTGATTTTGCGGCGAATCCGCCGCAGAGACCACTTTTATCTTAAACCGGACCGCTCACTGAAGAAGAGGATACCAGGGTTATCCCTCTTCAAACAGCCGACGTAATGATATATAATGAATAATGACGACGGGCGGTCCGTAAGTGGTTAAAGAACATACGTAAGTTCGAGTGCTTTCTGCAACCTTTGGGGCCAGGTTTGCCAACTGTCTGTATTTTCACAGACAGTTTGTTAGAAACAACCTGATTTCTTCCATCCACAAGCCTAGGTTCACGTATGTGTGGGCCTGGAAGGCGCGTTTCCGACCCACGGGCAGATGCACGGGCGTGCCATTAACTCTTAGGCCTGGTTCACACCTATGCATTTTTTAGTGCTTTTTCAGTTTTGCAGAAACACACTACAGTCCATTTAACATGGTTTCCTATGGACGTAGTTCACATCTGTGCATTTTATAGAAAGGGACTTTTTTCTGTTTTTGGTTCCATAGACTTCAATAGATCTAAAGCGTGTATTGAAAAATGTGTATAAAGGGATGATGCTGCGCTATAAATTACTTAAATAAATGTGAATCAGATAAACCATGAATATGAAAACACAATTGCAGGTGACAATACATGCTAAATATAGTGAATAAAATAGTGTAACAAAAAGTCCAATAAATGTCGTGTCACTTGCAGCATACTCACAACCAACAGTGACTGGTGTCTCTTCTTTCGGTGCAGAAAAATGCACAACCCAAAAAAATGAGTGACTAGTATCTCTTCCTTTAGTGCAGTGACACCTCTGTGCTCGATGGTCTCTCAATTTACAGTTGTTAAATAACAGCATAAGTGGACATAATTGCTGGGCCTCCCATGGTTAAGATGGACGAATCCGGATACCACGATTGATACATTTCCCAAGCAATTACTCTTGGCTCCCTCTGAGTAATGGTACTCCTAGATAGGGTCTCTCCACAAAGTAAATATTCATAAATCTTCTATGTAGATAGTGTGGACTGGGGGTGCCCTCAGGTAACTCCAATGTCATATATATGAAAGAAAGGAGTGCCAAATAGTGTAGTAACATTTTTTAAAAAGGCTTTAATCGATAAAAACAGCTGAGTATTGCTCACATTTAAAAGAGCAAACAGTAGCCAAAACCCCACGAGCGGTGAGCTCGTGCTCCCGCGTCACTTCTGGTGTGCCTGTCAGAACCAATCCTGACGTGTATTGTCACGGTCACGTGACTTCATCAGGGGATAGATATAGTTATCCGCTGATGAAGTCACGTGACCGTATATCCATTCTACATATAGACGGGTGGCGTGATGGAGGGGGCGGCGCCCGTGCGACCTTAATGGACAGGCCACCCCTGGCTCGGAGCCCACCCAGGTGTGTTAGAAAAGTAAATGAATATTTGCTTTTCTAACACTGAACCGCCACTCCGGCAATCAGGAAGCGGGGGGTCTAACACCCGTCAACTGATTGGCTGAAGGCACAGGCGATCCTAGCAGAACAGAAGAAGAGATGCACGGGAAGCATGGAGGACACAGGAGCCATCGCCTGTCCCACAGCTCGCCACCGTCACCCGCTGCCTGACCTGCCACCAAGATGGGTTAAGTGCCAGTCAGACAGCGGGCGAGGGGGTGGGTCACAGTGACACTGCATTTGATGGGGCACACTGGCTGCATTTCATGGGCACAGTGGCTGCATATGATGGGCACAGTGGCATCATTTGATGGGGCACAGTGGCTTCATTTGATGAGCACAGTGGCTGCAATTGATGGGCACAGTGGCTGCATATGATGGGTACAGTGGCTGCATATGATGGGTACAGTGGCTGCATTTGATGGGCACAGTGGCTGCATTTGTTGGGCACAGTGGCTGCATATGATGGGGCACAGTGGCTGCATATGATGGGGCACAGTGACTACATATGATGGGGCACAGTGGCTGCATTTGATGGGCACAGTGGCTGCAATTGATGGGCACAGTGGTTGCAATTGATGGGCACAGTGGTTGCATATGATGGCACAGTGGCTGCATATGATGGGCACAGTGGCTGCACACGATGGGGCACAGTGGCTGCAATTGATGGACACAGTGGCTGCATTTGATGGACACAGTGGCTGCATTTGATGGACACAGTGGCTGCATTTGATGGACACAGTGGCTGCATTTGATGGGCACAGTGAGGCTGCAATTGATGTTTTTCTTTCAGTATTTTTCAGAATGTTGCAGTTTGTTTGGACCACCCCAAAAATTTTGAGCACCAGCCGCCACTGCCAGTCTTTTTATTCCAGAGGAACCCTTTAAATTTTTTTTACAGGTCTCTTGGAACCCCTACTAAATTGATTATAGCTGTAGCTCACTATGCATTAGTATAACCATCACGTTGTAGATATAATATTTATTAAAGAATAAAAAACCCTGAGTATTTAGCAAATGTGACACACGGGATCATTTTTTAACACCTCCTTGCGCTGTACCCAATATTATTTTCAGGAAGAAGCCTCAAATAAAATGATTAATAATAATGGCCAGAAGACAGAAGCAGAGAGCAAAAATTGTGGTGATTCTTTACATTATGGTTAATGTAGTGCACCTTACATTGATGGTCAGACAGGAAATCTATCCACCATTGCCCAAATAACCTATAGCAACTTCTAGGGGAACCCTAGTGTTACACAAAACCCTGGTTGAGAAAGGCTGGTCTAGGCAATGTAGTGTTGACTTCTATGGGCAGAATGACAGAGTATCGATGAACCATGGAGAAAGTCGGGAACAACACAGGGGCATGGAGAAAGTAAGTGAATTATGACACTTTATTTGCTGGTATTGCTAGTATGACTACCTAAAGTCAGTCTTAATTTAATCCTCCCATAATCCCAGAATTAAAATAGTGTGGGAATAGAGAACAACAAAAAACAAACATACATACCTACTCATCTCAATGCTGCAGCATTTGTGCGATGCTGCAGCTGTCCCCCGAGAGGTGACCAGTGACGGCCCGTCCACTAGGGGGGCACGAGCCCCGCCCCCCCTTATCCATGCATCCGGCCCCCTGATCTACATGCAGGGGCGCCGGATACATAAATTCCAATGGGGGGGTTTAAGCACATGATTAGAGCCAGAGGCTTCAAAAAAGTGTGGTCTTGGGGCGCAGAGCACTATGCTCCGAGCCCACCCAGTTGTGTTACAATAGCGAATGAATATTCGCTATTGTAACACTGAATCCCCTACCGGCCAATCAGGAAGAGGGTCATACGACCCATCACCCAATTGGCCGAAAGGAGATCCGATCGGATTTGCCAGCTGGAGGTGCACGGAGGAGAGGGAAGACACACGCAGGGGAATCGAGCAGCAAACAAATAGCCCGGAGAGATACCGCCGCCACCCGCCTGCCACGCTGCCCGCGAGATGGGGTAAATGCGGGGCCCCAACTGACTCATGAATCGGGGGGGGATTGCTGCCGGTGACCCAGCCGGCCAACTGACCGCCGGGGGGATTAGGGGGCTGCCATCCATGACTGGGGGGGTGGCGGCACTGTCACTGTAAGTCACCTTTGCTTTGCTGAGAGACTAAGCCAACTCCCTATCAGGCATCTTTGCCAGTGTGGTCAGTTTAGATATTGTTTAGTTTATATATAGTATAGTATATATATATATATATATATATATATATATATATATATATATATATATATATATATAGTTTAGTATATGCTACTTGTAGAGACTCCAGCAATTTTAAAAAAATGGAAAAGAAGCACCCCCTGCAAAGGAAATGTAGCCCTCTTTTGGGGGTGGGGTATGGGAAATGGCCCTCCCTAAACAGGATAAAAAAAGGAGATCCCCTTGTGGTGGACTTTTAGGGCATGATATATTTGAAAAAATTTGTATAATTTTTAAAGACCCTAAGGGCCCTTTCACACTGGGGCGGTTTGCAGGCGCTATTGCGCTAATAATAGCGCCTGCAAACCGACCAGAAACAGCCGCTGCTGTGTCTCCAGTGTGAAAGCCCAGGGGCTTTCACACTGGAGGGGTGCGCTAGCAGGACGGGATAAAAAGTCCTGCTAGCAGCATCTTCGGAGCGGTGAAGGAGTGGAGTATACACCGCTCCTGCCCATTGAAATCAATGGGACAGCGCGGCTATACCTTTGCAGAGGCGCTTTGCGGTGGTTTTTAAACCCCGCTAGCAGCCGAATGCCGACGGTAAAGCGCTGCTTACAATAGCGGTGATTTACCGCCGACGCCGCCCCCACCCCAGTGTGAAAGGGGCCTAAGGCAAGATCTGTGGTGATGAGGAGACCCTCCAGATGGTACCCAACTATTCAGGAGCACGGTCCTACTCACAGTATCTGGAACTGTGCATGTGAGATAGTAATAGGACAGGTATACTCTGTCACAAGGATTCAGCAATACACTCAAGAAGCTATGGGCAACTGCAGTTAAACTATTAGAATATAGAAATGCTGGTCTGGTCTTAGTAGCACGAACAGGACCTTCTCTCGCTCCACTTCCTCCTTTCAGGTTCTTCAGAGTCAGGAAGTGATATACATAGTTTTACATTACAGTGTGATACTAGCAGCTGACAGTACAGGGCAGTGGATCCCTACAAAAACTATTACTACTTTCCTGTCTCGCAGCCCCACCAAGAATTTTTAGCATCCTGCATACTTCTGATATTGTTGGATGCCTGGTCCCTCACTGTGCTCTGTGGTTCCTTCTGGAGGCTTCTGCATCACTATTGTATTCTGTAGTGATGTAGAGGCCAGCTTTTGAAACCAAGGAACATACAAGGGTTGGATGCAGAAAATGTTTCAGCAAGTTTATTTCTTCAAGACAGTGAAGTTAAGATGGGTGGGCAGCAGGGCAGATGGATAAGTATTTACTTGTTTATTTTGTAGGGAGTGCATGTCTTGAATTTTTAAAACTAGCGACAGAGTCATTTTTAATGGCGTTTATCTTTAGTAATGTCTATAAGTGAAAACACCATATGAAGCGCACTACCCCCGTAGGAGCTACTGGGTAGTTCTATCCTTTTCGCCAGTGTGGATTTATTACCCCCCCTCCCTTGAACTGATGACACAGCAGACAGTCTTGAACAAATAAACATGAAACTTTATTCTTTCCATTGTTGCATAGCAGAAAGAATGAGAGTAAATTCTCCAGAAATATGAGTTGCCTTCATAAACTTGGTTCCTGTAATGGTCTGCATATCTTCTCCCTCCTATTTACTACTACTTCCCAACCGCACAGCATTTCCAAATTTAAATCCGAAGAACAATACTCTGAATAGAGTTCTTGGACTGACTGTTAAGATTTCTCCCAGGTGATAATTATTTAGGACTCCATGGTCAGCTCCTTAACACCCTCAGTCTTTGGAAATACTGTTCCCCTGGGTTTACACTGACGTGTGCTTCTGAGTAACCGTCCATGCTTGCCATAGAGGGTCCTCTCCCAGTCCTTCTTTTGTTGGTAGTAGCACTCTCCTCCTATTAGATGTTGCAGATTCCTACTGTTTTCTCCTCCTGTTAAGGCATGTTCCCCTCCCCGGAGGAGAGAGCTCTTAAAGAGGGAGTCCCACGAAATTTTTTTTTTAAAAGTCAGGAGCTACAAATACTGCAGCTGCTGACTTTTAAAATAAGGACACTGACCTGTCCCAGGGTCCAGCGATGTCGGCACCCGCGACTGAATCGTCCCTCAGTCCTCGGGTGCTGCCGCCGCCATTCTCTGTAAGGGAATCAGGAAGTGAAGCGCTGCAGCTTCACTTCCCGGTTCCCTACTGCGCATGCGCGAGTTGCGCTGCGCTTCCTAACTGGTCCCCGCTGTCTCTGGGACCCGTGTGTGTCCCAACAGACAGCGCGGTGGGGACGGGAAGAGGCATAGACTCCCGTGGGAGTCTATGCTGGAAGTGGGTGCAAACACCTGTATTAGACAGGTATCTGCACCCCCCTCCCCCCTGAAAGGTCCCAAATGTGACACCGGAGGGGGGGAGGGTTCTGAAAAGCGGAGGTTCAATTTTTGTGTGAACCTCTGCTTTAAGCTGCACCAGCTTCTACATACTATCTTCCTCTGCCATTCTTTTCCCATCAGCCAGCCTCCCTTGAGCATGTGAGCCACAGTTTCTATAGCCCTAAAAGCCCCTGCCCATTCAAACTAATGATTGGCTCAGGGTGACCCATACAACTAACCGCATCCTGCTCCAGATTTACCAGTCTTCCAGCACCTCTTACTGGACAAACAAGGCATCACTCTCAGCAGAATGCAGGTGGTCACACCCCCAATTCTACTCTGTCACTTATCCCCACCAAAATAAACCCGACCAGGCTTAAACCAGCAGGGTAATGCCTGGAATTTTTACCTAACACTAACTATTTAGCACACACCTAAGTAGGTGGGCGCTACACATGTAAGAAATATTCATGGCTTTTAACACACACATTTTTTGCCAAGAAAAGAATTGCAATGATTTCAAATATTTAGTCATCTTTTTGTGCAGTTTAAAAAAACATATTTATTTTATTATAGTTTTAGTAATAATTTGCTTTATTCATAGACAATTAAAATGACTGACATTGTTAAAGAAGAACTAGAGTCATCATACAAATGAACTAGCACATTTACATAATCTTAGGTTATATACACTTACAAAAGGTTTTTGCTTGACCGTGATCTGCAGCATACCTGAGACAAGAAATATTTTATTTGACAGCTTATTTGAAATTGCAGCCATACATTTATGAGAAATGGAAGAATATTTCAGTGGTGGCCAAGCTGTGTATTGTGTAAAGTCTACTTGGTGTCACAATTACACAAAAGTAGTATAATGCCCAGACAAGTTTTGTTTCCTATGACAAGCCTGATACTTTTATTTCTCCACAAAGAATGTTATTTGATTCTGTGGATCCATGACTTTAGGAAACCTAAAATGCAATGACAACATGAATGAAGATGGGCATAGGACACAAAAGATAGAAATACCCTGGGGCTGAAGAATTCCAACTTAGTGATTTCTGTCCATAATTTGCTGACAGTATGTGAAAATCAGAGATTTTCTTATGATCGGTCAGCCCTGCCAACAGTTGATATACATAGAATGCAGCCTTCCTCAAGGAAGAGGAAACCTAGAAATACAATTTCTGATATCAGGGAACCACTGCTAAAAAATGACTATATTTAAAACTCATGATACATTAGTGATGGGATCAGTGGTAGGATGCTCCTTACACTTGTGGTCACTGAGAAGAATTACCCCCTTAGAGATTGCTCATTGCTCAAGGAACCCCTTGGAACCTCTGGAGGAAGCCTAGGATTCCAAGGAACCCTGGTTGAGAAACCCTGACCTAATGTGTAAAGACCTATGCATGTCAAGGCAACAGATTTACTTCAATTATCAACACCCCCCCCCCCCCACCTCCATCCCCAAACTGCTCACTCTTTCCTCACACACACAAACACGTGTATACTCACCATACCTTCACTCCCCCACTGCTCTATTTGCCTGCCTGGATAAAATAAATATGCCTGGTACTTCAGGTTATAAGGAAGCATGAGCTCCACTTCTCTTCCTTGTATGATGCAGCGCTGGATTTCATAGAGCAGGGGTCTCCAAAGTATGGCCTTTGGGTCACATCTGGTCTACTGCGAGATTTTATCTGACTCACAGTCAGTGGCGTATCCACAGGATTAGTGCATAGACTGAGTATTCCGATCAGTTGGTCTCTGCTTCTGATGGGGGCCCTGATGTGTGTGTGGTGGGCGGGGGGGCGGCACTGATAAGAACCCTGATGTAATGTGAGCCCTGATATGAAAGGGTGACTCTGATGGAGACCCTGATGTATGGAGGAACTCTGATAGGGACCTTGATTTTAGGAGGGCTCTGTTGTGATGGGGGCTTCTGATGTTAAGTTTTTTTCTTGCCACCCCTTTATTTGTTCATTTAAATTGTATTAATTCATTTATAAAACTGATTTGGAAAAGGGTCCTGTGCTAATTTGGTGCGATCTTAGCACAATTCTGTCCCCATAGAATATGCAAACCATATCCAAATAGCATCCAAGTTTCATCACATAATCATACTGAAAGTCAGATCAAAATCTGATTGCAGCAGTGTGAACCTTGCCTGAGTCCTTAGCTCAATGCAAGTTTTGACTAAAACAAACTTCCAAAGGCTTCTTGAGTTTTCTTGTGTGGGATTATGGAATGGCAGAGAAGTGAAGGAAAGTTAAACCAGTAGTAAACTGCAGTTAAAGGAAAAAAAATTCCCCTGCAAGGCAATGTCATAATGTGCTAGTATGCATCACATACTAGCACATTATGAGAGACTTACCTTAAAACGCACTGTCACCACTGAGAAGGCTTCCACCTTTATCCGGCCTTCCTTCCGGGTTTGCGGCCTTCGGCTACATGAGTGGCCAGGGGCACAATAACATCAGTCAATGGCATCGCAGGAGCCACTATTTACGGCACAGGCTCTGAAGGTCTGGCTTTCAGAGCGCATGCGCTGTTGATGTCACTGGCTGCATGCACTCTGAACATCTTTTAAACAGTGCAAGTTTAGGAGATATTCAGAGTACCTACACGTAAGCCATATTATCGGCTTGCCTTTAGGTATAAGTGGTAAAACTGAGTTTACTACCACTTTAAATATAATCTGGGGGAGCAGCTTTTGGGTAAACCTGTTGCTTAGCCAGGCATGGGCAAAATATAGATTCAAATTCAAAGGGTTATTTCAAGCAATTAATATTTCAGTTATGGGTAGAAAATGGTAAGCTAGTATATCTACTGGCTTTGGAACTCTAGGGGAATACAGATTTAAATTTGTTAAACAGTAAGGCCTTATCACTGAAATATGCTCCTATACAAGAAGCGCCGCAGGCATAAGTAATAAGCAAAAAAAGCTGCTATGAAGTAGAGATACAAGTAAACATTATAAATAGAAACAGCAGTATTAGGCATTAACACGCAGTGATAAGATACATTATTTTTACAATAATCTGAACACATTCACATACTGTATGCAAGTAAAAAATGAAAATAAAAATACAAACAATGGATCCCTATAAGGGTTTTTTCCACTGGGTTTTGACAAATACTGCATTTTTTATCACTGATATGGTAATATATTTTTTTCACAGGGAGCATAACAGTCTATTTTAATAGTCATATATTACATAGATGAGTTTTATCTCTACTTTAATTGCAATATCTTATTTTTTGCTTCTTTTTCCCATCTCTTAACATCATATTTCGCAGTCTACAAACATTAACAGATATGTAAGTGAGATGTAATGCCTTCTCTTTTAGGAATACTGCCTTCCTAAACACTTAGGGCTCATGCACACAGGACGTTTTTACATAGCCCCCAACTGTCCCTGATTTCGAGGGACTGTCCCTGATTTGGAGCAATGTCCCTCTGTCCCTCTTTCCTCCTCATATGTCCCTCATTTTGGTCTGATCTATAAAGTTGTATATAAAATGCACTATTTATCTTTCAAAAAGTGTTTTCCAGTGCTAAAGCTTTCATTCAATTTCTAAATTGCTGCATCTGTACATTTCAAAAGCCAATATAAAGTAATAGTAGTGGTAAAAGAAGCACTTGTGGGTTAATCTTTATTTTGTATAATTCTCCTTTAGGGGCCATGGCACAGGGTGTTTCCTATGCCTACATACTTTTGCTAATAGGTGTCCCTCATTCCCATCTCAAAAAGTTGGGAGGTATGGTTTTTACAGTTGCTGTTAGGGGCATTTGATGTTTTTTTTAACTGCCTCTAAAAGCCTCTCCATGTTAGCCTATGTGTCCATGCACACATAAACTGTCAGAGGCGTTTGGAGGCATAAGCGTTTAGTGGCAGTAAAAAATACTGCCAGTCTGTGCTTCCAGGAATGGTAAAAACGAGCTGTAAAAACGAAAAACGCTTAAAAACGTCAAACGCGGCTAGGCGTTTTCACATTATAGAGAGTGTTTTCAATAAAAAATGGCCAAAGACGCTAGCGCGGGAAACGGCTAATGTAAAAACGTGGCTAATCGGGCGTTTTTTTTTTTTTTAGTTCAATCTTATTTTATTAGAAAAGGAGAAGCGTACATTACACAAGTATATCGTTCATTAACACATAGGTAGATACAGACATTTCAATATTGGTACCATAACGTCACATTGTATAGAGAATTTGTTAGCTTCAACTGAATTAATTTAGTATATAAGCCTGTGTAGCCATAGCATCTATTATGACATATTGAGGGTCAGTGAGCACCACTATCCACTCAACGAGCGGTGTCCATCTATTGTAAATATCCTAGGGCTTTTGTTATTGTGCTAAACGCAATTTCTCGTAAGGGGGAACTCTATGTGGGTCAGGCGTTTTTTTTTTTAAATCTGTTTATTGGTTTTGATAACACAAAATACAGAACATACATTGGTTATGAAGGGTATAAGAGGTGGCCCTTGCAAGGGACACATTATCTGGTATTCATACATACAAGGTAGAACAGATAGCATGGGTCACCATAATAATTGCAACAGGATGGCTCCTGAGGTGAGAGTTCAGCACAGGCCTTAAATGCATAAACCGAAACAAGATATCACATTTTTCAGCACTATACGACTTGCACTAGGAAAGGAGTATCTTAAATGCAAAGTTTACTTTAGGGTACTAATTAATGTGGGTGTTCACCGCTCCAGGATGATTACCTCTCCTGAGGTCAGCTGTCTCCACAGTTAAACAGCGTGCTGGCTCTGTTTGCAACAGAGATAATGGAAAAATGAAAGGCTGGATAGTCAGTGCGGCTATCCAGCCTTTCATTTTTTCCATTTACTTTAGGGTACATCGGAAGCTGTGGAGGGTTCCGCCAGCCACTTGGACCAGACCTTGTTGTATTTTTGAGGGCAGCTTCTATTAGCATACGTATCTTTGTAGAGGGGTAAGCTGTTGTTGACTAGTTGTTTTCAAAGAGAAAGAGAAGGGGGGATAGGTTTGTGCCAACTGAGAGCTATGGCCTTGTGGGCATAGAAGAGAAGTAACCCAACTAGAGTGCGTCCCACTACTGTGGAGATCAGTTGTTCTATCAAGCCCAGCATACAAATTGACATAGAAGGTTGTAATGGTATGGTGGTGACCTGGGTTATGAATGTCAGTACCTCTTTCCAGTACCCAACAATAGCCGGGCAGGTCCAGAAAATATGGGCAAAGTCTCCAGGAGTACCCCCCACAACACCAGCACCCAGGGGGGGAATCAGGATTAATTTTGTGTAGTCTGTGTGGGGTAATAAACGGGCGTTTTTAACGCTTCTGTAGCGCTGACGTTTATAAAATGTACTGTGTGCATGAGCCCATATTGATATGCACTGTAACTATATGCAAATGGATGTTTAGCATAACCCATTTATCTTAAAAAATGTCACATAATTTTTTTAAAAACATATTTGCCTTAAAATGCCCAACGGTTTAACAAATAGATTTACATAAATTAACAACAATACGAACTAAGTCTAATAGTAAATTTTGAGTTTGGAGTTCATTGTAGGTCCCAGCCTCCATTAATTAGTGAGGTAAGTTTAGTGTCTCTCATTTTCCATGATATCAGCACTTCTGAGTGGTTGTGATTAAGGGTCCTTAGTTCAGTTAGACGGCCAGTCAAGCGTGCAAAATGCTGAGGATCTTCAGGATGATAAATTTTGGAATACTTGTGTAAAATTGCTAGTAGTGGCTCCTGCAGTTTATCAACACAAATTTTGTTTTTTAGGAATGGACGATCTATAAAAAAAAAGTAATAGTGATGACAGGAAATTGTGATTGTGAAATAATGATGACAGGAAAAATACAGCCATTTAAAATAAATGATTTTTCATAGAGTGGGGAAGAGTTGAATCTTTGTCAGGTTGCTGTTGCTGTCTGTGAAAAAAATCCCCTCGCTTCCTGTACCCCATCACTACTATATGCAGGAATTGACAGAAACCTTCCCATTCCAAACACAAGCAGCAAGAAAGACACCTTCATTTTAGTGGAGTCATAGCCTCTGTCAGGTATTTATTGAGGACTGGCTTCATTTTAAGCAGGTTGGTAAAGCAGTAAGTGTCCATTTTAGGAGTTAATCCTAAAGTCTAAGGTAGGCATAGATGATGCGATTTTTGAAGGAAAGAAAATAGCTTGATTCACCCATCAATGCAGTCAGTGTTGATAGGGGAATCCGTCCCGCAGAGCTATTTCATTCTCCTGGTGGGGAGGGGGCGCAGGGACCCATCACTGCCGGGAGAACACAGCGATAATTGCTAGCGGCTATAGCCATTGGAAATAATCGCAAGTTCAAATCTGACATGCTGGTGGTAGCCTCTAGCTACTTCGAATCTCGGCAGTGGTTTTGCACAGAGCAGCCCAGATCCTCCTCTTCTCGGGTCCCTGGCTGGTGCTCCTCGCCCCTCCCTCCTGCCAAGTGCCCCCACAGTAAGCTGCTATGGGGGCACCCGAGCCACTGCTTGTCCCACCCCTTCTCTCTCCTCATTGGCTCACTGACTTTGAATGGCAGCACATGGCACCCGCTGTGTATCTCAGCCAATAAGGAGGGAGAGTGCAACATCGCCGGATTGAGATGGGGCTCAGGTAAGTATTAGGGGGCTGAGGGGGGCTGCTGCACACAGAAGGTTGCATACAATGCATTAAGATAAAAAATACCTTCTGCCTTTAACCACTTGCCGACCGCTGCACGCCGATATATGTTGGCACAATGGCAGCGGTGGGCAAATAGGCGTACCTATACGTCCCCTTTAAATGGGGGGGATAGCGCGCGTCCGCCTCGTACAGCGTGACCGTGCCCACGGGGCCCGCAGACTTGATGTCCGACAGTCTCCCGGCCAGGCCCGGACTGGGACAAAAAATAGGCCCGGGCATTTTGGATTGAGCAGCCCATGATATGTTAACCGGCCCCTTCCCCACTCTCCACCCTGACAGATCCCCTGAGAGAGGGGAGGGGGGAACCCAGCAGAGGTGTGGAGGGGGGGGGGGGGTGCGAGCAGGAAAGAGCATGGGGGTTGGAGAGCACAGGGAAGAACCTTGAGAACATGGGTGGGGCGAGAGCACAGGGGAGAGGCAGAGAACACAGGGAGGAAGAGGAGAGCACAGGGGGGCAGTGGAGAGCATGGGGGGAGGTGGAGAGCCCAGGGAGGACAACGGAGAGCATGGGGGATGTGGACAGCACAGGAGGGCTGGCGGAGAGCATGGGGTGATGGGAAGACTGGAAGAGCACAGGGGGGAGTGGTGGAGAGCACAGGGGGGAGTGGTGGAGAGCACAGGGGGGAGTGGTGGAGAGCATAGGGGGAGGTGGAGAGCATAGGGGGAGGTGGAGAGCATAGGGGGAGGTGGAGAGTATGAGGGGGTAGCAGAGAGCATGGGGGAAGGTGGAGAGCATGGAGGGTGGCAGAAAGCATGGGGGGGAGGTGGAGAGTATGAGAGGGGGGAGGTGGAGTGTATGAGAGGGAGGGTGGCAGAGAGTATGAGGAGGTGGCAGAGAGTATGAGGAGGTGGCAGAGAGTATGAGGAGGTGGCAGAGAGTATGAGGAGGTGGCAGAGAGTATGAGGTGGTGGCAGAGAGTATGAGGTGGTGGCAGAGAGTATGAGGGGGTGGCAGAGAGTATGAGGGGGTGGCAGAGAGTATGAGGGGGTGGCAGAGAGTATGAGGGGGTGGCAGAGAGTATGAGGGGGTGGCAGAGAGTATGAGGGGGTGGCAGAGAGTATGAGGGGGTGGCAGAGAGTATGAGGGGGTGGCAGAGAGTATGGGGGTGGCAGAGAGCATGGGGGGAGGCAGAGAGCATGGGGGGAGGGGGGGAGGCAGAGAGCATGGGGGGAGGCGGAGAGCATGGGGGGAGGTGGAGACTATGAGGGGGTGGCAGAGAGCATGGGGGGGAGGTGGAGCGTATGGGGGGAGGTGGAGAGTATGGGGGGCAGGTGGAGCGTATGGGGGGTAGGTGGAGCGTATGGGGGGTAGGTGGAGAGTATGGGGGGTGGCAGAGAGCATGGGGGGGAGGTGGAGCGTATGGGGGGAGGTGGAGCGTATGGGGGGAGGTGGAGAGTATGGGGGGAGGTGGAGAGTATGGGGGGAGGTGGAGAGTATGGGGGGTGGCAGAGAGCATGGGGGGTGGCAGAGAGCATGGGGGGTGGCAGAGAGCATGGGGGGTGGCAGAGAGCATGGGGGGTGGCAGAGAGCATGAGGGGGTAGCAGAGAGCATGGGGGGAGGTGGAGAGTATGGGGGGGAGGTGGAGAGTATGGGGGGGGGTGGCGGAGAGCACAGGGGGTGGCAGAGAGCACAGGGGGTGGCAGAGAGCACAGGGGGTGGCAGAGAGCACAGGGGGAGGTGGAGAGCATGAGGGGGTAGCAGAGAGCATGGGGGGGGAGATGGAGAGCACAGGGGGTGGCAGAGAGCACAGGGGGTGGCAGAGAGCACAGGGGGTGGCAGAGAGCACGGGGGGAGGCGGAGAGCACGGGGGGAGGCGGAGAGCACGGGGGGAGGTGGAGAGTATGAGGGGGTAGCAGAGAGCACAGGGGGAGGTGGAGAGTATGGGGGGGGTGGAGAGCATGGGGGGAGGTGGAGAGTATGGGGGGGTGGCAGAGAGCACAGGGGGGTGGCAGAGAGCATTGGGGAGGTGGAGAGCATTGGGGAGGTGGAGAGCATAGGGGGAGGTGGAGAGTATGAGGGGAGGTGGAGAGTATGGGGGGAGGTGGAGAGTATGGGGGGAGGCAGAGAGCATGGGGGGTGGCGGAGAGCATGGGGGGTGGCGGAGAGCATGGGGGGTGGCGGAGAGCATGGGGGGTGGCGGAGAGCATGGGGGGTGGCGGAGAGCATGGGGGGTGGCGGAGAGCATGGGGGGTGGCAGACAGCATGGGGGGTGGCAGACAGCATGGGGGGTGGCAGACAGCATGGGGGGTGGCAGACAGCATGGGGGGTGGCAGACAGCATGGGGGGTGGCAGACAGCATGGGGGTGGCAGACAGCATGGGGGTGGCAGACAGCATGGGGGTGGCAGACAGCATGGGGGGTGGCAGAGAGCATGGGGGGTGGCAGAGAGCATGGGGGGTGGCAGAGAGCATGGGGGGTGGCAGAGAGCATGGGGGGTGGCGGAGAGCATGGGGGGTGGCGGAGAGCATGGGGGGTGGCGGAGAGCATGGGGGGTGGCAGACAGCATGGGGGGTGGCAGACAGCATGGGGGGTGGCAGACAGCATGGGGGGTGGCAGACAGCATGGGGGGTGGCAGACAGCATGGGGGGTGGCAGACAGCATGGGGGGTGGCAGACAGCATGGGGGTGGCAGACAGCATGGGGGTGGCAGACAGCATGGGGGTGGCAGACAGCATGGGGGGTGGCAGAGAGCATGGGGGGTGGCAGAGAGCATGGGGGGTGGCAGACAGCATGGAGCACGGGGTTGGCAGAGAGTATGGGTGCGGTGGAGAGCCCTGCGGGAGCAGCAGAGAGAAGCAGGATAGGAGGATCGGTGGGGGCGGCTGCATATAGAAGAATCATTTTCTCCATCTTCCTCCTGCAGTCTCGGAATGCCTGCTTCTCCTCTACCTCTCACAGGCATTCGATACTGCAGGAGGAAGATGGAGAAAATAATTGTTCTATATGCAGCCACCCCCACCGATCCTCCTATCTAGTTCACAGGGGAGGCTGAACTTACGTTTTCTGTTCCAGCACCTCTCGACATAACAGCGGCTCCAATGTGTCTGCTCTGGCTCCTCCCCCCGGCACTGACGGCTGACCTATACGTGCGGCCGTGCAGCCGTGGTGAGGCCGAAGACGTCTCATTTAGCTCCTCCCCCCGGCGCCGATGGCTGAGCTTAACTGGCAGCCGGGCGGCCGCGGAGAGGCTGGATGAGCGGCACAAGCTCAAGCCGTTGGGCCATGCAAGGACTTGCAGCCTGGCGGCCCCAGCGGCCGCGGCCCACCGGGCAAATGCCCGGTTTGCCCTATGGCCAATCCGGGCCTGCTCCCGGCGATCGTGTCATGGAGCGGCAGAACGGGGAGATGCCTATGTAAACAAGGCATTTCCCCGTTCTGCCCAGTGACATGACAGAGAGAACTTTTTTTTTTTTACCAAAAATATGTAGAAGAATACATACCGGCCTAAACAGGAGAAAAAATAGGTTTTTTTTTATATATTTTTGGGGAATATTTATTATAGTAAAAAATATTGCTTTTTTTTCAAAATTGTCGCTCTTTTTTTGTTTATAGCGCAAAAAATCAAAACCACAGAGGTGATCATATACCACCAAAAGAAAGCTCTATTTGTGGGGGAAAAAAAGGACGTCAACTTTGTTTGGGTGCAACGTCGCACGACCGCGCAATTGTCAGTTAAAGCGACGCAGTGCCGAATCGCAAAAGGTGCTCTGGTCAGGAAGGGGGTAAAATCTTCCAGGGCTGAAGCAGTTAAAACCACTTTAAGTTTAGTCAATAATTAAAAAACAAAACAAGAAAAAACAACAACAACAACACAAAGGGCTGTGCCAATTACAATCAATGTAAAGTGCCCTTTGTACTGACTGGATGCAGTTTTACTTTAACTCCTCTGTCCTCTGATACCCCCGACAGCCATAATCTTCCTGTGCACTTGTCAAAAGTGCTGATTATTCCTGCCTATTATGCCTCCTCCATTCAAAGAATATGTACTATAGCTTCCACAAATAAAAAGCACTCAGTGAATTAAGGACAAGCAGATGAATGAAAGGTCCTCCTCCATTCATAGGACAGTAGCTATAAATGGGGGAGGGGTGGAAAAGGTTGGCAAGGTCAGCACTTTTGATGAGTGCACATGAGGGGGTGGCCAGAGGACTGAAGATTTCAAGTCAAACCACAGTGAGCAGCACAAGAGACATTTTGCACTGATAATTAAAAACACTTGCACTGTGCTAATTAAAGAAAAATTACTTAAAAGGGAATTTACTAAAACTGAAGCTGAAAGAACCTGGAGCAGCTGGACATAGTAACCTTCTAGCATCAGTCTGTTCCATTAAAGGGATGTTAAACCCAGAAGCAAACATTTATTATATTGCAGCTTACCAATTCTTATATGTGATAGCTGCATTTGTTTTCTTTATTTTATTTTCACCTGCTGTTCTTCAACAGAACAAGTTCTCTTGCAAATGTAGCTGTTCCAAGTGAAACAATGCATTTACCATTGACAGGGGTGCTTACAATGATCAGCTTTTATTTATTCATGTATCCCAAAAGAAAAAATAATTTGCTGTAACTGCTTGTGTAACTGCAGTGTAAGCTGGAGTTCGTCTAAATCTGCTAGTACATCTAACACTCCCCAAACTGACAATGCTGCTGTCCAAATGTGCCCCCTGTGCCCCTTCATCCAGAGTGGGGGCACTCTAATACTGGAGGTGTGTTACTGGCCAGATCACCAGGGGAAAACAGAGGGGAAAAGGCCTAAAAATGCAAATATAGCCACCTAAACTAAGGATTGGTAAGCTGCAATATATTACATTTTAGGTTTAATACCACTTTAAGCTTTAAAAATCAATGTTGTAACTGAATTTGTTGCCATGCACAACTGCTCCAGATTCTGGCTGCTCTAGTCTTAGTAAATTGATCTGTCAGGCTTTAACCTCCATGGCGGTATGATTATTTCAGATTTTTGCGTCTCAAAGCGGTACAATTATTTGGCATAGAAATTTAGCGTTTTATATTGTAGGCCTGTAATTCTTAACAATAACACACTTAAATCTGTCCAAACCAGAGTCTAGTAGATATCCCGGGTATGATGAAGTTTGAAACACAAAATCATAAATTATAATATAATAAATAAATATAAATAATTTAAAAAAATATATATATAATAATAATAATAAAATACATTTCCCCACGATTCACTATTGCTCAATTCTGCAAGTGTTCTAATTTACTATCGCTGTTTTCTAGCTGGTCTAAAGCCACTTTTGACGTAAAGGGACACTTTTTGGTTGCTATGGACAATCTCCAGTTTCCAGGCAGAAAGAACAGTATATATCACATAAAACTGCATGCAGGGCATGGGCCAAAGCACTGGGGACAAAAGGGATGTGAAATCATTTCATACAGTACTGTAATCTGTAAGATTACAGTACTGTATGTGTTATGATTTTTACATTTGTTTTAATTTGCCGCCAGGCTCCGCCCCCGTGCGTCGCAACGCTCGCAGGGAACGGAGCCTGGCACAGAGACGCTTCGGGCAGAGGAGAGCCTGCAGACAGCGTGGGGGGACATCGCAGGATCCTGGGGACAAGGTAAGTAACCTGCACCAGGATCCTGCAATACAATCCCACTAATGGTGCTGAAATTTAACCCAGAGCCACACTCGGGAATACCATCAAGGAGGTTAATATTTAGGGGTGATGGTATACAGTGCCTTGAAAAGGTATTCATACCCCTTGACATTCCACATTTCGTCATTTTACAACAAAAAACTGAAATGTATTTTATTGGAATTTTATGTGATAGCACAACACAAAGAGGCACATAATTGTGAAATAGAAGGAAAATGAAAAATGGTTTTCAACATTTTTTTACAAATAAATATCTGAAAAGTGTGGGGGGCATTTGTATTCGGCCCCTTTACTCTGATACCCCTAACTAAAATCTAGTGGAACCAATTGCCTTTGGAAGTCACCTTATTAGTAAATTGAGTCCACCTGTGTGTAATTTAATCTCAGTATAAATACAGCTGTTCTGTGAAGACCTCAGAGGTTTGCTAGAGAACCTTAGTGAACAAACAGCATCATGAAGGCCAAGGAACACACCAGACAGGTCGGGGATAAAGTTGTGGAGCTGTTTAAAGCAGAGTTAGGTTATAAAAGAATATGACAAGCTTTGAACATCTCACAGAGCACTGTTCAATCCATCATCCAAAAATGGAAATAGTATGGCACAACTGGAAACCTATAAAGACATGGCCGCCCACCTAAACTGACAGGCCAGGCAAGGAGAGCATTAATCAGAGAAGCAGCCAAGAGGCCCATGGTAACCGTGGAGGAGCTGCAGAGATCCACAGCTCAGGTGGGAGAATCTGTCCACAGGACAACTATTAGTTGTGCACTCCACAAATCTGGCCATTATGGAAGAGTGGCAGAAAGAAAGCCATTGTTGAAAAAAAGCCATAAGAAGTCCTGTTTGCAGTGTGCGAGAAGCCATGTGGGGGACACAGCAAACATGTGGAAGGAGGTGCTCTGGTCGGATGAGACCAAAATTTAACTTTTTGTCCTAAAAGCAAAATGCTATGTGTGGCGGAAAACTAACACTGCACATCACCCTGAACACACCATCCCCACTGTGGAACATGGTGGTGGCAGCATCATGTTGTGGGGATGCTTTTCTTCAGCAGAGACAGGGAAGCTGGTCAGAGTTGATGGGAAGATGGATGGAGACAAATACAGGGCAATCTTAGAAGAATACCTGTTAGATTCTGCAAAAGACTTGAGACTGGGCTGAAGGTTCACCTTCCAGCAGGACAATGACCCTAAACATACAGCCAGAGCTACAATGGAATGGTTTAGATCAAAGCATATTCATGTGTTAGAATGGCCCAATCAAAGTCCAGACCTAAATCCAATTGAGAATCTGTGACAAGACTTAAAAATTGCTGTTCACAGATGCTCCCCATCCAATCTGACAGAGCTTGAACTGATTTGCAAAGAAGAATGGGCAAAAATGTCACTCTCTAAAAGCTGGTAGTGACATCCCCAAAAAGATTTGCAGCTGTAATTGCAGTGAAAGGTGGTTCTATTGACTCAGTGGGGCTGAATACAAATGCACGTCACACTTTTCACATATTTATTTGCATAAAATGTTGAAAACCAAATATCATTTTCCTTCCACTTCACAATTGTGTGCCACTTTGTGTTGGTCTATCATATAAAATCCCAATAAAATATATTTACGGTTTTGGCTGTAACATGACAAAATATGAAACATTTCAAGGTGTATGAATACTTTTTCAAGGCACTGTACACATACACTTACATACACATTTATTTATTTTGTGCTCAGTATAAAATAAGGATTTTTTTTGTGTACCTGAAAAGAACACTGTTATTGCAAAAAGTAAAGCATATTCAGTTTCAGTCACATTAAGAGAGCCCATGCTTCTGAAAAAATTAAACAATGGAGTAATAAATTCATCTGTAATATCTGGAAAAGAAACAAAAACATTATGACACATAGATTAACAAATTTTAGCTAGGAATAAATTCTTTACATACAGTATAAATGTGGTAAAATTGCAATTTTACTTTTATTACCTATCTTTTTTATTTTGCTCTGGAAGCAGTTTTTATTTTACTTATGTGAAATTCCCTCTCTTCATTTAGTTAGAGCAATACTGATACACACTGATTGAACATGAAACAAAAACATCTACAAATGAAATAAACTTTCGGATAGGAAGAGTGAAAAAAACAAACAAACAAAACAAAAAAAACACAAGGTCATAAAATTAGCCACACAGAGAGGCTCCATGCACACTGGGCTTAAAAAAAATGCCAGTTCCCTTGGCAGAATACAAAACGCTCATATAGAGCGTTTTTTTGTACACAGTTTAGATAAGTTTAGGAGAGTTTTGTGTTTTTTCTGGCAGAAATCGCCAAACAGAAATGCAAACCAGAAGAGTTTTTTTTTCCCTGCCTCTAAACATTAAGCCTAAAATATGCCTTAACATTGAGCTGTTTCTACTGTACAGGCAAAGTACAAAACTGTAGAAGCAGCGATTTTTAAGCCAGTGTGCAGGGACCCAGCAAGCAAGCAAGAATACTCATTCTCAGCTCATTCTCAAAGGTGAACTCTGACTTCCATCCTCCAATCATGTTCAAGCAAAAGTGTTTTTTTTTTTCCTTGCATGTGATTGGGTGTTCTTTGTAAAGTGAAGCTTTACCTCATTTACTAAGCTCTGGTGCAACTGCACTGTGCAAAAGTGCACAGTCTATTTGCCTTTAGTAAATCAACCCCTGTGTGTCTATAATTAAAAGTTCTAAAGAAGGCGAATAGTCTTGCAATGTGTATTAAACTGTAGCCAGCAGGTGGCATGATTGAGCCTGCAACTGAATGTTTTCTACACACTGTTGTACTGCTTTGTTCCGAACAGTATGTGAATTCTTCTACTATTCACAATATGCTTCCCTGCCTGCTAGATCACATGGACTGGCTAGATAGATTTTCACAGTATATTTTTACAGTGGCATCATTTCTATGCAAAGTAACAATATACTGTAGGCACCATATAGAGTACAGCTGAAATCTGCATAGAAAAACTCTGCATGCCCCCCCCCCCCCCCCATTCTTTAGGTAGTATGAAAAAAATCAGACCTTAGATGCATTGTGGTCCTCTCATTACACCTTCTGGAGTTTGGTTTTGCTTGGCACTGTTTCCTTTTCATTTTCTTCCTATAGTCTGCAGTAGAGCACAGACCTGACCACATGCTCCATAGAGATGAAAAGGAGAAAGCGTGTAGTCATCCTTGTGCTCTGGAACACAGGCACAGGGAACAAGGTTGAAAGTATTTGCTGCCTGGTACATTTAAAAGCTAGGTTTGGAATGAAAAAGTGGACTGTGCTGCATCTGAGGTCTGATTTTTTGTTTACTATCTAAAACTGAACTGAACATCAGGTATGATCTTTTTTGTATATTTATATTGTTTCAGCTTGGACTAATGTAAGCAGTGGCGGTTGGTGGTATATGTTTTGGGGGGGGGACTGATCGACCGGGGGGGTGAGGGGGACCCGACCGTTCCCCTGGCAGGCTGTCGGGTCCCCCGCCCTCCGGGTCGGTTGATCGGTCCCTGCACTTACCCCATGTAGGTTGCGGGCAGTGGGCCTCTGCGTTTCCTCCTTCCTTGGCATCACGGCGGCTCGGCTTCCCCTTCGTCTCCTCCTCGGCAGCCAATAGGATCGCTTCTCCTCTCGGCCATTCGTGTCGCAGGACCCGCTTCCTGAGCCAGGATTGGCCGGGATTGTCACACAATCGCTATTGTCACACAATTGGGTAAGCTCAGGGTTCAGTGCTCTGTGCCTTGAGCCCAACCTTTTTTGAAGCCAATTAGAGCCTCAGGCTCTAATCACGTGCTTCTAGAAAAAAAAAAAAAAAACCTCCCATTGGAATCCATGTGTCCAGCACCCTCCATGTAAATTAGGGGCCAGGTGCATGAATTAGGGGGGCGGCACCCCTGCACCCCATATGGACAGGCTGCTGCTGAATGTAAGTATGCATATATCATACCTAAGGGGCCACTGGGAAAGCTGGCAATCATAGTAGTTGGCGCTACTATAGTGATAGCTGCTATCTTCTGGGACCTGTGACGGTTAGACTCTCCTCTGCACACTGACCACAAGGGTTTGCTTGCTCAACACTGCAGCCATTCACAGAACGCCTTTAATTTATTTTTAAGAATAGAAGGCATTCTTTGATTGGATTACACCCTGTAATCATTGAAAAAATACAAGATGTTCTATGAATAATGGCAGTACCGGGCAAGTGACCCCTTGAGTTCTAAGCCACACAGGACAAGACCCAGAAGGTTGCAACTATCACTGAAGTTGCACCGATTACTACAGTAATTTTTAGCTTCCCCAAAGGACACTCAGGTATGAGATATGCACAGATAGTACACACTGGACCAATATAAATATGCAATAAATATCATACCTTGAGTTCAGTCTTAAAGAGGGGGAGGGGAAACCCGCATAGAGTTTTATGTCTAAAGGTAGACCTGCACAAACACACACACATCAAATTTGATTAAATAGCAAAATAACAAATATCAAACCTGGGTTATACTGGGGAATATTTTGGTGAGGAGGTGTTTCTATAGAATACAGGGGACATCTGTCAAAATCCTGAATATGGTAATATTCTGTTGAATGGCTTTGGTATCTGAGAAGTCCTGGAAAAAAAGTTGTACTTATAATTAGACTCTCATATGGGTCAAATGTGTTAAATTCTTTAGAACTTTTTTTTTGTATATATGTAAAATGTATTATACTGTATTCATATTTTATTAATAAACATGGTTTGGTATGTTATTGAATTAATTGTTTTGATGAAGCTGCTAGGTCAGGCCCTTTAAAGAAATACTCCTAGCACAAGGATTCATTCCAAAGTAGGCTACTGTTCAGTATCGGGATCAGCTGCAGTCATTGAACTCTTCATGATGACAAGGACCGAGCCTCTTTCTGAGATTTGTTGTTTAAAAACAGGTTTTTTTTGCTAGAAAATTACTTAGAAACCCCAAACATTATACATTTTTTTTTTCTAACACCCTAGAGAATAAAATGGCGGTCGTTGCAATACTTTCTGTCACACCGTATTTGCGCTGCGGTCTTACAAGCGCACTTTTTGGGGGGAAAAATACACTTTTTTGAATTAAAAAAATAAGACAACAGTAAAGTTAGCCCAATTGTTTTTATATTGTGAAAGATAATGTTACGCTTAGTAAATTTATACCCATCATGTCACGCTTCAAAATTGCACTCGCTCTTGGAATGGCGACAAACTTTTACCCTTAAAAATCTATATAGGTGACATTTAAAAAATTCTACAGGTTGCATGTTTTAAGGTACAGAGGAGGTCTAGGGCTAGAATTATTGCTTTCGCTCTACCGATCACATCGATACCTCACATGTGTGGTTTGAACACCGTTTTCAAATGCGGGAGCTACTCACGTATGCGTTCGCTTCTGCACGCGAGCTCGTCGGGTCGGGGTGCGTTTACAGTTTTTTATTTTTTTTATTATTTATTTTACCTTTTATTTTTTATTTTTACACTGTTTAAAAAAAATGTCACTTTTATTCCTATTACAAGGAATGTAAACATCCCTTGTAATAGAAAAAAGCATGATAGGACCTCTTAAAGCGGGGGTCCACCTATCTATCGTTTTTTTTTTTTTAGTTCATTCACAAACTTTTCTTTTCAGCATTACATACTCACATATTGTGTGTAATATGTCCATCTGTGTCAGATTTCATCGGAAAGAATAACTTATATTATTCACTGCAGGCGGTTTCCATCTTAATTGTGGGCATTTGAAGCCCACAAGCATTTATTTCCTGGATGTGGTGAATGCTGTGCTCCCAGCATTCACCGCTCGTTCCTGCACATGCTCAGTGGCATCCTGGGAAGCCTGAGACTAGCTCCCAGGAGTCTGGGAGAGGCTAGATACACGCCTACTCCCACAGGAGGAGAACCAGGAAGTGCAAAGAAGAATAGAAAAATAAAAGGCAATTACGGCGATTTAAATTTTTTTAAACGGCATGTCAGCATCTAGGCAAGGAAGAGAATACATACAGATATTGTTCAAAATTTGGGTGGAACCCCGCTTTAAATATGAGATCTGGGGTCAATAGGACCTCAGATCTCATATTTACACTAAAATGCAATAAGAAAAAAAAATTGTAATTTAAAAAAATTATTAATCCCTTTAAGAGCTGTGGGCGGAAGTGACATTTTGACGTCGCTTCCGCCCAGCAATTACATGGAGACGGGTGGGGGCCATCTTCCCCCACTCATCTCCATACCCAGCTACTGACAGGGCGCGATCGCCTCCGCCGTTGCTGATGGCTCCGGTAAGCGGCAGAGGGGACCGGATCGCGGCGGGGGGTGCCCTCTCCCGGCACTGATAAAAGTGATCTTGCGGCGAATCCGCCGCAGAGACCACTTTTATCTTGTAGCGGACCGCCCGCTGAAGATAGGGATACTGGGGTTATGGCAGCTAGCTGCTGCCATAATAACGATATCCTCCTTCAAACAGCCACCGTATAACGACAGCGGGCAGTCCATAAGTGGTTAAATGCATGGAAACATAAACTACATTTTTCTATTTAAAACACCTATGCATATAACCACATTCCTTGACAATGTAACTAATGTAGCCCGTGGGCCTACTTTAGCCATGGTTAATAAACTAGACATATGTATTTAGCACAACACTTTGATGGTAAACCACAAGAGATTAAAGTGAATTTGTAGTCAAGCACCTAAAGTATAAACCCGTTTGAGTAGGAACTATACATTGGTGTAAGATATCTCTATTTTCTCTGTCCTTCCTTACAGGGCAACCTTGCAACCTTCCAGACTTCACATACATATACCAATTTTCTAACAGGTGAACCATGTGCATGTTCTTTTACTTCATATGTTACAGTTTAAGGGTCTGTTGACAGGTCAAACAATTCTAAAACATGAGGTGGGATAGGGGTAGCGGTATGTGATGAATGCAATAGTGTGGCTGAACCCTGAAACACTGAGTCGTTTTTGCTTTGTTTTGTGTTCTAAGGAGAAATCTTTAAATTATATTAAATAACTGTAGTCGGATTAATTCGAACCTATTGTAATCAGTTTTCCTCCTTTCATTATTTATGCATGACTGCTATTGTAAGTGGTGTAATTAGCATTGGAACCGCTTATGTTCCTATTTGTTTAGTTAAGCCGGCCACAGATCGTGCGACTTATTTACCTGTGGTTGCAGGAAAGAAAATCACTTGATTACCTCATCAACACAGTCAGTCCCACCTGTGGAGCTATTGGGTTCTTCCAGTAGGGGGCACGGACAGCTGTCCTTGCCAGGAGAACACACAGTGATTATTGCTAGCGGCTATAGCTGTTGGCAATAACCACATGAAAAAAATGTATCGATCAACTTGGGTACAATCAGCCTGCCCATACATGGTTCGAATCTCAGTCGGTCCTTGCTGAACCAGCCAAGATTTGAACCGTCTATGGCCAGCTTTACTGTATTTAGGTGTTTTTGTTGCTACAATTTTGGAGCGTGAGAAACCAATTGTCATTCCCTTTACTAGTGCCGAAACTGATTTTGGCACTTACAGTAGTGTTCGATATGAATGAAACAAATAGTTTAACTTAAGGTGATGCTAAACACACACACTGTTTAATTTACATTACCCCTTCTATTTCTGTATGTGGATGATGGCACTGTAATTATTTAACCGCTTGCCGACCAGCCGCCATCATTTTACTGTGGCAGGTCGGCACGATCCCGCGAGCCGTCGTAGCTATACGTCGGCTCATGGGATCGGGATAGCAGGCGCTGTAGGGGTGCCAATGCTCATGGCCGACAGGCGCGATGACCGCCGGCCACGAGCCATCGCAGGCACGAGAGGCAGAACACGGAAATGTGTGTGTAAACATACAAATCTCTGTTCTGCTCTGTGAGGAGAGACAGATCGTGTGTTCCTAATAGCTAGGAACCACGATCTGTCATTTCCTCTAGTCAGTCTCCTCCCCCTTCAGTTAGAAACACGTAGCAAGGAACACACTTAATCCCTTGATCGCCCCCTAGTGTTAACCCCTTCCCTGCCAGTGACATTTATACAGTAATCAGTGCATTTTTATAGCACTGATCGCTGTATAAATGGCAATGGTCCCAAAAATGTGTCAAAAGTGTCCGATGTGTCTGCCATAATGTCGCAGCCCCGATAAAAATCGCAGATCGCTGACATTACTAGTAAAAAAAAATAATAAAAATGCTATAAATCTATCCCCTATTTTGTAGACGCACTAACTTTTGCGCAAACCAATCAATATACGCTTATTGCGATTTTTTTTTTACCAAAAATATGTAGAAGAATACATATCGGCCTAAACTGAGAAAAAAATAGCTTTTTTTAAAAAAAAGTGGGGATATTTATTATAGCAAAAAGTAGAAAATATTGTGTTTTTTTTTTTCAAAATTGTCGTTCTTCTTTTGTTTTTAGCGCAAAAAATAAAAACCGCAGAGGCGATCGAATACCACCAAAAGAAAGCTCTATTTGTGGGAAAAAAAGGATGTCAATTTTGTTTGGGTGCAGTGTCACACGACCGCGCAATTGTCAGTTAAATCGATGCAGTGCCGAATCGCCCGGTCATTCAACAGCCAAATCTTCTGGGGTGGTTAATAAAAAAAAAGATCTAAGTACCCTTTTCCTAATCGATTTACAGCTGTCTCATGACCCAGCTCACTCCCAGTCTGCCTGCAGGTAAACATAAGCAGGAGGAGCTTCTAGTCCTCTGCTGCTGGTCACATGTTCAAAATAAAAAACTACAACCTTTGAAACAAAGTGTAAAAATAAACAAATAATATTGACAAACTGCTTTAAATTGGCATAAAAATATATATTTGAAATAAATTCTTTATTATTTTGTGGAAATAACATGGTGTGGGTGGATTTATGCCAGTCACAGTCATTCATGCCCCTCCAGCCTGTGCCTTAGAATAAGAGGGAGGTGAAGCCACCAACAAATAAGATATAATATCCTGCCCCCTTTGTGTTTAGTTGGTTGGTGGGAATGGAGGAGGAGGGAGGAAGTGGGTTTTCATTTACCAATGTATATACATCCACATGTGTGACTCTATAGTCACATGGGCTGCTCAGACATGAGAAGGAGGAAGTGATCAGCATAGAAACTCATTGAAAACTGAGCATATGCAGAGTTGCCACCACAGCTGCAAAATCCCTAGCTAAATTGTGGACATGAACGAAAGGTGGAGATAGAAAGCAGCAGGATCAACCAGGCTTTTTGCAGTATACAGAAACCAAACCCTACAGCGACCGAGTGAGTATGAACAGCACGTAATGCATTACATGTAATGCATTTATTAATATTTTTTTTTATGATGTGGGTTCAGTCCTCAGCAGTTTTCACACACGGGACACCCATCATTAGAAGAAGTTTATTTTTAGGTAGCAAATATTCACAAATTTTTTTCTCTAGAATTCAGCTTTAAGACAACTATAATATTTTTTGGGAATAAATGCAGATGTAGTGCTCTTTACAGATATCCAGGGAAATGTTTACAGAAAAACAAGTTAATTTATAAAGCAGTAAATCACCAATCATTCTCACCAGGTGTATCTTCCTGGTGCATGTGCTTTAAATTAGACCGATTGATTCAACTGCCATGAATGCTTGCTGAATGTCACATCTAATACTTTATAAATGTGCCCTAATGATCTCCATGATTAGGACGTTTTTATGGAGCGAAACTTGTTGGAAAAGGACAGGCTCTCCACACCATATTTAATAGCTTAAGGTGTTTTTAGCATTGGTGACATCAGCAGCAAGTGGCCCAGTATATTCCCTTTTGGCAGTCAGTTTGTGGAGTGGGAACATGCTCTTGAGTGGGCACCTGATGGTAGCTGGAGGATCAAGGACTAGGAAGTGCTTGGAACAATGTGAATCACTATTATGTATGGTTGTTAAGATATTACAGCCATAATAACTCTGTATTATTTTTGTGTTTTGTATGCTAATTTTTAAGGTATTTTCATTATTGTTTATAGTTGGTCTTTCTGGCCAAGCACACAATTTTAATGTCAGTTTTCGTATGTATTGTGTCAGTAATTTTATCATCTATAATCTTAGAAAAATGTCATTAAAAAAAAATCCTCGAAGGCATAAGGACACCATCATGAAATGTAATTTGTTTTTACATAGCATACTTCAAAAAATGTTTTACTTTAAATGTGGAAATGTGATAGGTCTAAAAATATATTTGTCAAATTTGTAACAAAGGTCCTAAATGAATGAATGAATGAATGAATGAATGAATGATTTGTAGAGCGCTGCAAATGCGAACTGAATCACCTCAAGGCGCTAGATGCGTTCTCTGTTGTCAGCTTCTTAGAAAAGGAAGGTCTTTCGTTTTTTTCCTGAAGGCCTGATGGTTTTCTTCCATGCGGATGTGGGTCAGAAGAGCGTTCCATAGTCGAGGTCCTTGGACTGCGAATCTTCGTTCTCCCTTTGCTTTGTAGCGGTATTTGGGAATGATGAGGAGGTTTTGGTTAGCTGATCGAAGACTGCGATTAGGTGTGTAGTGTTTTATTTTCTCCCGGAGATATAGCGGAGCGTTTCCTTGTGTGCATTTGTGGGTGAGGCAGAGGGTCTTGAATGTGATCCGATTCTTTACGGTTAGCCACTGTAGGCACTTTAGGGATGGGGAAATAGATTCCCAGGGTTTTTTTCCTGTTAACAGTCTTTCCGCCGTGTTTTGGATGAGTTGCATGCGCGCAAGCTGATATTGGGGTAGTCCTACGTAGAGCGAATTTGCGTAGTCGAGTCGGGAATTGATGATTGTTCCCACAACTGCCGCTTTGTCCTCTTCTGGGATGAAGGGGATGAGTCTACGTAGCAGGCGGAGGAGATGGTGGGATCCGCTAACTACTTATCCTATTTGTGCATCCATTGTCATTCCTGAGTCAAAGATGACTCCGAGACTCTTGGCTTTGGTGCTTGGAGAGATGGTCTGTCCGAGGATGGTGGGAGGTGTCCACAGAGTCTTAATTTTGGAATTTTTGTTAGCGTGTAGGAGAAGCAGTTCTGTTTTTGAACCGTTGAGTTTGAGGGAGCTGATGGTCATCCAGTCATCTATTAAAGTGAGGCATTTTAGGCCGAATGTGAAGCAGGGAGGACGTGCTGAAGCTGAGCTCCGCTCGTATACTCATCCTGTCATCTAATCCTGGCTTCCAAATCTCACTTTTCCCCCTAATCCGGCATCCTGGGGTCTAAGAGAACTTCCAGCACTAAGCGGGCCTCTCCGCCGCCACCGGGTAAGCCTCAATCCTCCTCTAAGGCCTGTACCCGGTCCTCCGCCGCCGCCATCTTGCCCACGAGGCTTACATTAAGCACTATGTCGGCCGGCACACAGACATCTTCGGAGCTGACAGCTGCACAGGCGGCTTCACATGCGGAGCTGCTAGCGGCTATTAAGGCAGGCAATGACTCAGTCATGGTCAAAATTGATCACCTGGTCACGGATGTCAGTCTCATTAGGCATGACATGGACAAATTTAGGTCCCAGTTCACAGAGGCAGAGGGCCGCATCTCCCGGCTGGAAGATGATACCAGGGCTGATTCCTGGGACCTCCGTGCCTTGCAGCTACAGGTTAAAGCCCTGCAGGAAAAGTCCATTGATACCGAGAACAGACTGAGGAGAAACAATATCCGAGTACTAGGCCTTCCAGAGCGAGCAGAGGGAACCAGGCCTGCCGAGTTTGCAGAAACGTTTCTCCTGTCTCTGCTGGATATCACTGTAATGCCGCCTACATATGTGGTAGAGAGAGCCCATAGAGTTCCCCCAACTCCGCCAATCCCTGGAGCCCCACCACGTCCTTTTCTACTCAGATTGCTCAATTACAGGGACCGAGACAAATTGCTTGCGGCAGCCAGAGAAAAACAGGACCTGCGCTATAACAATGCCAAAATTATGCTTTTCCCCGACTATTCTCCGGAGATACAGCAAAGACGCCGCTCCTTTACAGAAGCAAGACGCCACCTCCGAGAAAAAGGCCTAAAATTCAGCCTGCTATACCCAAGCAAACTCAGAGTGATAGACGGGGAACGGGCTCATTTTTTTCTGGATCCCGAGGCTGCTTTATCGTGGATAGATGGACGTGGCTGATTTCACTGCAAAATGAACATTGTCGCCTGGATTGTTCATCACACCAAGGTTCGTAATCCTCATTGACGCAGCACGGCCATTACAGCTGAATGACACATAGATCCTGTGGTCTGACTATTTTTATACACACCATAAAGTCATGACATGATGTCTTTTTCTATTTTCATTTTCATCTCATTGAATTTTATCTCCCCCTCCCCTCCGCTTGTGTCCCCCCTCTTGCATTTTTTGTGTGACATTTTGATTTTTTCCCCTCTCTCGGCCCCCTTCCTGATTTTTCTTTGCCTTTTACACCGGATCTCCATCCCCCCCTTTTTTTTTTTTTTTCTTTTCAAATGTGAAGGTTTGAGCGAAATATTAAGAGCTGGATTGCTCGACTTTTGCGGATCAACAACACACCCATCCTCTAAGAAGCACTACGAGACTGAACACCACAATTTCCTCCCCCCCCCTCCTCATCCTCAGCTGGTTGACTTTTAATAGTTCTGGGCCCAGAACTTACCTATAGGAAGAAAGTCCCTGACCAGTTGTTGGATGAATAGAGTGTAGTACACTGTTTAATCTGTAACTACACACAATGGTTTGTTGTTTAGGGGTAAAACTATTCCCAGTCTCTCTTCCCTGTTTTTTTTCTTTTTCCTTTTTGGGAGAGATGGGATATAGTAAGATAAGCACACCGTGCTTTGGTTGTTTGAGGAACAAGTGCAAGTTTTGGTTTTGTTCCTCCAATTTTTTCTTTGCTTTATTTTTTGTTTCACGAGTATTAACCTGGTTAAGTGCTATTGATACATGGTGGGATTTAGCAGAGGTTTTGCTGTCTAAGAGATGGTTCTTGGTACACCCCCTCATTTATCCGACTTGGTTATGCCTCTATATCCCAAATGGCTAACACACCAGCAGAATCCTTCACAGTTCTTTCATGGAATGTGAGGGGTTTAGGCTCCAAATTCAAACGAGCTTTATTATTCCAATATTTAAAGTCTAATGCCCCACAAATTATAATTCTTCAGGAGACCCATTTAATGGGCAGCAAAATCTTGACGCTTAAAAAACCGTGGATACAGAGGGCTATCCACTCCACATACTCCACTTACGCAAGAGGAGTGTCGATACTAATACACAAAAATTTTCCGTGTGTAATTAATGATGTGTGCACAGACCAACAGGGTAAATTTGTCATAGTAGTATTTACATTGTGGTCCCAACGATATATTGTGGTTGGACTATACATACCTCCACCTTTCTCACCTGATGTTTTATACAAAATAATGGAAAAGGATGCATCCTTGGGTACAGGTAAATTGCTGGCGATGGGGGACTTCAACGCCACATTATCACCCGAATTAGATAGACCCACTCCACCCAAACACCATAGTAAGGATATATTAGTGTGGGCCCAGACTATGGGTCTAGAGGAGATTTGGAGATGGAAGAATCCCACTACCAGACTTTATTCTTGTTTTTCCACATCATACAAAACAGCATCACGTATAGATCTAGCCTTCTCCAACTTCGCCATGCGAGCAGATGTTCTAGAGGCATCCTATCTGCCGAGCGGGCTATCGGATCATAGCCCCTTGGCAGTGAAGCTTCGCTCGCCGGCATCGAGAAATGCTGGACTTTGGAGACTGGGTGCACATTGGGTTACACATCCTGAGCTGACTGACTCCTTACCCCCTCTGTTGAATGAATACTGGGAACGAAACGCTGGGTCCTCATCTACTGACATGATATGGGATGCATTCAAGGCATACACTAGGGGGCAGTACATTTCGTCTATTGCACAAGTCAAAAAGCAGCAATCCCTTAAAACTCATTCATTACAACAAGCAGTAACGACTCAGACGGCTAAATATGGCTCGGATCCCAACCCTGACCAATTTGACTCTTTAATGGTAGTACAGAGGGAATTACACTTGCACTTGTCTGAGGACACACGCTTAGAGACATTTAGAGGTAAACAAAGTTTTTTCGAACAAGGTGATAAAAATGGCCGTCTCCTGGCCATGTTGGCACAAAATGATCAACCATCCACATTGGTCTCTGAGCTAGTGACTGCTGAGGGTGCTAAGGTGACGTCTCCTCCCGAAATCCTCCAAACATTTAGCACATTCTACAAAACCCTGTACACATCCACCTTACCCCCTGATTTCCAGTCGGAGAAATTGCAGGATCTATTAGATCCCCTGGCGCTTGGTTGGCTCTCGTATCAGGAAAGGGATACGTTGGTTCAACCATTCACGGCCCATGAGGTCCTGAATGCCATACACTCCTTTCGGGAAAGCACCTGGACCAGATGGATTGCCTATAGATTTTTATAAGGCTCACGGAGAATTATTAGCGCCACTATTAGCCCAAATCTACACGGCATGCCTATCTGATGGTAGATTGCCAGATTCCATGTACCATGCATACTTAACCCTAATTTACAAGTCTCCTAAGGACCCGACATCTTGTGCCTCATACCGCCCAATAGCGCTTCTAAATAATGATTTCAAAATTCTAACTAAGCTACTCGCCCCTTCGTTTATATCCCCTCCTGCCCTCTTTAATAGATTCCGACCAAACTGGTTTTATGCCCCGTAGATCCACCGATGTAAATCTAAGAAGGCTATTTACTAACATACACACACGACACCTAAATATCGGGACAAGAGCAATAGCCTCACTGGACATAGAAAAGGCCTTTGATACCATAGAATGGCCATTTCTATGGGAAACATTGCGAAGGATGGGATTTCCTTTAGTTTTCATCAGATGGCTCCAGGTGATCTATAAATGCCCCACTTCATCGGTAAGAGTAGGAGGAGGCCTATCCGCCCCCTTTAAGCTGCACAGAGGGACTAGACAGGGCTGCCCTCTCTCCCCAGCCCTTTTTGCTTTGGCCATTGAACCGGTCGCAGAAGCACTACGCACATCTCAATACATAAGGGGTCTGCGTATAGGCCAATTGGAGGAGAGGGTAGCCCTGTATGCAGATGACATGCTGCTTTTCCTCAACGATGCTGGCCCATCCCTACAAGGAGCATTGACGGTACTAAACAAATTTACAGAAGTTACTGTCCTTAAGGTGAACTGGTCCAAATCCTTACTATTCCCGATAGACCCAGCAGCTAGGTCTACTTCCCTCCCAGACTGTCCCCTACAATGGGTAGACACCTTTAAGTACCTAGGAGTCCAAGTATCTGCACAAGCCTCGGAGTTCATTTCCTTAAACCTGGCCCCACTACTCTTAGACACTAAGACCAAGCTTAATTCATGGCGTAAACTACCTCTATCTGTTTGGGGGCGAGTAAATCTTATCAAAATGAAAATCATTCCCAAATACATTTATCTTCTCCGTCACTCTCCGCAATGGGTACCCAAGTCCTTTTTTACGAAACTCAACCAATTATTCACATCGTTTTTGTGGGGTTCTTCGCCACCTAGATACAAATTGACGACCTTGATGAGGCCAACAACCCAGGGTGGTATGGCCTTCCCTGACTGCTATAGATACTTCCTTGCCACACAACTGGTAACAGTGGCCTGGTGGCTGAACCCCGATAAAACAAACTCCTCCACAGCTCTTGAAGCCACAGTAGTGGGCTCTTTGGAGGCCCTTCAGTGTCTAGTTTTTAGGGGTCCTCGTGCCCCCTATGCTCTAACACCCTCCATGAGCACCACCTTGAGAGCATGGCGAGCAGGCCTGGCATTAGAAAAATACAAAGAGACAGAATATTCCCCTGATGCTCCGATATGGCTGAATCCCAATCTATCACATGTCTACAAACTCCCAGATCCTTATGCATGGACCAAATATAACATAAAAACTATCTCACAAATAGTATCCAAAACGTCCCTACTATCGCTATCACAGCTTTCCTCTTTATATAATATCCCCCAATACTACCAATTTCGCTACCTTCAATTGGCACACGCCTTTGCTGCGCAATTTCCTAACTCCACATGTGCTATAGTGCAGTCCGGTCTGGAGAAAACCATTAGAACTAACTGCGATGAAAAACCAACCTCACACTTATATGCCCATTTGGTTCTTATATCCTTACCTCCCCTAAATAAACTCTGGGCTCGCTGGCAACGTGATATACCCACCCTAGACAATGACGATTGGGATGACGTATGGGGTTTTCCCTTTCGCTCTTTAGTGTCTATGAGAGATAGGTTAGTACAATTTAAAATAGTACACAGAGCTTATTAAACCCCTCATAGACTTCACATTATGAACCCTGCCTGCTCTGCTGAATGCTGGAGATGTGGTACTACACCTGGTGACTTTACGCACATTTTTTGGCATTGTCCCAGCATCCAGAATTACTGGAAAGAGGTACTTGATGCGACAAACAGAGTCGCATCACTTGCATTACCACAAGTAATGGAGGTTTGTCTTCTTGGTCTGACAGACACTCTGATACCGACTATAGAAAAACGCACACTGGTAGGACTACTTCTTTTTTACGCCCGAAAACAGATAGCCATGCAATGGAAGAAACCAAACCCTCCCTCTCTGACACAATGGAAACGCTTGGTTAATGGCAATCTTCCTCTCTACAAAGATACTTACATGAACAGGGGGTGTCCGATGAAGTACGAAAAGGTCTGGAAAAAGTGGCTAGCCGATTCAGATACAGCATAACGAAATAAGGAAGTATAGTGATATTGTAAATTGTGTTAACAAGTTGAACAAGAGAGGGCTCTCTAACATACGGAACTGTGAATTGGGAATGGGACGCAACACCTATCTGTTGATTACTGATATACCACATATCGAAAATTCACGGATATATACTGCTACATTAAGCCTGTAATGCAATAAGATTGTATCATAGCACTTGTGTTGTATGTGTTTGTCTGTTTTGAAACACAATAAAAAGATTTTTTTTTTTTTTAAAAAAGTGAGGCATTTCTCTAATTGCTGATGATGTTTTTTTTGTCCGGTGATGCGAAGGTAGAGTTGGGTGTCATCAGCGTATGAGTGGAAGCAGAGGTCCGTTTTCCTGATGATATTGAGAAGTGGGCGGATGTAGATGTTGAATAGCACTGGTGACAGGGGTGAGCCCTGAGGGACTCCGCAGGAGATTGCCTGGGTTTCCGAGGTGAATGTTTCTAGTTTCACTATCTGAGAGCGATTCTCTAAGAAGGATGCAAACCATTTTAGAGCAGGAACTGTAGCTCCTGCAACTTCTGAGAGGCGGACAAGTAAAGTATTGTGGTCCACTGTATCGAATGCTGCGCTGAGGTCTAACAGTACCAGGAGATATGATTCTCCGTCATCTGCTGCTTCAAGGGAGTCGTCCCATATTTTGAGGAGTGCTGTTTCTGTGCCATGGTCCGGGCGGAAGCCTGATATGCAGAGGGTCCAGGAGTTGGTGTGTGTCCAGGTGGTGTTGTAGCTGCTGTACTACTGCTTTCTCCATAATCTTGGAGATGGTGTTGAGGCTTGTTATCGGTCTGCGGCAGTTAGGGTCCTTAGGGTCGAGATTGGGTTTCTTTAGCAGGGGTTTGACGATGCCATGCTTGAGGGAGGTTGGCACAGTCCCTTATACTGAAATTATATTCTAAAACGTTTATGCCTGAAAATGTTCCTCTTTTGTAGTCTGCTATGCTTTATTTTAAGAGATTTTTCTTGTACTATCATGTTTCATATTGCTACATAGTTGTTGGATAACTTTTTTGTTTTTGTTTTAGCCTCTATTTTAATTCACACTTATGCCCTGTACACACGGTCGGATTTTCCAACAGAAAATGTGTGATAGGACCTTGTTGTCGGAAATTCCGACCGTGTGTAGGCTCCATCACACATTTTCCATCGGAATTTCCGACACACAAAGTTTGAGAGCAGGCTATATAATTTTCCGACAACAAAATCCGTTGTTGGAAATTCCGATCGTGTGTACACAAATGCGACGCACAAAGTGCCACGCATGCTCAGAATAAATTAAGAGACGAAAGCTATTGGCTACTGCCCCATTTATAGTCCCGACGTACGTGTTTTACGTCACCGCGTTTAAAACGATCGGACAACTTTGTGTGACCGTGTGTATGCAAGACAAGTTTGCACCAACATCCGTCGGAAAAAATCTATGGATTTTGTTGTCGGAATGTCCGATCAATGTCCGACCATGTGTACAGGGCATTATGACGCCTAGGGGTTGATTTACTAAAGGCAAATACACAGTGCAGTTTGCAAAGTGCTGTTGCACTCTGCAAGAGCAGCTGCTCCAGAGCTTAGTTTAGCAAAAGCTCTGCTGACTTCTATCATCCAATCATGTGTAAGCAAAAAATGCATTTTTTTTTTTCCTTGCATGTGATTGGGTACTTTTTGCAAAGTGAAGCCTTGCCTCATTTACTAAGCTCTGGAGCATCTGCATTTGCAGAGTGCAACTGCACTTTGCACAGTGCAAGTCTATTTGCCTTTAGTAAATCAACCCCCTAGTGATTTTCTTTCAGTACTTCATTTGTTAGTTCACTTGCATACCACTTTTATTATCTATTCGGCGTTATGGCCCAAATTCAGTTTTCAATTATCATTTAATTTTTATATGTATTATTATTATTCTATTTATATTCTATAAATGTTATATTTGTTCTAATGTTCTTATGTCTGTTTTGACAATGACAGCAGCTGCTCTGCTCTCCTAAGCAAAATTGCAACTGTTTCTTTAGGCCTCATTTCCACCTGTGCATTTTAGGTGCCTCTTTGGTGAGATACGTTAAATAATGCTGCTCGCATTATCTTTGATGCTCTTTCATCAAAACACATGATATATGGAGTTAAATGGTAATGCATGTAAAATGCACCTAAACACACTGCATCTAAAACATACCAAATAGGCTTGAACTATGCCTTACTTTGTGATCAGTCAGGGTAGCACCACTGTCATTCCTGTATAAATATCACTAATATCTCATATCCAATGCTGGAATAAAGTCATCCAGTTAAGAGTCTATCGTTTCCAAAGAAGAATAAAAAATCAAAGAGATGATGGGACTTTGATGTGAGTTCATACAAAGTAGTGAGAGGACAAATGCAGGTGAATGAATGAATAAATGATTTGTAAAGTGCTGCAAATGCGAACTGAATCGCCTCAAGGCGCTAGATGCGTTCTGTGTTGTCAGCCTCTTAGCTGACAACACAGCGCTTTCAAAAATGCACCCCTACCGCCCGATCTAATGGAAGTCTATGGCAAAGCGTGGGTGACCCACACAAAAACCACGGGTATACTGCACTGCACATGCTCCGCGGGGAAACCGTGGTTTTTCAGTGTGAAAGGGGCCTAACTGGTAAAAAAAAAACACAAACTGAACTTATGAACAGCTCCCCTTTATAAAAAAAATTACTATGTACTGTATGTGTGGACGAATTAAAACTAAAAAGGAACCTAATGTTTGTGAATCACTTAAAGTATAACTAAAGGCAAAACTTTTTTTTTTTTAGTTATGGATAGAGTGGAGAGGGATTATAACACTTCTCAGTTTTTATTGCTGTCTGTGCCCCCATTAGGGAGATTCATCCTCTCTATTTGTCCTTATTACCATTATCATTGGAAGTTAAAGTTAAAGAAAATCGCAGATTTTGGGTTGTCCCCAGAAAAGTAATAGAGGGGAAATCGTCCAATGGGGAACTAGTTCTGGTGACCTGGGGTGCCCAAGGAATTCCCTTAATTTGCAGGGATTTCCTCCCCAGATAGCAAGGATAACTTGCCACAAATTTGAATTGTAAGTCTTGTTAACTTACTGTACATTTTCACTGGCACGTTGTACACTTGCAGAGCACTTGAAGCACAAGTTCTAGCTGACACTTTTTCAATTTGTAGCAAATTTGCATGGCAAGTCTCTAGCAAGAGCAAAGTTTCACTGTTGAGTCTACAGCAAGAGCTCAACAAGTCTACAGCATGAAAATTCAGCCCCATTGGCCCGTGTGGTGGGATGACCATTGCACAACATAACTGAACCAGAACTTGCAGCAAGCTTTCAGAATGTTTGCAAAGAAAGTTGATCTGTAGTCATGCAATGTGGACTTGCTGCAATTGTGCAACAGACTTGTGAAGCCTGGCAAATCTAGCAATAGCTTAGCAAATCATTTTCAAACTTAGAGCACAATTGCTTGCTATCTGGGTCTTACTTCCCGTTTTGCCATGGGACAAGAAGTGAAGAGAAATCTCCTCAATGGGACACAGATAAGAGACACAATAAGGGGTAAAAGCTCACATGTAGGTAAAATATACTATACGTAGTCTTCAACTGGGAAAAAACTTTGTTTCTTTAATACAAAGAGAGTTTCACACAATTGGGTTTATTTACTAAAGCTGGAGAGTGCAAAATCAGGCTCACTTCTGCATAGAAACCAGCTTCCAGATTTTATTGCCAAAGCTTACTTGAACAAGCTGAGGTTAGAAGCTGATTGGCTACCATTCACAGCTGCACCAGAGATCTGAGTGCACCAGCCTTAGGCTGGCCATACACTATTCAATTTTCCTGTTCAACTTTCCTTTAGATTTACCAAAACCATATAATAGGAGGTCAAACCTAAACACTTTCAATTTGGATGCAATCAGGCAGGCCCTTGTACTACATAGTTGAAGGTAAATCTAAAGAAAATTGAACAGGAAAATTGTATGGTGTATGGCCAGCTTAAGTAAATCTACCCCAATATGTACTTTTAGGCTCGATTCACACCTATGCATGTTGCTTTTGAGCGTTTTTGGAGGGTTTTTTTTCA
Source organism: Lithobates septentrionalis (assembly GCA_037952835.1). NCBI lineage: Eukaryota > Metazoa > Chordata > Amphibia > Anura > Ranidae > Lithobates > Lithobates septentrionalis. The sequence continues at coordinate 3,098,833 of JBBDGP010002848.1, read as the reverse complement.
TGCTTGCCACGTTTTTGAGCAGCGTTTTTGCCGCGTTTTTGCCGCGATTTGCATTTTTTTTTTTTACAGTTTTTTTTTTACAGTCTCAAAAAAAAAAAAACGGCAAAAACGCATCAAAAACGCACCAAAAACGCATCAAAAACGCTGCAAAAACGGTGCACTTGCGTTTTTGATGCTTGTCCATTGAATTCTATTACATGCAAAACGCTGCATTTTGCATGAAAAAAAGTCCCTGACCCTTTCCAAAAATGCAGAGAAACAAAAAGGCATTGATGTGAACATGTTCCATAGGAACCCATGTTAAAAAATTCCCGTGCATTTCTGCAAAATGCAAAATGCATCAAAAAACGCGCTAGTGTGAATGGAGCCTTAGCCAGTCAGACATGGAGGAATGTTTTGTCATATACAGATTGTAAATTTGTAGATTGCATATTAGTTTATTTCACATAACAATGACAACAATAACAATAATTGCATCAGCCTAAAATCCTTCAACTAGCGCTGTGCTACATAAAAAAAAGAAAGAAAGAAAATGGGACTTTACATGAGGCATGTCAACGTGTATACTACTGCATAGATTATTAAATCTATCTGCATTGGTTTAGCATCTAAATCCCATAGGGTAATCCATGATTGTAATAAATTAATGTATCAATATCAATCATATTCAAAAAAACATTATATTGTAATCAAAAAAGATATACCGGTACTTAGCAAATACAGTGGGGACGAAAAGTATTCAGACCCACTTAAATTTTTCACTCTTTGTTATATTGCAGATCAAAAGGGTGCTTCTACTAAATACTGAGCAAAGGGTCTGAATACTTAGGACCATGTGATATTTCAGTTTTTCTTTTTTAATAAATCTGCAAAAATGTCATCAATTCTGTGTTTTTCTGTCAATATGGGGTGCTGTGTGTGCATTAATGAGGAAAAAAAATGAACTTAAATGCTTTTAGCAAATGGCTGCAATATAACAAAGAGTGAAAAATTTAAGGGGGTCTGAATACTTTTCGTCTCCACTGTATATAATATAACATATTTAATACAAGTTTTCGATGGACATAAATGATAAAATCAATACAGAATACAATTAGATCACAGAAGCTGGGTATAGCCTGCGGGGCTTAATGTGTATGTAATTTAGAATTAGTCTGTTGTTTGACACTTTCCTTCTCTAGAGGGCATTATATATTAATGGGTATTTATCTGACTTTTGAGCAATTACCATGCATTTTACTTCTGATGATTGGCTACAATTCCATGAAACGCGTTGAGTGTTCAAATACGAGTGCCGAGACATACTCGCTCCTAAAGCATTTTTAATATTGGTGCCTATTATTTGTAAATGTATCATGTGAATTTAATTTATATGCTCTGTATTTTATATGAATTATATTCATTCACTTTGTATTGATTATATCATTTATGTCCATCGAAAACTTGTATTAAATATGTTATATTATATATTTGCTAAGTATATCTTTTTTGATTATGATATAATATTTTTTGAATATGATTGATATTTATACATTAATTTATTACAATCGTGGATTACCCTATGGGATTGAGATGCTAAACCAATGCAGATAGATTTAATATTCTATGCAGTAGTATACACATTGACATGCCTCATGTAAAGTCCCATTTTGTTTCTTTCTTTTTTTATGTAATACGTAGGGATGGAGGCATGTCACTGTTTTAACATAGGTGTGACAGGCCCCTTTTATCTTTATTTAGCATTGTGCTATTTAATCCAATTTGGTTGATTTTTCTGTCCACCGCTCTGTTAGAATAAAAGGAAGAATTATCAGTGGTATGAAACACCTGTTTTATATTTTCCTTCCTACTTACCATCATTATTTTGTAGTAAACCTCCTGCAACTTGCAGATTATATATTTGTGCTGAGCGTAAAAATGTTGCTTCAACTGTGGAGCCTTTTAGAAGAGCAATCTGATCATCATGTTCCAGTAACTCAAAACCTGCAAGAAACAAATATCCAGATATATCAGACTGGCAGACTTACTTAAAGAGAAGTTCCACCCAGGGGGGCCATCAAAAAAAAAAAAATTAAAAGTCAGCAGCTACAAATACTGCAGCTGCTGACTTTTAATTGGACACTTACCTGTCCCTGGGTCCAGCGATGCGGGGGATCGAAGCCCCGCTCGTCCCCCCCTCCACTCGTCGGCGCCGGCATTTCAACTGTGGGCGCCGGGCTGTGGCTTCACAGCCTGGCACCCACTGCGCATGCGCGAGCGGCGCCGCGCGCCGGGATTGGCCGCTCAATCACCTGGGACCTGTAATGGGTCCCAGATGATTGACAGGAGGGAGGGAGCAGAGCGGAGCCCTTCCTGTGCCGAGACGGAAGTGATGTCACCAGCCCAGGCTAAGGAACAGGCAGACTACGAGGGACCACCTAGCAACAGGCATTTAGAGGTAAGTGAAAAAAAAAATATCCAAATGTTTTTTTGTTTTTTTTTTTTTTAGAATTTTTCCAGGTATTTTTGTTTTTTGGGTGGAACCCCACTTTAAGTTAAGGAGATGGAGGAGGTAATCAATGGACTATGAGTGTGGAGATGTAATCTCACTTGTGCTTCATTGAGAACTACAAGTCTGCCAGGTGAATAACCCTGTGATTTAGGTAATGGGATAGAGGGGTAACTATATGTGTAATTACATACAAAGCTACATAGATAGTCAGGCTGAAAAAAGACACAAGTCCATACAGTTCAGGGAAAAAATAAAAAACAAAAAAAACATACAATCCCATATACACAATCCTTCACCCACAGTTGATCCAAAGTAAGGCAAAAAACCCCAGCAAAGCTTGCTCCAGCAGGGGGAAAAAATTATTTCCTGATCCCCCGAGAGACAATCGGCAATAGTCCCTGGATCAACTTTACCTAATGTTGTATTCAGTTATATTATGTACATTTAGGAAAGAATCCAGGCCTTTTTTAAGCAAGCTACTGAGCTAGAAGGAACCAGCTCTTGAGGGAGTCTAATCTAGTCTAGTCTAATAATAATCTGCTGCTTCAGCCCTAGGGACATTCAAGCACATGGATATAAGGCATAGCCAAACTGTGGCTGTTGTAGGTCAAGTGTACCATAGCAATGGTGATCATACCTGAATAGAGACCCTATCCATAAAAGCATTGCAGCCATATGCCCCTGGGCCTCTACTACTGATTTGCAGAAACATATATCAGTGGGATATGAAATGGCCGTTACTGAGTAAAAACCTTTCTAAAGTTTGATCTGCAGTGTGTGACAGGGAAGAGTAGAGGAGGAATTTCTGTATCTCAATATCTGTGTTTGGAACTCCCATTTTCTGGATGTTCTCCAAAATGTGTTCTCCTCATCAGAACTATATACTTTCTCTCAAGGCTGTATGTCGAAATGCGTCAGCTGTTTTTAATCTTGACCTTCATGTAGCAAATAAAGATTTAATGGGATTCTGGAGTTGCCGGCTACCTCTTTCTTGGATATACATTCTCTCTACAGATGGATCTTAACTTCTCATGTCTACCACACCAGGGCCCCAGAGGGAACTGACATGAAAGCAGGTTAAAAACCTATGCCAATTGTTATTGTTTCCTATAAATGGTGACTGCTTATCCTCCCTCCCCATTCCCATAGCAGAAAAAAGGATCACAGTTGGGCCATGCATTGTGTTCCCAGTGCTCAATTGCTGTTTCTGAGGCACACCTAGAGGTACATTGCACATCTCTAGTGGCAATGCATAATACCTATTAAAAGAATATGTAAAATCAAGGCACCCATTGAATGGGCCATGTGATCTGGAACACTGAGCTTTATTTGCCAACAGTGCAGAAAACACTATATATAGTAATTAAAAATTATATAGCTTAACTTACAATTTAGGTGATAAACACTGTGATCCTCCCTCAATCAGTTTCCTCAATGCAACAATTAGTTTAGGTTATCCCCCAATTAACTAGCATGTATAACATTGAAAGAGCTTGTACTCTCTCATGGAGATTTTCCAGCTTGTTATAAAATATCCCCTAACATGGCTAATATTTTCCTGGCGTTCATGACATACAGTACAATTGAAAAAAAAAATTGCGAAAGATCTTGCTTTTGGCTTTAGATAAAATGCAATAAATAATGAAATGTACAAAAATATATAAAAAGCAATCTTTAGATAACAGATGAATTCAGAGAATAGTGGTATTAGTGAGCAATACCATATACATTACAAAAAATGTGTCAACCAATTGTAACTGTATCGCATAAATTAACACACCTGGTAATTTTTTCGTAAATTCCACAAGCATTTGTACATGCAACACTGCTGCTTCTGAGATATGGTAAAATATCTCTTCTGGGTTTGCTGATTCTTCTAGCTGAGCCAAAACCAACAAAAAGACAAACAAAAGTAGATGTCAGAATTGTTTAAGTATGAACAAACTAAAAAATAATTCCGATTACTACCAATAAGAAAAAATGCATAGGGTAATTGTGTTGGATGCCTGCTTCCCCCATTATTCTCTGTGGCTCCTCCCACCAGCTCCATATCACTACAGCATCTAGTGTGTCGGTAGTAGTTGTAGGAGGACAGTCAGTCACTAGATTATGAATATTTGTCTGACTTTAGACAATCCCTGGTAGGGGAGGCCCAGAAGGTGTGGCGAAGGAGAAGATACATTGTAAAAGTTTAAGAGGGTCTGATCAGAGCTCTTCTGTACTGGGATCTCTCGAGTACCAGGGCCGGACATTCACTGAACATGTAAAGGCAACCTGTATATTTCCAGCAGGGTTATCACTACACTTTATTAAAACTTTGGCCATTATTGACCAACAGCAGAAGCAAATACAAAGAATATTTTGCACTGTAGGCAGTAATAGTTTAAAGCAGAAGCCTTTTTGGCTTTACTTATGGATCACAGGAGTACAGGAGCCCACTGTCGGCTGATGTCACAGAGTTGGTACAGACTTTGAAAAGATCCACCCAGATGCCTGGACCGGCAGCTGGCTCAGCCTCTCAGCGAGCCGCTGGGAGACTGAGCCAGCCACTTCTGCCCCTTCCCCAGCCCAGCGCTTCAGTGAGTGCTGGATGGGCAGAGCAGAGAGACAGCTCTCTGCAGCCTGAAGACCTAGAACTAAGCAAAGCGATCTTCTGTGTTTGATGGCTTAGTTCTCAGTCTTAGAGCCGCCATGGGAGAGTATAATTTTTTTTTATAACTTAAACCCATACTTCTTTTTTAAGTGCACTGAAAATTAACTTTCAAACAGTAACCATTATAGTATTGGGTCCTTTTTATTTTAATTGACATTTTTGCATACATTTTTCAACAGTTTTGTGTCTGTTTTTACCATAATACACACATATACAGTATATTTGTGTGTGTAGATGTACAGTATGTGTGTGTATACACTGTCTTTCGGTCCTTTGGGACAATGAACCACAAAAGCTAGCTTTGAATCTCCTGCTTGTGGGCAGATGCAGTCTACTTTCTCCACTGCAGGTGGCGCTCTTCTGCGGCGACACCGCAGTTGAAGAGGAAGTGAAAGGGAATACGGTTCCTCTATGGTTTCCTGGGGAAGCACCTGATTGGATGCTGATGCCCCATGTGACTCCAGAAGCCATCTTGGGTCAGGCATAACCTACTTAGTGCCCTGGTTCCTAGGCTTGGCGCTTTTTGAGAGTTGGTAGAGTAGGGACAGGTACCCCATCTGTTAGGGACAGTTCTAACGATAGGGAAAGGTTCCTGCTGAGGAAAAAAATAGCGTAGGGTGGCACAATATGTGTTTCAAAATCTGTCTTGGGTATTATACTCCTGTGACATACTGTGCTCCAGTAATGATCTGTTATGTTGCATTACTACAAAACCATTGTGCAATACATTGCCTTGAAAAAGTATTCATACCCCTTGAAATTTTCCACATTTTGTCATGTTACAACCAAAATCGTAAATGTATTTTATTGGGATTTTACATGATAGACCAACACAAAGTGGCACATAATTGTGAAATGAAAAGGAAATGATAAATGATTTTCAAAATATTTTACCAATAAATGTGTGAAAAGTGTAGCGTGCATTTGTATTCAGCCCCCCTGAGTAAATACTTTGTAGAACCCCTTTTCACTGCAATTACAGCTGCAAGTCTTTTTGGCTATGTCTCTACCAGCTTTGCACATAAAGAAAGTGAAATTTGTGACCATTTTTCTTTGCAAAATAGCTCAAGGTCTGTCAGATTATCTCAAGGTGCGTCTGTGAACAGCCATTTTCAAGTCTTGCCACAGATTCTCAATTGGATTTAGGACTGGACTTTGACTGGGCCATTCTAACATATGAATATGCTTTGATCTAAACCATTCCATTGTAGCTCTGGCTGTATGTTTAGGGTTGTTGTCATGCTGAAAGGTGAACCTCTGCCCCAGTCTCAAGTCTTTTGCAGACTCAGGTTTTCTTCTAAGATTGCCCTGTATTTGGCTCTATCCATCTCCCCATCAACTCTGACCAGCTTCCCCTTCCTCACTGAAGAGAAGCATCCGCACAACATGATGCTGCCACCACCATGTTTCACGGTGGTGATGGTGTGTTCAGGGTGATATGCAGTGTTAGTTTTCTGCCACACATAGCATTTTGCTTTTAGGCCAAAAAGTTACATTTTGGTCTCATCTGACCAGAGCACCTTCTTCCATATGTTTGCTGTGTCCCCCACATGGCTCCTCACTGCAAATGGGATTTCTTTTGGCTTTCTTTCAACAATGGCTTTCTTCTTGCCACTCTTCCATAGAGGCCAGATTTGTGGAGTGCACAACTAATAGTTGTCCTGTGGACAGATTCTTCCACCTGAGCTGTGGATCTCTGCAGCTCCTCCAGAGTTACCATGGGCATCTTGGCTGCTTCTCTGATTAATGCTCTCCTTGCCAGACCTATCAGTTTAGGTGGATGGCCATGTCTTGGTAGGTTTGCAGTTTACCATACTCTTTCCATATTTGGATGATGGATTGAACAGCGCTCTGTGAGATATTCAAAGCTTGGGATATTTTTTTTATAACCTAACCCTGCTTTAAACTTCTCCACAACTTTATCCCTGACGTGTCTGGTGTGTTCCTTGGCCTTCATGATGCTGTTTGTTCACTAAGGTACTCTAACAAACCTCTGAGGGCTTCACAGAACAGCTGTGTTTATATTGAGATTAAATTACACACAGGTGGACTCTATTTACTAATTAGGTGACTTCTGAAGGCAATTGGTTCCACTAGATTTTAGTTAGGGGTATGGGAGTAAAGGGGGCTGAATACAAATGCGCGCCACACTTTTCACATATTTATTTGTAAAAAAAAATTAAAACCATTTATCATTCTCCTTCCATTTCACAATTATGTGCCACTTTGTGTTGGTCTATCACATAAAATCCCAATAAAATACATTTATGTTTTTGGTTGTAACATGACAAAATGTGGCAAATTTCAAGGGTATGAATACTTTTCAAGGCACTGTATCTTTTCTGTACTGATTCTTATGTGATGTGGAATGCTATTTAATTTATAGGATTTATAATGTTGAAAAGAGGATTGATATTTGGATGTTGGTTGCTTTTTTTTTCATGCTAATGGAAAATGTAAAACCAATAAAAAAAAAGTCTGATTTAAAATAAATAACTGGAAGTGACAATATGCAGTCACTGACGGTTATCAAGTTTGCTGCAAGCCTGTGACTGTCTGATTTTGAATTAAAATATGACAAAGACAGTGCATTCATTCTGACTTGTGAAGACGAGGATGTATTTGAGCAGATCATATAGCCTCAATACACATACATTTAAAAAACCATTAGTGGGGAAAGCCTCACATTGTAAAAATGGCCAGAATTTCTTGTTTGCTTATGTCTTATGTACAAAAACATCTGCCTGAAAAAACTTTCCTCATGAGCCTCATGTATCAATTTGCTAATCTCTAGTAAATGCCAATTTAGTATTGTGAACAGTAAAGAGAAAAAAAATGAATTATCTGGATATGGCACATGTTTTTATAAATAATAAACAGATATAATAAAAGTGAAGGATTTTATTTCATCCAATTAAAATACCAGACATTATTAAAAACAGTACAGCATCCTGATTGTGCCTGTTACCCTCTGCTGGGTTGCCCTGCACATCCCTCAAGGGCTCAGGTTTCCCTTACTGGTGTGGTTTGCATTTTGGGATGGCGGGTGTTCTGGATGTTGACAAACTCAATTTAAAGGGTATAGATTTATAACCAGCAAATAACTATTTATTGCGAAGCAATCTAATGTTCTTTTGAAGAAGTGAACAGTGTTCCTGGAAGAGCATCAGAACAGCATTTTCATTGCTTGAATACACACATGTAATTTTAATGCATTTGTGAACATATACAGTATGTAAAATTGAATATGTTTTACTGCTAGGTTGCTATACTGTTTTTAGTAATGTCTTTCCTCTGTATTGACTATGTTAATTGGTGTTAATTGGAGTAACTTGAAGTAATGTATAATTCAGAATATATTGTGTGTGTATACTGTATGTACTTTTTAATGACTAAATAATATGTTTTCATTTAAAGCTAAACTCAAGGCCAATAGATAATGGTTCTACCTGTTAAAAGATTTGTAATTCTTATCAACCAGTCTTGTAATGCAAGCACCTCTCTATACACTATCATATATACTATTAGGGGTCGACCGCTATCGGGTTTTTTAGGGCCGATTTTTCGGCCACTTTTCAGGCTGGTAGACGATATCAGGTTCCAATATTCTGTATATCACCGTCACCTGCTACCAGATACAGCGTGTCACTTGCCACTGTCACCTACCACCCAGATGCAGCATGTCACTTGCCACAGTCACCTACCACCCATATGTAGCATTTTACTTGCCACTGTTACCTGCCACCCAGATGCAGCATGTCACTTGCCACTGTCACCTACCACCCAGATGCAGTGTGTCACTTCTCACTGTCACCTGCCACCCATTTGCAGCTTGTCACTACTTACACTACTTCTGGCAGCCTCTCCCCAGCGGCGACCGAGCGGGTAAACTTCCACATGCGAGTGGGCAGTGAGAGATGATGTAACTATCTCTCTGCTCGCCCATGGCTGGAGCTCTATCAGGAGCAGCCTTCACAGCCCTGCTGTAGGGGTGGAACAACAGTAATGTGAGGCAGGCAGTGAGAGATGATCTCCCTGCTGTCTGCCGCACCACTGACAGAGTTTGGCAGAGACTGAGACTGAGAGAGACTGAGTCCCGGGGGGGGGGGGGGGGATGACAGTGAGAGGAGGTCTGATCAATATCATCAATATCAGTAATATCGGTACGTTTCTGACCGATATAGATAATTTGAGAATATTTGAATATCGGCCCTTGATAATCGGCCACTCCGATAATCGGTCGACCCCTATAAACTACTATATACTATACTGCAATTGAGTAAATCTTCCTGGCCTTGGACTTGCCCTAGCCTTTGATTGGACATTGAAAGAGAAGCAGTACACTAATGAGTTAATCGTTCTCTGTTTTGTATAGTATTGCTCTTCCCTCTTCTAGTTTGAGTGGCTAATTGTAGGCAATTACAGAAGGCTGATATCAAGGCAGGATAAGGTATGTTTGCTGAGTGGTAGCTTTCCATATCTACCCAGAGCTCAGCTATACATTATAAGTGTAGCGCTGACAACCTTTGTTTCTAGCTCTATGTGTATTATACAGTACATAGGTTGTGTTAGTGCCATCTTGTGGACAATTGAGAAAGTACAATACGTTTACGTTTCATGATCAAGTGAAATGACATGGAAGTGATTCATTGTTTACTTTGGAACTTTAGCTCTGACCGACCCACAATGCTCCTGGACAAGGTGAGAACTGAACTGCATTGTGGGAAGATATAAAAGGGTAAGGAGCGGCCATCTTAGGTCTCTTGTTCCTGAGACGCGTGGCCTGCCAGCAGAACCCTGTGGGTGTGTGTGTCCTACAGGATTGCGGCCTACTTTGCGAAGGAGCGGAGCAGTCACAAGGATCCTGCCATCGCATCACAGCGTGCTGGAGCAGCCGAAGTGATCGTTCCATAAACCCGTGGGGAGATAACCGAGGACTCCTGGTCGCTTGTGAACGTAACAGTGTGACGGCGTGGTGGTGTCTCGATACGGACTGAGAACTGCTGAAACTGAGACATCCATCTGCCCGGATCCCGTGTGGTGAGAGAGTTAACACCCAGAAGTTTGTTTAACTACTACATACACCGTTAGATCTGTTACAGAGTGTTGCTGGGACTGATAGTCCCACGGAACAAGTTAAGTTGGAGAACTTTACATCTGAATAGACTCCAGTATTCAAGTACGGATGCTAGATGTCTGGTTTCTTTATATAAGAACACTTAGTCAATCTGCTGGATTACAATTGTTTTAGTGTGTCATATTACACTGCGCAACACCCAAGAGGAACCCTTTGCGGATTACAATTATAAAAGCTAGCGAAGACTGAAGACGTCAGGACTACCTTTTTATTGCAGGGCCCTGCATTTAGTTACAAAGGATAGTGACTTTAAGGTCTAGAGCAGGGGGAGCTATCGGGTACAGTTATATATAATAAGATATATTTGTGTCTGTTACTGATTGTCACAATGATTTCTTATACTGTTACACTATGTTGGTGTGATAGTATAGTCAATGTAATAATTCTTTATATAAATATAATATTTACCCAAAGAAAGAAGTTATTTTTGGTTATTACTGAAGTTTGTGTGCAGTGTTGTCATTTCTCTGCAGGTGGAGCTACCAACACCCAGGTAGAGGTAACTATAACTGTAAGTGCATATTGTGGGTTAAAGTTGATATTCATATAATTACAACACTGCACTACATTTGTGTCAAGGGGATTGAACAATTTAAGAAGCGTGAAGAGCATAGAGGACAGGCCCGCTTAAACCAGCAGCTCCGCCGAGAGTTATTGCTACATAAATATATGCTACATAAGCATATATTTACAAATGTCAGGGGCAATGTTAAAGTAGTTATAAATCTTTACATATACCCAGTGAAGTGACTGGCCCAAGGTAATACCCAGCGAGGAAACAAATTTTCCTACATAAGTTGGACCTGTTTATCTGCAGTTTTCTCTTCTCTACCGCCATACAGTACAAAGTCCAGAATGTTACAGCATGTCTGAGCTTTCAGAAAGCAGGGGGCACGGAGCTGAAGTTACATTCTGCAGATTTCAGTGAAGAGAGCTGAGAGTTGATTGGAGGGAAGGAACATTCCTCCCCTTCACACAGCACACAGAAACAAAGCTGAGGCTGTCAGTCACAGGCTGTGTGCTGGAGCTCCCTCCCCGTCACCTTTTTTACCTCTTTTTTTCAGGAAAACTTGTCAGAAGTGACTCATATAGATAAGAGAGGAACAAAGCAGCAGACAGAAATCACACTTAGTGCTCTGAACTGAGAATAGTAAACACTATAGAAGGATATGCTTTGTTTATATTGTATTTTAGAGGTTTACAACCACTTTAGGAAATTAAGACAGCAATAAATCTGAACCCCTTAATTGAAATAACTAAGTACTATTTTAGGTAAAAGGTATAGATTAGAAATTGTATAGATGACTTTTGAGGATGCATGTACTTTTTGATTGTAATATCACAACAAATACTTACAAATAACTTGTGATCATCCAGTGGGATACCACATTTTTGGTAAGCGGCTACTATATGATCAATCAGCTTACAGTCATCAGCAGTCAGTTCCAAACGAGGTATAACCTGTTGAATGTACAATATTTGTAAATATCTGTGGATACCCAGTGAAAATGAACATATATATATATATATATATATATATATATATATATATATATATATATATATATATATAGACAGTATAAGAGTTTGTAAATACAGTGGGGACGGAAAGTATTCAGACCCCCTTAAATTTTTCACTCTTTGTTATATTGCAGCCATTTGCTAAAATCATTTAAGTTCATTTTTTTCCTCATGAATGTACACACAGCACCCCATATTGACAGAAAAACACAGAATTGTTGACATTTTTGCAGATTTATTAAAAAAGAAAGACTGAAATATCACATGGTCCCAAGTATTCAGATCCTTTACTGTGACACTCATATATTTAACTCAGGTGCTGTCCATTTCTTCTGATCATCCTTTAGATGGTTCTACACCTTCATTTGAGTCCAGCTTTGTTTGATTATACTGATTGGACTTGATTAGGAAAGCCACACACCTGTCTATATAAGACCTTACAGCTCACAGTGCATGTCAGAGAAAATGAGAATCATGAGGTCAAAGGGACTGCCTGAAGAGCTCAGAGACAGAATTGTGGCAAGGCACAGATCTGGCCAAGGTTACAAAAAATTTCTGCTGCACTTAAGGTTCCTAAGAGCACAGTGGCCTCCATAATCCTTTAATGGAAGACGTTTGGGACGACCAGAACCCTTCCTAGAGCTGGCTGTCTGGCCAAACTGAGCTATGGGCGGAGAAGAATCTTGGTGAGAGAGGTAAAGAAGAACCCAAAGATCACTGTGGCTGAGCTCCAGAGATGCAGTCGAGCGATAGGAGAAAGTTGTAGAAAGTCAACCATCACTGCAGCCCTCCACCAGTCGGGGCTTTATGGCAGAGTGGCCCAACGGAAGCCTCTCCTCAGTGCAAGACACATAAGAGCCCGCATGGAGTTTGCTAAAAACACCTGAAGGACTCCAAGATGGTGAGAAATAAGATTCTCTGGTCTGATGAGACCAAGATAGAACTTTTTGGCCTTAATTCTACGCGGTATGTGTGGAGAAATCCAGGCACTGCTCATCACCTGTCCAATACAGTCCCAACAATGAAGCATGGTGGTGGCAGCATCATGCTGTGGGGGTGTTTTTCAGCTGCGGGGACAGGACTACTGGTTGCAATCGAGGGAAAGATGAATGCGGCCAAGTACAGGGATATCCTGGAGGAAAGCCTTCTCCAGAGTGCTCAGGACCTCAGACTGAGCCGAAGGTTTACCTTCCAACAAGACAATGACCCTAAGCACACAACTAAAATAACAAAGGAGTGGCTTCACAACAACTCCGTGACTGTTCTTGAATGGCTCAGCCAGAGCCCTGACTTAAACCCAATTGAGCATCTCTGGAGAGACCTAAAAATGGCTGTCCACCAACAATTACCATCCAACCTGACAGAACTGGAGAGGATCTGCAAGGAGGAATGGCAGAGGATCCCCAAATCCAGGTGTGAAAAACTTGTTCCATCTTTCCCAAAAAGACTCATGGCTGTATTAGATCAAAAGGGTGCTTCTACTAAATACTGAGCAAAGGGTCTGAATACTTAGGACCATGTGATATTTCAGTTTTTCTTTTTTAATAAATCTGCAAAAATGTCAACAATTCTGTGTTTTTCCTGTCATAATGGGGTGCTGTGTGTACATTAATGAGGAAAAAAATGAACTTAAATGATTCTAACAAATGGCTGCAATAAAACAAAGAGTGAAAAATTTAAGGGGGTCTGAATACTTTCCGTCCACACTGTGCATTTTTATTTCAGAAATAATGCAGAATTTACAAATTTAAGGCTCAACACTACTAACATTACTCCCATTTTCCTTACACAGTATTCTGCAGATGTTATCTGTAGTATGTCTTGACCCTGTAAAATTAATTCTTAATCTGCATACTTTACTTTCATACCAATACATTTTTCTTTGTTAAAGCTGAAGTTGACGATAAAGGAAACAATTGAAGTGGAACCCCTTGCACTACAAGGGGTAAATGCTCATTATTTCTATGGGTAGAGGCATAAACAGCTATACTGACCTTATTCCTTGCTCCTACAATCTTCTTTTGTGCTGTACGATCAGTCCCCTGAAACCACTTCTCTTCACTACTTGCCAGTCACAGGCATTTCGTAGTAATTAATTACAATGCAGGATTAGCAGTCCTACATTGTACATGAGGACATTGAGGGCCCACTTGTAGGCAGCTGTAGTGCAGGGCAGCCTAGTTGGCTGCAAGAGGTAGTGTGTATATTCTCACTTTCCATCCTATTTGACCATTTTGGAGAAACCTGGTGTCCTGATAGGACAAGCAAATCTCGGGAGATTTGGTCGGCCATTTTTGGGTGGATACTTTATATAAGAAAGCCCAGCCACGTTTAGTTCAGTTCACGTGTGTGCATAGACAGGGTTAGAGAACCCTCCTGTCAGGGAGAGTTAGGAGAAGTTACGGAGAGTGTTCCAGAATGTGAGGGAAAGCTCAGGGTTCCTACAAAGTCCTGTATCAGCAATCCTGGTCAGATGAAAGACTCCCCATTGCGGATAATAAATCCGGTGTCCTCACTGTGAGGGGAGGGACAAGCGGATCAGATGCCTATATCCATCTGCTGAAGGAATACCGTTCTATCGGGTAATGTGTGTGAATAGCAGCCTCTACAGATACGCACCGTATGCTTGGGTTTATACTGTGTTAGTCAGTGGAAAGTGCCTATAGTGCTGACGAATAATATTACCGCTTACATTACAAGTGACTGTGCTGTGTATCTGTGCCTCCATGCTTGGAGTGAAACTACGTGCCTTACTGCTGTAAATACTCTTTCTACTACCGTCTCTCCGGTAATAAACGTTGCCTGGTTTAGAAAGTCAGTACGTGTGATTCCCTCTGTGAAAACGCTACACTCTACCCCCGCTTACACACTCACACCAAGTTCCAGAGTGCTAGTTGATGGGGAGAGAAATATGGTAAACTGTTTATCTCTCTACTCCTCGACAAAATGAGCATGTAACCATTGCAGTGCAGGGGAGCCACACTGCTTAAAGTTAAGTTTAGTAAGAAGTAGACATTGACACATGTTCTTTGCAGTGTAAAGCCACTTTCCATCCTTGAAAGAATGGATAATCTATGTCTTATTCAAAATTTAGCTTTCTGCATTCATTCTTTATTTTGGCCATAACTGTTTATTTATTACAATTACTTATATAGCACTGTCAATTTACACAGCGCTTTACATATATTGTACATTCACATCAGTCCCTGCCCTCAAAGAGCTTACAATCTAAGGTCCCAAACTCATATTCATACATAAAGAAACTAGGGCCAATTTAGTCAAGAGCCAATTGACCTACCAGCATGTCTTTGGAGTGTTGGAGGAAACCGGAGTACCCGGAGGAAACCCACGCAGGCACAGGGAGAACATGCAAACTCTAGGCAGGTAGTGCCATGGATGGGATATGAACCGACTAAAAATAATGTTTTAAAAACATTTTTTTTTTGTTTTAGTCATGTTGATAGGGAAATTGCATATTTCATTTTCCTTATTATAGTTGGCCTCACAAATATCTAATAAAGCTTCTAATATCTTGGTTATTCTAGTAACTTTTAGCTGACTCGTGTCATTGGAATGTTATTGTTTATGGACCAAGTCCTTGAGGGGTCATATTGCAAAGGGAGTTGGCCGGAGGTGGTCTTTTCAAGTTCAATATTACCACAGCCAAATCCTATAAGACCTTTGTCTCATCCAGAGCTTGCAACCATTCAAGCGTCTGTTGTCACCTGTGCCATGTGCGTAGCTGCAAACGGGACCCATGGCCGGAAAACAGCATCTTTAGTTGGTATATTGGTATATATTCTTTATCTTTATCTGTATCTGTTATTACTTAATAAAAATGTTATATTTTAAGTATTTGTGTGATCAGTCTTTGCACACAACACAGTCCCAAAAATGTGACAAAACACATGTCAATATAAAAAATGGCATAATAATGTTTTGAAAGCTTCTATTCAGTATTAGACTCTCACATTTTCCCTCTTTCCTTGGCTCCTTTGTTCTAAAAGGCCTCTTTTCTTATAGAGCTCAGTAGCTAAAGCTGAAATGTACTCTATGAATGAGTCAGAGCGGTGATTTCACTCCCTTACATCCTGTCCCTTAGAATGTCCCTTTTTTCAATACATAACTTATTTGTAACAAACTTTAAATACAAACATAGTTTCCCTTTGATAGAACAGAAAATGCTCAGGAGCCAACAATCATGTTTTCAGCTTAGGTTTACCGTGTTGATAAGAAGGCCTATGGTGCAGTGGTGCATATCCACTGGATCTGTCAATATGGAACTATCTCTTACTTTTGCTGGTTTTGTAGTTGATGTTACTTGTCTGTTATCACATCCATCATCTTCCACTTTCACATTACGAAAAACTGAATTGTTTTGTTTACAGTTTTTTCGGAGCCTTTTTGATTTGCATTGCACTTCGGTCAACAAACCTAGCACAAAACACAAAGACATATCAGGTATAGTTAATTATATTTAAGACACTTTAGATTAATGTATTATTTTTGTGACTGCATCGCTATTAAGTTAACAATACAGAGTTTCAAATATAATTTCATTATTTTATTGTAAATTCTGTGGTGCAGAATTGTTTTGCGATGGTATGCATTATAGCCTTTTTTTTTTTGGGGGGGGGGGGGGGGGTTGGGGAATGTATGGTACACCAAAAGAGCAAACAAACTACAAATGTTTTAGGAAACAAATGCAAACAGCTTAACCACCTCCTTGTCATTATATTAAAAAAAAAAAAAAAAACAGACGAGGAGCTGGACATCATATATTTATGGAGTGGCATTTATAAATGTTACAAAAATAGCCCTTGGGTGGTTGTTTCACCTGTTAATGAAGGTGTAAACTTCAGCTTGCCTTTCTATGTGACAAAAACTTATATGAGATTAATTTGGGCACATACCTGCATGAACAAGCTTTTTGCTCTATACTGGATCACTTGATTTTTTAAATAAATAAATTCTGCGGATTATGTATGGACTCCAGCGTTGACTTTTACAAGTACAAAGTTGCTTGAATAAGTTTTTGTCAGGTAAAATATCACAGAATTGGAACTAAAAAATGGCCTGACAATGATGGGGTATTAAACTCAAGTGGTTAAAGGTGATTAAAAAAAAAATTGTCCAACAAATTCAGAAAAACCATTTCCCTACCACCCTTTAACCACTTCAGCTCAGGAAGGTTTTACCCCCTTCCTGACCAGGCCATTTTTTTGCGATACGGCACTGCGTTGCTTTAACTGACAATTGTGCGGTTGTGCGACACTGTACTTAAATAAAATGGATGTCCCCTTTTCCCCCACAAATAGAGCTTTCTTTTAGTGGCATTTGATCACCTCTGCGGTTTTTATTTTTTGCACCTTAAACAAAAAAAGACCGACAATTTTGAAAAAAAAATATATATATTTTCAGCTATAAAACATTCCCAATAATTTTTTTCTTAAAAATCTATATTCTTAGGCCAATATGTATTCTACTACATAATTTTGGTGAAAAAAAATCCCAATAAGCGTATATTCACTGGTTCGTGCAAAAGTTATAGCATCTACAAACTATGGGATATTTTTATGGAATGTCTATTTATTTTATTTTTTTTTTACTAGTAATGGCGGTGATCAGTCATTTTTCGCGTGACTGCGACATTGCGGCAGACAAATCAGACACCTAACTGACACTTTTGACACTTTTTGGGGACCAGTGAAATTATTACAGGGATCAGTGCTAAAAAAAAAAGTACTGTCACTGTTAATGACACTGGCAGGGAAGGAGTTAACATCAGGGGCAATCAAAGAGTTAAGTGTGTCCCTAGGGGGTGCCAAAAGTTGTAGAGGAGGAGGGGATGAGGCATGTTCGCATTTTAGGTGAAGTTGTGCTTTAAATTGGCTGCTGCTTTTCTGCCTACATTTGTATCAGCAGAATTAATATTAGCATAGATTCATTTAATGCGTTAATGTTATGTTCAACTCACATTCTGCGAGCATACCAACTGCCTTGCACTTCTTCAAACGACACTCTTGACATTTTCTCCTCATGTACATGTCCATTTCACAGTGTCCACCATTCTTACATCGGTATACAGCATTTTTGGTAATGCTACGGCGGAAAAAACCTAAAATAGTTAAATATTTTTATTAGTGTTTAAAAAATACCAAAATTGTGTTTTCACAAATCAAAAAGTAAGAGTATATATATATATATATATATATATATATATATATATATATATATATATATATACAATGCAAACATAGACAAAACACCCCTAGAAATTACAGAAAGGAAGCTACAGAAAGGAAGATGTTTATTTAAGTTGAACTTGGTTTTCTCTGGGCCTTTACAGCCTTCTTTTATCAGTGCCACCAGTAAAAACTATATTGATGAATACACTTCATAATTTTGTGGTTCTATGTAGTTCAGTCTGAAAGAAATATGAATTCTTTTGGTCAACATACTAAAACAGACTGCAAATGGAATAGCAAAGTCACTGGCATTAAGTTTGAACATCTATTCTTCATATTTGGTTTTAGAGTTTTATTTTATCAAAATTTTACATTTCATTATTATTTTTAATGTATTTTTCCTAAATTAGGGGCACCTTTAAAAAGACATTCACTGCACATTCAAGAGAGACTGGAATGCAAAACCCGGTGCAGCTGTGCAGGATAGCCAATCAGCTTCTAACTTCAACTTTTTCAATTAAGCTTTGACAAAAAAAACTGGAAGCTGATTGGTTTCTCTGCAGAGCTGCACCAGATTTTGCACTCTCCAGTTTTAGTAAATCAAATGCCTTGCTGCCAAGTATAGCGCACATTCACTAGTCAAATATGCATACGCGTTTGTCTGGTTAGGTAAAATTTGCCAACAGAAAGGTGCTTACTGTAACACATGCCTTATTCATAATCCAGCAAACATCACATTCATTGTACATTTACCACACATTAACTAGAGATTTTATTTTGCACTTACACCAGGCTGAGGTAGTGGACCTTTGCCAAAAGGTGATACCCTGTGAAGACCCCATATCTATAGCACATACCGTGTGCCTTTACAACTTTGGTGCTTGAAAGGTTAACTTACCATATTTAATTAATGTTTTAGAAGGTCAAAGGGACCTTCTCCCCCTTAGTTATGCTACCAGCTCAGCACATAAAGGATGAGAACTGGTATTATTCCTATTCCCATGCTAAAATGTATTTTGTATTTTATCAAATATCAGCTAACGCCAGCAATATTACAGGAAACCCCAGGAAGACACCTCTCTTGAGTTCCCTGTTTCCTTAAAACCTTTTTTTTTCAGCTAGAATCCCCATTCTTCTCCAGTTCCAGCTGAGGTGTTTGGAAGGTGAAGATCTTGCCCATACATTAAGGATTCTGGTCATGAGAGCACTGAAGACAGGAATTACCAAGCTCACGTGCCTGGTTGGTCTGGTTCATATACCCTCTACCCTCCAAGTGCTTAACCTGTGTAACACCACATATTTGGCACTCAAGAGACCATTAGCCAGAACCTAAATGTAAACATTTCCACTGCCAGTGAAAAATATGCAAATCTATTCAGGTAATTAAACATTTGGCAGTCATAAAAGTAACATCTGACTAGTTGGCCCTTATCGTTTGTCTAGTCTATGCTCCTTCATAGGTTACCAAAGAGGCAAAGGAGCTCAAGGACTGAAGGGAAGTCAAATGAGGGCCATTATATTAATTGCATAGGTAATGGGACTTGGTTACACTAGAGCAAACAGTGTAGTGAATAGTGAGCTGTGGTAACTGAAGCACATTGACCAGCACTTACTGTATGAGCTTTTTGAATTCCCTAGCTTATGCAGGAGGTCAAGTATAAGAAATGTTGAAAAACCCTGTAATCTGCTGTATGTCTGCCACTGTTGGACCAGCTGATTACATTCAATCTGGGTGGGACAAATTTCAATTTTCTACCTGCAACAGTAAAACATAAATTGCAAATATTGTTTAAAAGTCTATCTTCTCGAAAGAGTTTAGTTTCCATGGGTTTTGAATGTTCCGTCATGCTCTACAAATGTTTGTTATATTGAAATGTTTTAATAAAAACTACATTCAGAATTTTGTGTCCAAAACATATTAACAGCATAATCTACATCATTGCTTCAGGTAATTGTAAAGTAACGGGTGGCAGGGTCCTAATTTTGTTTATGCAGAAGGACTCAGGAGGTAAGAACAATGCTCATGCAGAATTTATATAAAAAAATAATTATTTCAAATTGTATTAACAGAGCAGAGTCCCTCCAGTATCAAATTTTTTTTACAAGTTGGTTCTGCTTGTAGGTTTGTTATATTTTTCCTCTTTGCGTTATAGTTTGACATTGCTGTTTCCTCCCAAGTGACATTCACTTTTGAAATGAAATCACCCTATGGACAGAGTAATCTTATGCCGCGTACACACGGTCGGACTTTCCGGCATACTTGGTCCAGCGGACCAGAGTCCGCCGCACAATCCGACCGTGTGTAGGCTCCGGCGGACTTTTTTTTCCCAAAAGTCCGCCGTACCTAGATTTAAAGCATGCTTTAAATCTTAGTCCGCCGGACTCAGTTTCTGACGAAAAGCCGTTCGTCTGCATGCGTCTGTATGCTGGTCCGATGGACCAGATACGACGCAAGGGCAGAGTACTGCATCTCGCGCTTGCTGCAATAGGAAAAACAAATTTTCCTATTGCGGCAAGTGCAGGGCATCTCAGGCCCTTACGTCTGGTATGGATCTTAAGGGGAACCCCCTACGCCGAAAAATCGGCGTGGGGTCCCCCCCAAAATCCATACCAGACCCCAATCTGAACACGCCGCCCGGCCGGTCAGGAAAGGGGGAAAGGGTGTGCGGACAAGCGAGCGCCCCCCCCTCCTGAACTTAGACACCTTCCCGCCCAGGCCAATTTTCAGCTTTGAGCGCTGTCGTAATTTCAATGACAATTGCGCGGTCATGCTACACTGTACCCAAACAAATTTTTTATCATTTTGTTCCCACAAATAGAGCTTTCTTTTGGCGGTATTTGATCACCTCTGCGGTCTTCGGGAGGCGTCTTAGTACATTTTCTACAGAATGAAAAAAGTCAACATTACAAAAAATAATCATTACATGTTTACGTGAGAAGATGTATACACATACACAGTGTTGACATTGGAGAAAATAATTATTGATTAATATTGCACTCACCACCTAGGTGCATAAAGTAAGAATGAAAGTGGTGGGAATGAGAGGAAAAGGGGGAAAAGAAAAGGAAGCTTCCTTTTCTTTTCCCCCTTTTCCTCTCATTCCCACCACTTTCATTCTTACTTTATGCACCTAGGTGGTTCCCTCTTTTTTTCAAGAACCCCTTATGTACAATTATTTATATATATTTTTTCTATACTTTATTTTTACAACAGTATTTCCTAAGTGCCCCCCTTGCTCGCCCCCGGGGGGAACACCCGTTGTGGGCATCCCACAGTGTCGTTCTAGCCCTCTGTGGGCTACGTTTGGTGAGTGCAATATTAATCAATAATTATTTTCTCCAATGTCAACACTGTGTATGTGTATACATCTTCTCACGTAAACATGTAGTGATTATTTTTTGTAATGTTGACTTTTTTCATTCTGTAGAAATGTACTAAGACGCCTCCCGAAGAAGCGGCTTGACCGCGAAACTGTAGAGGTCACGTCCACAAGTATTAAATAACCTGCCTTCATCTAC
Source organism: Lithobates septentrionalis (assembly GCA_037952835.1). Lineage (NCBI taxonomy): Eukaryota > Metazoa > Chordata > Amphibia > Anura > Ranidae > Lithobates > Lithobates septentrionalis. The sequence goes on along the minus strand of JBBDGP010002848.1, from coordinate 3,077,324 downwards.
CTGTGTGGGCATTATTAACATAATTTCTTTGTCAACATTGCTGTAAACAGTTTTTGTTATTATGTTATTGTTCATCCACAATTGTGTCCTTATATGAACTTTTTAATGTCTTACTCTTTAATAAACTATAAGATTTTATATATATTCTGGTTTATATCCCTTTGGTACCGCAATAGTCCTAAAACCTTCTGAAAGAGGCAGGACTGAATTGGAGAGGTCCTAGTTGCCCCCCTTTTTCATCCAATTATTGCTCTATACACATCAAGGATGATGGTACCTATTAATGATAAAATACCCTTATGATTTAACTTTGTGGCATACTTTTGATTATTCATTAGATTAATGAAATGCTTATCTTTCTAATCAATAAATAAATGCTTATCTTTCTAATCACATCAACAGTGTAATATGGTTTGACCTATTCCTGTAACACACTTTTGCTGGTCAGTTTGGCCTGTTACAGGAAGAGGTAAAATAACAGAACTACTGCCAGGATCAATGGGTAATAAAACTCTGGTATAGGTTGATCTCATAAAAAAAAACTGTTGTGTTATTGCTGGTGATAGACTACATCATATACAGTATCTCATTTTTATTCCCAAATAATTCCTAAATTTTTACTTCTTGATACTCAACCATTTGCTTACCTTTACATCCTTCACAGGTAAGTGCGTTGTAGTGATAACCCGATGCCTTATCCCCACATACCACGCAAAGTTCTTCATGCCCTTTCATCCGGATAGTAGAATGACTAATCCTGGGCCTCTTCATTGTAGAGTACATATCTTCTACGCTATGAGTCATGTTGGTTGGAGGTTTATTATAATCACAGGTGCTCAGGACATACTGGCCTTCCCCATACGTATTTTCCAGACTATATGTACTGTAATGGCACTGGGAAGATGGGGATTGCAACACAGGTGAATAAGGCATATTTGTATACTGACAATATGGAGTCGCCTGGTAGTCTGAATCCGGGAGTTGATAATTAATGTGCTCTGGCAGAACATCTGTGAAAATAAACATAGAGAAGCTTGACAATGCAATACTTTTTTTTGCTGATCAGCCTCGGCATAGCTTAAATGAAATTCCAGTGCACAACTTGCAAGGAAAATGTATGTTTGTCTTCAAGCTTTCACTTTTAGCCAGCATGGGTTCAATCTATCCATGATAGTAATTAGCATTATAAGTAACTTAGGACAAATAGATAACCTGCACACAACCAAATACTGAACCTTTGTTGAGAAAATAATGGTGTGAACTTATCATGCTGATGCATCTGTATTATAGTGAGGGTGTGCGACAACATTGTAGTTAATTCTTTTCACACTGTCAGTCTAGGACTGAAGTTATCCCCAATCTCTAACATTGCAACTCCATTAGTAACAAGTATGAGCTAACATTCTTAACATTCTAGACCAGTGTTTCTCAACCTTTTTTCAGTCATGGCACCCTTTCAAATTCTGTACAATCTCGAGGCACCCCATTCTAAAGCATAAAAAACTAAACTACTAGTTTTACATAACACAGCAACATATACACATGTAGGAAACCCAGCATTAGAGGTGATTTATTCTTACAAAGCAAACACACCTTTGCACACTGAAACTGACTAGTATTCCGATGTTTCTCTTCTCCCTTAATTTCTTTCCCTCATTCAGCTAATGTGACCCAGGTGCTAATGGAGAGGGGCGTGGGAGGGAAAACTAAAAGGATGCTGTACAGGCACTCAAGATCCTTTTTATCAACCGGTGATGTCATTTGTTGTTAGGACACTGGTGGTTGGAAGGTTGTAATGGTGCACAATGGGAACCTGTGGCTTTGCGTAACTAAAAGGCAGGCTTGATTTACATGTTGGCTTTTATACAGTTTTTGGACAATTGTTAGGCATTTTGCCAAGGCACCCCCGAAGAAACTTGAAGGCACGCTGGTTGAAAAAGGCTGGTCTAGTTTTTAAACAGTCCTAAAGCTGAACTCCAAAATAACAAAATGATCTATTCTTGTCAATATACACAAATGAAACTATTTAATTTTCTCTTGGTTTGATGGCTTATGTGCTCCAGGCAGTGTATGTTGGGGAGGGTGTTTGTGAATGAAAAAAAAAATATCTGATTAAAAAAAATCAGAAAAAGCTGAACTCTAGTCAAACAACTAGGTTGATGAAATACATGTATCGTAGCTGATTTACTTGACCTAGGAATTTGTATTTCTTTCCCTCAAGTCCTCCATCAAGGTTAAGCATTCTGTACCCCAATGCATTTTCTGCATTAAAGTAATACTAAAATCTTGTTTTTTGTGTTTAAAAATAATAAAGATTTTATACTTACCTGTTCTGTGCAGTGGTTTTGCATAGAGCAGCCCAGATCCTCCCCTTCTCAGGTCCCTCTTTGGTGCTCCTGGCCCCTCCTTCCTGCCGAGCCAATGCTCTGTGTGTCCATTCAGGCACGGAGCCACAGTTTAGCGCCGCCCCTCTCATTGGCTCACCAACTTTGTGTGACAGAAGCGGGAGCCAATGGCGTTCTACTGCTGTCTTAGCCAATGAGGAGGCAGAGTCCCAGGCAGCCGAGTCTCTCCTGCAACACTGCACTGGATGGAGATGGGCTCAGGTAAGTAATAAGGGGGGCTGGGGGAGCTTCTGCACACAGGTTTTTTATCTTAATGCATAGAATGCATTAGGATAAAAAACCTTCTGCCTTTAGAACCCCTTTAAGGTAAAAATAACGTCCTACTATCCGTCCTAGCCCCCCTGTCCCTAAACAATTGCCTGGCTCCTGTCAAACACCAGCCATGTCCCCAGCTCCAGCACCACTCCCCTTCCTTCACTTCAGGGGAAACTGAATGGTTTAACAGCACTGTGTGTGCACAGAAATCACCCTATCCTGTCAGAAGCATAAGAGGGTGCTTTCTGTGCAGTATCATTACACAGAGCAGGTAATTATAACCCCCCTTTTTTTATGTAAAAAAATTAGACTGTAGTATCGCCAAATCACGTACCTGTACGAAGGGGCGTTGCTAGGGGGTGGCTATTGGGGCTATAGCCCCGAATCTGAAGCCCATAGCCCCGAGTCTCATGCTGCAGGCTCCCTGCCTAACCAGCGGGTTGCGGCTGCTGTGGCGGGCCGGCTGGCTGCATGAGAAAGGCAGGGGAGAGGAGAAAAGCGGGAGGACGAGCAGAGATGATATCTCTCTCCGCCCGCTCCACATCAGCGCTCTTCACAGCCTGGCCTCTTCAATCTGAGAGCGAGGTGCGGCGAGTGGCAGCGAGATTACATCATCTCTCACTGCCCACCCCACATCACCGCTCTCCTGCTCTCTCTAAATGGACCAGTGGTGTCAGCCTGCCACCAATGCAGCGTCAATGCACATTTGGTGGAACTGGCTGGCATGGAAAGTGACAATCCACATCAGTTGGCAAATGACAACCCACATCTGGTGGCCAGTGACGTGGCAAGTGACAATCTGCAAATGGTGCCAGGAGACATGGCAATTGACAATCTGCAAATGGTGGCAGGTGACGTGGCAATCTGCAAATGGTGGCAGGTAATGTGGCAAGTGGCAATCTGCAAATGGTGGCAGGCGACATGGCAAGTGACAATCCACATCTAGTGGCAAGTAACACGCTGCATCTGGTGACAGTGGCAAGTGACACGCTGCATCTGGTGGCAGGAGATGTGGCAAGTGACACGCCCGGGGCTCCCACTGATTCTGCAGTATGGTGAGTTGAACCACTTTATTATATATTAGAATGTAACAATAGAAACAATGCACTTCAATCACCCTGACACAATATCAACCATGGTGCCATGATGATTAAAGCTCCAACACCAGCCATCGCCTGTGAAAAATTGCTTACCACCTCCCCCCCGTGGGCATACAAAAAGGTTGGTGACCGCTGCTATGGGCTCTAGCCCCAGATCTTTTGCAGACCTAGCAACGCCCCTGCCTGTACGTCATTTGGCTTCAAGTGGTTGTACCGGAGTAATGCCTGCAGCTGTAAGCATCACCCCGAGTCGTCAGTCGGCTTTCTTGTAATAACAACTGATGCGGCTAAGCATAACAAGCAGCGGTAGGGGATGACCCCCCTCTTGCCCCCTTCCGTCGCTCGCCCAGGCTCTCACTTCTGGTTTACTCGGGAAACAACGGTGCCAGTTTTCAAAATTCTAAAGTATTCAAAAACGCAGATCTTGGCATTTTGAATGCTTTCAAGTGCAGTGGGGGGGGGGGGGGGGGTTTGAGGTTTTATAGACCCCAGATCCCTTCCTAAAGAGTACCTGACACGTGCCTATTGTTGTCACAGGGATGTTTACATTCCTTGTGGCAGAAATAAAAATGATAAAAAAAATTGACTAAAGTTACAGTGTAAAAATAAAAAATTTAAATAAATAAGAAAAAAAAATGTAATGCGTCCCAACCCTTCGTGCTCACGCACAGAAGCGACTGCATACGTAAGTCATGCCCTTTTTTTGTAAACAGTCTTCAAACCACACACGTGAGGTAGCGCCACAATCGTTAGAGAGAGAGCAATAAGTATAGTGCAAGACCTCCTCTGTAACTCTAAACAGGTAATGTGTAAAAAAATTTAAAGCATCACCTATGGAGATTTTTAAGTACCGTAGTTGGTCGCCATTCCACTAGTGTACGCAATTTTAAAGCATGACATGTTAGGCATCTATTTATTTGGTGTAACATCATCTTTTACATTATACAACTACATTGGGCTAACTTTGCTGCTTTATTTTTTTTTTAATTCGTTATTGTATATAATTTTTTCGGAAAAAAGTGAATTTTTTCTGAAAAAATTGCATTTGAAAGAACACTGAGCAAATATAGTGTGACATAAAATATTTCAACAACTGCCATTTTATTCTCTAGGGTCTCTGCTAAAAATATATATAATGTTTGGGGGTTCTAAGTAATTTTCTAGCAAAAAATACTGATTTTAACTTGTAAGCAACAAGTGTCAGAAAAAGGCCTGGTCTTCAAGTGGTTAAGTAACTACCAACCTGTGACTGGACAGTAAAAGAAAAAGCAGCAGACTGATGAACTCATTAATGTTCCTTGTTAGCACATGAGAACCGAACCTCAACTGACTACCAGCATAGCTCTGCAGTAGAAGGACTTGCAAGAGGCAGATACCATGTCAAATTCAGGTACTTACATTGCTTGCATTTAAGCAAACTGGATGTGGGTTTCCCTGCATCCAGTTTGCATAGCAGGAGATTGTGACCGGCTCTCTATGGAACTGGTTCACACATCTCCGCAGCAGCTCCAGTGCACAGGAGCCCTGTGTGTCTTTTGGTCCGTTTCAGGTCCGAATTCAGCCCACAATCCAGGCTGAAATCGGACCTGAAACGGACCTGAAACAGTGAATGGAGACGCACAGGACTCCTGCTGTGAGCTGCTGCGTGTTCCAGTGTGAACCCGGCCTAGAAGTAAGAGCTGCACAAATCTGTGTCTTTTATATTTGTCTTGATTTCGGCTTTAAGATAATACTGGGATCAGAACTAGACCAAATGTTGCAGTTTTAACATATGTCAATTACCCTAGCAATAACTTTATTTTAAATACATTTTTATTGGTTTTAGCAAAAAAAGAATCACATATTACACCTTCCATTACATGACAGCTTGAAGAAGAAAATTTCAGCATAATACAGGCATGATGTATCAAATCTAGCATACAAGTCATCTCAGAAATATAAAAAAAAATGCCATACATAAATGCAAAGTGTGAAAGTTTACCATATAGCACAACACACATGCAATTAACAAAATTTGAATGTAGCTCCACATACAAAAAAAATTAAGTACTAAAGCCTCCTTTTTGCATGTTAGGGCTAATGCTTAATCAATGAACACTAACTTTTGTAATGACTTTGCATAGATGAAGGTTTTTCACACTGTATTGTATAGCCATTTGTTTTGAAAAATGCAGTTACTATATTACGGTATTTATAGTAAGCAGACAAATATAGAAAAAATAGGGAAAATGCAGCTTCAGTTTGTGTAACATATAATGTGTGTATATTTTTCATTACTAATGATATTCAAAATATTTTTAATATACTATTTTCTGCTATTTATCCAGAACAGGGGACCAAAATATCTGTGGGGTTGATTTACTAAAACTGGAAAGTGAAAAATTTGGTGCGGTTGTGCATGGAAGTCTCTAACTTCAGCTTGTTCAAATAGGCTTTGAGAAAAAAAAATGGTAGCTGATTGGTTTCTATGCTGTGCCAAATTTTGCACACTTTAGCAAATCAACCCCTGTATGTTTTTATACATACATCAGGACTGTTTGGTTGATAACCAAGTGCATATATTGTATATTTCTGGGCATATTTGAGCACTGGATCAGATTGGCAGCTGCATTAGCAAATGGCTCCCACTCCTCTCCAGTGAGGAGAGAGAGAGTACCGCCACCAGACCCGGCTGGTGCTCAATTCTCTTGCCCCCCCCAGCCAGCCAGAAACCCTCCCCCCCAGCTAGCCAACCACATAATCCCCCCACCCCCCCCAGTGCTCGCTCGATCTCTGCTCCCCCATCATTTGATTGGTCGCTCACCATGCCCCTCGCTGGCCCCTCCACTTACCCCATCTGGGGGCAGATTCCCCCCTGCGTCTCCTCCCATGTCCCAGTGGTCGCTTCTCCTCCCAGCCAATCAGCAGTTAGGACTCGCGGCCAATCAGGTCTTAGGACTCCCGATCAATCGAGACTCAGGACCCGCTTCCTGATTGGCCGGGAGTAGAAACAGGAGGACATTAGCGAATATTATTTTGCTAATGTACAATAAGTAAAAGCAAACAGGGTCACTTATCCAGCGCTCAAGATAAGAAGTAAATTAAACTAAGCAGCTGCTATAATCAAATATAACATAAAGGAGAAAGCAAAAAAGTTCCAAACAAATAGGTTCTTTCCAGCTTTCCAAAAACAACAACAAAAAAATATATATATAAATAAACTTAAAAAAAATGCATATGAGCAACCAACACTCTAAAAATATAAAAATTGTGACAGCCCAGGTGTTGAGTAATTTCTCATGAGACAGTTTATATCATTGCGGAAATGTTCCACCGTCACCACACCTTGTGATTCCACTCCCTATAGGAATTGCACTTTCCTTCTTTATGCTTAAGTGGAATAAGAGGATTGCGGGTTTGTGCAGTCTGGAATGTTCAGGATCAGGACACTATATCTCTGTCGGTTTGATCGTCACTGAAATCGCACACTGATGTCCCTTAGTTGCTGAGATAATGCTGGATTGATTCACTAATGCCGCGTACACACGGTCGGACTTTCCGGCATACTTGGTCCGGCGGACCAGAGTGTGCCGGACAATCCGCCCGTGTGTGGGCGCCGGCGGACTTTTCCGGCGGACTTCTTCCGAAAAGCCCGCCGGACCTAGATTTGAAGCAAGTTTTAAATCTTTCCGTCGGACTCAGTTTCGGGCGGAAAGTCCGCTCGTGTGTGTGCTGGTCCGACGGAAAGGCCGCTCGTGTGTAGGCTGGTCCGACGGACCAGATACGACGCGAGGGCAGGGTATTGCATCTCGCGCTCGCTGCAATAGGAAAAACAAATTTTCCTATTGCGGCGAGCGCGGGGCATACCAGGCCCTTAGGTCTGGTATGGATTATAAAGGGAAGCCCCTACGCCGAAAAAGCGGCGTGGGATCCCCCCTAAAATCCATACCAGACCCCGATCCGAGCACGCAGCCTGGCCGGTCAGGAAAGGGGGTGGGGACGAGCGAGCGCCCCCCCCTCCTGAACCGTACCAGGCCGCATGCCCTCAACATGGGGGGGTGGGTGCTTTGGGGGAGGGGGGCGCCCTGCGGGCCCCCCCCACCTCAAAGCACCTTGTCCCCATGTTGATGAGGACAAGGGCCTCTTCCCGACAACCCTGGCCGTTGGTTGTCGGGGTCTGCGGGCGGGGGGCTTATCGGAATCTGGGAGCCCCCTTTAATACACGGCCAAGTCCGTTCATTTTGAACGTGACTCAGGTGCGACGGGACTAGCAAAGGATGTCAATCTTGCCGCTTTTATCGGCGAGATTGACACCTTGCGAGCCCCGTTGCGGGGCATACCAGGCCCTTAGGTCTGGCATGGATTATAAAGGGAAGCCGCCCCAGCATGCCCAGGGACTGTGACATCAAAAGGGGGCGGGGTCTCCGCCTATATAAGTCACAACGCAGCCCTCAGAGACCAGTCCAGCCGGAGAGAGCGTCGTGTCAACATCTGGGGGAAGAGAAGAGAAGAGAAGAAGCCCAGCAGCTCAGAAGTCCGGACCTCTGCTGGCAAGAGAGCTACCTGAACACAGCAGAGGAGCCGGCCGAAGAACTGGAACACGCGGAGAAGAACCAACCGGACGCCGGGAGAAGATGAAGCGGAGGGACCCCCGAAGCCGGAAGAAGACCCCCGAAGCCGGAGGAAGATCCCCACCCCCGGAGCTGTTTAATAAAATATTTTAAAAACCTGTGTAGTGTGTTTTATTACTTACAATTTTTCCCTAGGTGAAGGGGTAGGGGGACCATGTACCCCATACTCATTCACATAGGGTGGGGGGCCGGGATCTGGGGACCCCCTTATTAGAGGGGGCTCCCAGATTCCGATAAGCCCCCCGCCCGCAGACCCCGACAACCAACGGCCAGGGTTGTCGGGAAGAGGCCCTTGTCCTCATCAACATGGGGACAAGGTGCTTTGAGGTGGGGGGGGCCCGCAGGGCGCCCCCCTCCCCCAAAGCACCCACCCCCCCATGTTGAGGGCATGCGGCCTGGTACGGTTCAGGAGGGGGGGGGGGGCGCTCGCTCGTCCCCACCCCCTTTCCTGACCGGCCAGGCTGCGTGCTCGGATCGGGGTCTGGTATGGATTTTAGGGGGGACCCCACGCCGTTTTTTCGGCGTAGGGGCTTCCCTTTATAATCCATGCCAGACCTAAGGGCCTGGTATGCCCCGCAACGGGGCTCGCAAGGTGTCAATCTCGCCGATAAAAGCGGCAAGATTGACATCCTTTGCTAGTCCCGTCGCACCTGAGTCACGTTCAAAATGAACGGACTTGGCCGTGTGTGGGCAAGTCCGTTCATTCTGAAAGTCCGCCGGAACTCCGGCGAAAGTCCGTCGGAAAGACGGGCGGACTTAGCCCGCCGGAAAGTCCCGGCGTGTGTGGGCAAGTCCGTCCGTTTTAAAGTCCGGCGCACCTGGCGGACAAAGTCCGTCGGAAAGTGTGCCGGACCAAGTATGCCGGAAAGTCCGACCGTGTGTACGCGGCATAAGGCGATTGATAATTAGGAGTCCGGTGAGTACAATTCCTATAGGGAGTGGAATCACAAGGTGTGGTGACGGTGGAACATTTCTGCAATGATATGAACTGTCTCATGAGAAATTACTCAACACCTGGACTGTCACAATTTTTATATTTTTAGAGTGCTGGTTGCTCATATGCATATTTTTTTAAACTTTATTTATATGTTTTTTTTTCTTTTTGTTTGTTTTTTTGTTATTGTTTTAAGCATTGCTTAAGCTGGAAAGAACCTATTTCTTTGGAACTTTTTTGTTTTCTCCTTAATATTATTTTGCTAATGTCACACAAATGGGCTGGCTCGGAGTGCAATGTTCTGCGCCCCGAGCCCACCCTTTTTGAAGCTGCTGACTCTAATCACGTGCTTCTAAATTTGGAATCCATGCGTCCGGCACCCTGCATGTAGATTAGGGGCCGGACGCATGGATTTGGGGGCGGCGCCCCTGCTCCCCTTATGGATGGGTCGCCAAAGACCGCCGCTGCTCTAGGGCACAGTGCTGTATTAAGATCAGGCCCAGGTAAGTATTTGGGGGGGAACTGCACATAAAAGTTTTTTTTACCTTTATGTAGATAATGCATTAAGGTAAAAAAAAATGTAACCTTTAAAAACCACTTTAATTATTATCCTCTGTGGCCAGAGACCTGCCCTGGTGGACATTTACAATATGCCATTGGGAACAGAATAAAGAAAACATGTAGTAAAAAAAGCATGTAGCTGTCTTTATCTGAAAATGATGGTGCTTGTTAAAGTAATCCAGTGGCTTCAATTGTTTCAGTTATTGGCCCAAAACAAAGATGGAAGTCAGGAGATCTAACCCCACTCTGACTGATCATGCTCTGGGTGAGTCAGTGAGAAAGTATTAAATCCATAGGTAGCCAGGCACCTAACTTTTTGGGTCAGTAAGGGTAACCCCCATATTTCTGTTAATACAGGTTTCCTTTAACTGTGCCTTTAACATAGCTCAAATGCGCAGTCCCATAATTGTTCAGTGTTACCAAGGATCTCAAATTTTAACAACAAAGTTGAACAGGATGTGTGCTGGCTGCATCTCAGCAGATGTTGTCTATGTGTGCAATAGATTATGACATACATAACTATGTTGTCTATTACAGCTTAAAAATGTATTTGAGCTCATCAAATATAAACAGCTATATTATCGTTTGAGCTAATAAATGTTACTATATGGTATACAAAAAAAGTATAAGTATTTTTATATTATGTGATTCATTTTAGTAAGGCAACTTTTTTATTATTTTGAGCCACAAGCAGCCATGTTGCCATATAATTTCAAAGAAATATTTCTCATGAAAAAAAAATGCTTTTTTACTTCAGCATGAACTTTATACGTGGAATATGATTTCTTCCAGACCGCAGAAGCATGTTTTTTTTAATCTGTCTTAAAAATGCATTTTCAGTTTGGCATGGATAACGCATGAATACCCACATTCCAAAGCAAGAAGCAAATGAAGCTTGTTACATTAAACACACTTAGGCTTTTCTTCATTCATTCTCCTTTTGGGATAAAAGTTTTACATAAAATTAATAAAAACTGCCCATAGTAAGCACCCCTGTCTGTGTTAAACGGTTTATCTCAACCAGTAGTTTAAAGCAGAACTAAACCCACCAATGTATCTGTTTCCAAACCTTTTACATTTAAGGCATGTCTAGAATGATAACTGTCACACCATCAAATGACTGGTGTCATAGCTGATCACATGTACAGTATCATGGCATCTGTAGATCAAACACAGAGGCTAAGATGGCAGCTTCCTTGGCTGTAAAGGATAGAAGGGATTAGTTCTGCTTTAACTGCCACTTTTGCTTGAAAGTTTGGTCTGCTAAAGGAAATTGTAAAATATCAGACTTAAAGTGGAACTAAATAGGATAGGAGGGTTTAGTTCTGCTTTAATGATCTCTATCAACTGCGGAAATTAAAGAAAAAAAGAACATAAAAGAAACAAAAATGAATGCAGTCACCACATCTAAGGATTGGTAAATTACATTTTGTTATGTGGTTTAGATACACTTCAAGCTGCACTGCTAACCCATCTACCCAGCACAGCTCACTGCACATTAACACATATGTACACAGTATAGTCATATTATGAAATAAATTACAACATAAAATTGTTTATGAAGCTAAATTCAGTCTATAGTATTACTAGAGAAAGAATATGTAATTGTTTGTGTTAGCTGACCAGCTTAGGAGGATTGAATATATACTATATAACAGGGACATGCAGTCAGGGGAGGCAGGTGAGGCTGCAAGGGTCGTAGCTCGGCTACCTGAAGTCCTACCCCAACACTGGTCAAAATTTGTGGCTTCTACAACCTATGGTTCCAGAGATACGGGGCTCCTTGTGCAGCCTGTCAGCAGCTACATACAGCCTGGCCAGTTTAAATACAAGCTGGCACACTCTGTTTGCAGCAGATGGAGAGGATGAGCTCACAGTGCCTCTCACTTCTGGTCAGAGGCACTGAACTCAATGGACAGCTTGGAGTCTTGGACCAATGGCAAAGTACCATTGGTCCAAGCTGTCCAATAAAAATGCTGCAGTGGAGGCTGCAGTCAAGTTCCTCCACCCCAAACTCACTCATCCATGTCTTTATGGACCTTGCTTTGTGCACTGGTGCACAGTCATGTTGGAACAGGAAGGGGCCATCCCCAAACTCTTCCCACAAAGTTGGGAGCATGAAATTGTCCAAAATGTCCTGGTATGGTGACGTCTTAAGAGTTCCCTTAACTGGAACTAAGGGGCCAAGCCCAACCCCTGAAAAACAATCCCACACCATAACCCCCCCCTTCACCAAATGATTTGGACCAGTGCACAAAGCAAGGTCCATAAAGACGTGGATGAGCGAATTTGGGGTGGAGGAACTTGACTGGCCTACAGAGTCCTGACCTGATCACGATAGAACACCTTTGGGATGAATTAGAGCGGAGACAGGCCTTATTGTCCACATCAGTGCTTGACCTCACAAATGTGCTTCTGGAAGAATGGTCAAACATTCCCATAGACACACTCCTAAACCTTGCAGACAGTCTTCCCAAAAGAAGTGAAGCTGTTATAGCTGCAAAGGGTGGGCCAACTCAATATTGAACCCTGCGAACTAGGACTGGAATGCCAATAAAGTTCATGTGCGTGTACTTTTGCCAATATAGTTTGTGTATATATATATATATATATATATATATATATATATATATATATATATATATATATATATATATATATATATATATATATATATATATATATATATATAAAACGAGCCAGAAAAAACTTTGTTTAGATAGCACAGAGCCAACAAGCTTAACATAAAACAGCAGTCAGCACACATCAAAATTGTGTACCTAAATCTTTGTTTTAGGAACTTAAAAATAAACAAAAGAGCTAATTTGGTCAAAATTTTAAATTGTATTAAATAATCAAAATGAATTGATCATATTTGGCAGCTTGGCAATTGCCTTTGGTTTTGACTCACCATAGTAAGGCAGCGGCTCAGCAAGACAGTATGCATCAGAAACTGTTACATAACTGTTTGCCATGGTCTGATCCGATCCTTCCCACTGTCTCATTAACACGTGTTTGTTAAGCTGTGCTGAGGAGAAATCCTGAAAATAAAAAGACAAAAGTCTAGTTTAACTATCAAATTCAGAATTATGCACAAACGTATCATTATGGAGATTTTCTATTTAAAATGTACCAAAACTATGTAATATAAGCCCCCCCAATTTAACGAATGTATCCACTCAATTTGTATCCAATTCAGCCAGGCTCTTGTACTACATACTTGTTGGTAGATCTAAAGGTGATTGTCCAATCAGATGTAACATGTGTGGTGAGCTTAAAGTGTTTGTTACCCTAAAAAAATAAAATAACACAGAACCTTTTTCTCTAAAAATTTTTATATAGCACAGTGCTTGTGCTGTGTAATTTTTCCCCCTTATCGCCTAAAAAAACCTGGCTGATCCTGCCTGGCTAAACCCTCCCCCCTGTAAACTGACCACAGTTTATCATTGCTGCTGAGCCCTGATACTGTGGTCAGTTTACAGGCCTCCGTCATCCGCAGCCCTGCTTTGTCCTTCTCAGTCCTCCTCTGTGCTTCTCTCCCCCCTCCCTCCCTGCCTATCTGCTTGTGTTTGTGGCCGCCCCCTCCCCTCCTGCTGCTGTTATAACTACCATAAAAACCTCCCATCCCCTCTGTAACATAACAATATGTGTCCCTGTGCCTGTGTTTATAAAAAAGCTGCCAATATGTATCTATATCAGAGCATCTCCCAGTGCTCACGTGACTCCTCGGCTCTCTTTCCTCTCTCCTCTACTCCTCCCCAGCTGACGTCAGTGGCAGTGCTCGGCCCCGCCCACTATAGCTGTCAGCCGAGAAGAGAACCGAGGAGTCACGTGAGCGCACAAATTGTCAGCTTTTTTATATAACACAGGCACAGGGACACATATCGTTGTCTTACAGAGGGGATGTGTGGATTTTATTATATTGGCTAAACAACCACTTTAAGTAAAACAAGACAAATTATGGCTAAATAGCAGAAGAAATTGTCTTTATATTTCTCTGTCTCACATACTTAGAAACATTTTGAGATGAAATGTTTTTGATAATGAACAGTGGAAAGCAAACCCTTTTTTTATATATAGTGGAGAGGGAAAGTATAGCCAAACATGGACTAAAGAAAGTGGTGTTCTTTTCCTAAACAGTATTCTTAAACATACAGCTCCCTTTGTTGCTGCTAATATTATTATTTTAATTTTAATAACAGTTTACTTTTTCCCTCCCCCAGTCTGAGTGCTGCTGTACAGGGACTGCAAGAAGTTGTTGAGGTTAAATTCAGGTATTTAGGATGCATTCAAAATAACATTTTTAAGGATGTGTTATTGAATATAGAGCTGCATTGATCTACTTTTGCCTGGAGTTCAGCTGTAGTTTGTTTGACGTATATATTAATTTGATGCATATTTTTTTTTTCTGGGTTTTATTTAGTAAACTATGGTGAACAATTAGAAAAAAAAAGCATTTTCTGTAATTTTTCAATGTGCAGTATTTACATAATGTGCAAAGTCCCAGATAGTTACACCAAAATATTACTGACAAAAATCTTCTTATTTAAAGAATACCACATGAGTATTATTTTTATGTAATGTAGTTAAAGAACATTTCTGATTCCTGATATGTGTCTTTGTGTGAAATACCTGGTGATCCTGCCAGGCCCCCTGCTTATCTATTCCGAACTGACCAGGCTAGGCATGAGAGCACAGCCTAATGTGGACGGTTTTCTGGCTGTGTTGGGAGCACAGCTTGCCTGCCCTCCAATGGTCAGACTTGTGCTGGCACACCCCCCTGCACAGCTCCTCACTGGGAAGATCAGTGTACTGCTGTTTCTCCACTCTCGCCTCTCTAAGCCGCACCATTCGTATTTAAACCTCCAATCGGCACCATTCGTATTTAGCCGAATAGGCATTACGAACCATACGAATAGCACGTAGAGCCACGAATCAAGTCGCATTAGCAGCTCATGGTCCGGAACCTACATCCCATACACCACACCTCCCACTAAACCCCCGCTCCACCTACTGACGCCTACACCTCCTACGAAACACCCACTTCACCTAACTGACTCCCTACACCTCTTACTGGATACCAAGCACTCACCAACAGCCGTTCCGAATCTAGTTGCAGCTTTGGCACTATGGTTCGGATCTTCAGCAAACACAAGCCCCTTCAACCACCATCACCATCAGTCGATCTGAGTCCAGTCATATCATTGGCGCAACAATTCGGATCTGGCACACAAGCCCCCTCGTCACCTTGCATCCACAGCCGATTCAAATCTAGTAGCATTATCGACGCAACGATTCGGGTCCTCGGCAATACAACTTCACCAACCGATCCGAGTCCAGTCGCATCACCGGCTCAACGATTCGAAACCCTCACAAACAACCCCACCGGTGCTCACACCCCAGCCCGGTTCGAACTAGTCGCATTGGCAATACGAACACAGTGGTACTTACGATTCACATTCCCAGCCTTACCTTCTATCATGCATAAACATACACAACTCACTCCATCTACTTGTACAATGTTGCTCACGGTCATTCCTACATAATCAAAAATTCCGCTAAACTTTGTTTTCGCCTTTCTTAAAGGCTGTTTACTTGCAATCGCTGCAAGCATTTCTGCAAATCGCTCAAATCGGCCACTCATCTCCAGTATCAACAGGGCTGCTCACCTATTTCTCTGTCGCTTTCCCCTTTAGGTCATTAGAGTTCCAGTTGGTCCATCCCGCACCAGGTTTGGACAGTATTTCCCTCAAGTAAAAAAATTTAAAAAAAAACATTGTCGAGGACTTGCATCTCTTGACCAGGAGGCCAGCTACTGCCCTGAACAGCTCTCAGCAATCCCACTTCTCAAAAACAATTTTCCTATGTCACTTTATTACAGGTTCCTGGTCGACCCTGTTCTCGACCCCAACGGAGACTTCACTACTAGGGCCTCAAGTCAGGTGCGTAGTTCAAAGGGATTCCCCTTGCTTTTCTTTTCAACACTCTTTCATGACATGTTTTTACTTCACATACACAATTTGACTTGCTCCCGAGGTGTTTAGTAACTGTCACACACTTCTCTGCATTTCACTCTGTTTTCGAAGCAAGATCCTTCACTACACAGACAAGGTCGCCTAATTTCCAGCTTGCTGGCAGTGCAAGCGTTAGCAGACCGAACATACGTCAATAAACTACAGATCGCAACATTCTTACTTAGAATACCAGACTTCAGCTACCCGCCCCAGTTAGCCCTGGGGGGCTCTGGTTCATTAGTCTATGCCGAGCATAGACGGGCACCCAAGCTATTGGTTACCTAGCCAGTCACCTCCTGGCTCACCTCGGTTGCCACGCAGTCTTTTGAGTTTTCTAAAACCACACTCAACAGTGCTTGCACGCAAACTGTCACTACGCCTGTCATTCCTTGTCCTGTCCTTTTTGTTTTCCTTCTGCCTTCCATCTTATCTACCCAATTGCATCTATCCCCTCCTACCTTTGCAACCTACCTTAAACATATGCATTTCCCCTCTTTATTTTTAGCTGACACCATGTCCGAGGCCGACAGGGATGACCTCGCCTCCGCCCCGCCGTCACCCCATGCGGGCTCAGCAAGCGGCTGCTTGTAGTCTCCCAGAGCTTGGACCATCCCCAAGCTCACAGCAGAACTGCGGCGCAGGAGTATTTCCCACCCTGCCACAGCTAGGAAAGCTGAGCTTTTTAGGCTGCTGTTTCCAACGCCAGTGGCAGCCCTACCAGGCACCCAGGCGTCACTGCAGTCTATTTCCTCAGCGATTACTCAGCTGCACTCCTTGGTGACCACACTGTCAACAGCAGGCACCGACTTCTAGGCCAGAGTGGTAACCCTGGAGGTATGTCAAGCTGCGCCCCTACCAGCTCCAGTTACCACCGTCATCCCCGTGCCTTCACTTACAGGTACGCCCAACATCTGCACCACTGTCTTCTCTGCGCACCTTGTCCCAGCAGGCATCAGGAAGGACATCCTGGATGGCAAGGACGTTAACTTAGCATTCCTCCTCATATCAGTACACGACTTGGCCGAAAACAAGTCATATTCGTGGGGGGGCGTCTCCGTCGTCCTGAAAGCCAAAGACCATAGGCTTACTGGCTTACTAGCAAGCTCACTGTTACAGAGTTTGTGCTGGCCTTTGGGATGCTCAGAGATGTGTTATGCACGGTCAACCCCAACAGGAGGGAAGAGCTCATTTTCAGCCAAGGCAGCAGTCAGACTCTCTCAGTTCCAGGTGACTACCAACTGGAGCACCATCGATACAGTGCTGTTCTGTCGCCATTTCGCTGGCCTACGCTCCCCACTCTGTGCTAACTGCCAGTCTTCCACCCAAATGGCTAACTGGTGTTCTGAGTTAGGTGGCAGACGCCTCCCCAGCTTTCCCCCCATCTCTAGTGCCGCTCAAAATCCACCGGCATTTACACAGCCATCCCAGGCGGACAGGTTAGGACAACCCATCCGTGTACTAGGGGGCGCAGCTATTTGCAACAAATTCAACTTCGGGGGTTGCAACTTTCCTCACTGCAAACTCCTTCATATCTGCCTCGCATGCCATAAAGCTCATCCCAGAAACACGTGCGGTGTCAAGCAGCTTAATTCTTCATGACTAGGCCGCGTGCACGTCAGATGGCTCGGCTTTTACCTATCCTCACACCCAACACCCTCACTGGCCGTCTTCCTCGTGCAGGGGTTCACTACAGGATTCCACACCGGACTTATTATGCTTTCCAACACAACCCATGACTGCAAGAATCTGCTCTCAGCCGCCTCCGACGAGGAAGCCATCAGCACCTTGTTGCAGATCAAACTAGAGCGGGGGTACATGATAGGCCCCTTTGCACAATCACCTTTCTCTGTATTAATAAGTCAGCCCTAGCAGGCTCGTCAAGGGCAAGTTTTCCAATAAACTTTGTTTAGTCTATGATTTGTCCGCGCCTGTCTAAAACTGACATCTCGGACGCCTTCAAGTTACTACCAATCGAACCATACCTCTCGTGCTGGCACGGAATCAAGTGGAAAGGCTTGTACTATTTTGCCACTAAATTAACGTTTGGCTCCAAAAATAGCCCGTGGCTGTTTGACACTTTTGCTCAGTCCCTTTCTTGGATCCTCTCACATCACGTATCCTGTGAGAAAGTGATTCACTACCTAGGTGACTTCCTGTTCATCGAGAAACCTAGTGAGCCTCCAGTAGATCTAAACAGCTTAAGAGAGGTGTTCTACAATCTCAATGTGCCTATAGCAGAAAAGAAAGTGGAAGGCCCGGCACAGCTCATCACCTTCTTGGGTGTCACGCTTGACACTCGCGCCATGCAGACTAGCCTGCCTCCCGACAAATTGACCCGCATCAGGACGGTCATTCATACCTTCACCATTACTCAAGGGTGCACTAAGAGGCAACTACAATCTTTGCTTGGCATGCTTAACTTTGCCATGAGGATTATCCCTCAGGGGCGATCCTTTATCTCCCACCTCTTGGTGTTTCTCTCCCAGGTACAAGACCCTGACCAAATCCTTAAATTAGAAGGGGCAGCGATAGCTGATCTGGCCATGTGGAACAATTTTCTCACAAACTGGAATGGCATATCGATGTTCATTCCGTCAGCATCTCACTCTTCACCTCAGATAGTCACGGACGCCGCAGCCTCCACAGGCTTTGCAGCAATTTTTGGCCATCATTGGTTTGCAGGGCCATGGCCACCAGAAATCCTCTTGATTCCCGGGTTCAGTCAATCCTCCTCTTTGTTCGAGCTCTACCCCATTGTTGCAGCAGCTCAAGTCTGGTGCAGCACCTGGACAGGACAAACAGTGACGTTTGCCACAGACAACCAAGCCACAGCCAGTACCATAAATAAAGGCTGGTCCAAGTCGCTGGCCGTCATGTCCTTCCTGCGAAGGCTGATGCAGCTATCCCTAAAGCATCAATTTAATGTCCTCTGCCTCCACATCTCTATCTCGTCTTAACTTTGCGTCATTCTTTTCGCAGGAACCTGGAGCCGACCTGACCATGTCTTCTATCCCACATTGGTTGCAGCTAACCTTGGATTGACACAATACCTTCACAACGCTACCTGCCTCATTAATCTTTCATTATCTCACAACACCCTGACGGCCTACTGTACTGCCTGGAAGATCTATGACAGGTTCCTAGCCTCAAACCCTGGGGCAGTACCAGGAGATCTCCATCACATCCCGGCCTTCATATCATACTGCCACACACAGTTGGCATTGTCACACAATACCATTAGACTCTACTTAGCTGGCATCCAGCATTTCATCTCCTTACAAGATCCTACCAAACCATCTTTGTTCGCCACCCATGCGGTCAAGACCATCCTGCGCGTTATTCACAGGCAACAACCCCAAATCAGTAGTAAACTCCTACCTGTGACCAGCGCCATATTCCGGGACATGTCTACCATCCTCTCACGTTCCCCTTTGGGTTGTTACCCAGCTTGGTAATTCAAGCAGCCATCTACCTGGCCTTCTACGGCTTCTTACGCCCCAATGAATTCACAGTCTCCGGCTCCAGTTGTAAGATGTTACACAGATGCCGCCTCACACGCCACTAGAGTTACTTCATCCTGCACCTCGTGGTGTCCAAAACACAACAGTTCGGTCCAGGGGTAGATATCAAACTTTTCCAGACTCGCAACGCCTGGTGCCCCGTGGCCATTCTAGATCAGTTATTAGCTCGTCTGTCCGATCTCTCGGAGGACAGCCCATTACTACCGTTCGCGACTAGCCCTCTAAGTAGCAACCAGTTCGCTAGACACGTCAGGATTCTTTTGCGCAACTTAGGCCTTGACCCCGGCTGATTTTCTGGACATTCTTTTTGCATTGGAGCAGCATCAGCAGCCTCACGAAATGTGGTCCCAGACCACATCATCAAGAAGATGGGCAGGTGGAAATCCACTTGCTTCGCTCGATACATCCCCAATCCGCAAGCAGAAATGTCACGAGCCTTCGGCAAGCTTGCCCTGTCATATGTTATTAAACTTAAAAGAAATAATTACCTTCCTAACCAAGTCTTTTGCGCCCTTCTCTTGGCATACCGTCCAGCAGACCAGGGCACACTTCAGGTCTACTTTATGTTGTTAGTCTTGTGACGTGTTTATGTGGTTCATATCTCTCCGAGCAGGGGGCTCCGACCATAAATAGGAAGGCCAGTATGGTGGCCTGAAATTATGGCAGGAGCCCAGGGGGTATTTAAGCAGACCACCCATGATGGTCTGTGTCGCTTCCAGTGCGCGGTACCCACCCACCCATTCCCCTTCTCAGGGTACTTCTCAATTTCTCTACAGAAAAATCCATTTACTTTCTCAGGGTATGCACCCTTCTCTTGGCATACCGTCCAGCAGACCAGGGCACACTTCAGGTCTACTTTATGTTGTTAGTCTTGTGGCGTGTTTATGTGGTTCATATCTCTCCGGGCAGAGGGCTCCGACCATAAATAAATAAATAAATATATATATATATATATATATATATATATATATATATATATATATATATATATATATATATATATATATATATATATACAGTATCTCACAAAAATGAGTATACCCCTCACATTTTTGTAAATATTTTATTATATCTTTTCATGTGACAATACTGAAGAAATGACACTTTCCTACAATGTAAAGTAGTGTGTACAGCTTGTATAACAGTGTAAATTTGCTGTCCCCTCAAAAATAACTCAACATACAGCCATTAATGTCTAAACCGCTGGCAACAAAAGTGAGTACACCCCTAAGTGAAAATGTCCAAATTGGGCCCAATTAGCCATTTTCCCTCCCCTGTGTCATGTGACTCATTAGTGTTACAAGGTCTCAGGGGTGAATGGGGAGAAGGTGTATTAAATGGTGTCTAAATTTGGTGTTATCGCTCGAATGCAAAATGTCCGATCGGAGCGTGTTGTCAGAAATTCCGACCGTGTGTGGGCTCCATCGGACATTTTCCATCGGACTTTCCGACACACAAAGTTGGAGAGCAGGAGATAAAATTTTCCGACAACAAAATCCGATCGCGTCAATTCCGACCGTGTGTGTCCTGTTCCGACGCACAAAGTGCCACGCATGCTCAGAAGAAATTCCGAGACGGGACAGCTCGTTCTGGTAAACTTAGCGTTCGCAATGGATACAGCACTTTCGTCATGCTGCAATGTTCAAAATGGTTTAATACAGCGCACTCTCTTCTTCTTTATAATGTGACAAGAATATAGTAGTTTTGCTGCTCATATTCACACACACTTCTCACAAACTTATTTCGTTACTATTTATCTGGATTCCCTCAATATATTTTGATTTCTCACATCTGACAACATATTTTTGTATATTTTTTATTTTTTTTTGGCTTTAATGTAGAATCTTTTTTTGTGTTTCTTTTTTTTTTTTTTTTGGGGATTTTGATTTGTACTCCCGAAAATGTTTGTGTGTGTTTTTTGTGACAAGTTCCCACAACACCATTAATATGTTGTTCTATTTAATCTGTAGGAGATTGTTTCGTGTTGTTGTCCCTTGTTAATTTCACATTGTACTTTAGAAATGTACCTGAACCGTCACCAACAAACTGTCCTTTTTTGATGAAAACACACACAGGAGAGTAGAATTTCCCAAAAAATTTTTTATTAAGGGCTCACAACTATAAACAAAGAGGGAGTCAACGCTGGAGAAACTGCAGAAATTGGCGAAGCCTTGGACCCCCAGGGCAGACATCAATTATTTAAAAGCAAAATTGGTGGCCTGAGGAGTCCTTATCTAAGGGAGGGCAGTCTGGTCCAGAAGTCCCAGAGATCCGGAAAGCAGCAGATGGCATCTGTGTCCCCAGGCTGTGGTCGTACGAGAGACTGCATCTTCTGTCAGACCAGACTGAACCCAGGGTCATCACTCTTTGGTCTTCCTTCCACGCTTCCTTACACGCTGTGGCTGTGGTGGTGGAGTTGTGGCAGCAGGAGGAGGAGGAGGATCGTCCATCTCAATGACATCCGTCTTGGGTGTCAGTTCCCCACTCTCCCCCTTACGTAGGACTTTATAAATCAGGTCCTCAGAGAGCCTGCGTTGGCCCTCCTGCATGCCCTGCAATTTGGTGGCAGCCATGCAGGCAAAGGCCTCTGCAGGACTGGGGAAGGCTCTGAGGGACGCAGAAGCCTCCTGGATCAGCCTGTACGCTGAATCCTGCACGGGACTGGGAGTCGTCTTCCTGGCTCGTTTATGTGGCAGGCGGAGGGGAGGAACCTGAGACTCAGTCAGGCTGCGACTGGTCCCAGGCTTCTCTTGGCTGACACTTAGCCCCGCCTCCTCCTGGCTGCCACTAATCCCCACCTCCTCCTGACTGCCACATTCCTCAGCCTCCTCCTGGCTGAGGTCTTCCTGTGTATGAAAAAGGGACATAGTTTTAGTTTTTTAGTCATCAATCACACACAATTTTCACCTCCTGACTGCTGCAAATTCAATGTTAACAAATATAACACACTATCCTTCTGAGCCCAGCAGTTTTCATTCTTGTCCCAATTTTGGGTGCCCACTACTGTCTATTGATATGTAAAACACTTTTTTAAATCAGCAATTAGTGATCAATAATAACATCTAATAAACATCATTTATTTATTGACCAGAAATCTGTAGAAGAATGCTATACCTGACTCCAGCTGGCCTCCTCCACTTCTTCCTGGCTGGAAGGCCCAGGTTGGACATCGGAAGCCTCAGCTGGTATGGAAGGAAGCGTGGAAGGAAGAGTAGAGAGGGATTCCCTGACTTCAGTCTGGTCTGACAGAAATCGCAGTCTCTCGTAGTACCACAGCTTGGGGACATAAACGTCATCTGCTGCAGCTCCGGACCTCTGGGAATCTGTGACCTTCTTGCGCTCCCTCAGATATGTGCTCCTCAGGCCACCAATTTTAGCTTTTAAATAGGGGATGGTTGCTGTGGGGACCACCGGCTTCACCAACTTCAGCAGTTTCTCCAGCGCTGCCTGCCTCTTCTGTTTATGATTATAATGTGGGTGTCTGACCTGCCACAGACAGGGCAGCTCCCTGTACTTGTCTATGAACAGGGGCAGGAAATTGTGGTCATTGAACCCATCCATTTTATTATCTGCAAGACACAACACAAGACAAACCCTAATGTCAGGCAAAACTCCCCTAATCTTGTTACAATATAGGCTTCCATTTCAAAGCAGTATAGGCCCAAGTTTAGATCTTACCTTCGTTAGCACGATCAGCGTCTCCGATGCTCCTTCCTCCGCTCACAGATCGTACGCAAGACGCACGTGTGTTACGCTTTATACACACTGCGCATGCGTATAACTCCGCCCGCCCCTGACGTTCTTTCTAGTCTATTCCCCGCCCCTTTTAGTTCGGTGCAGTGGGGGAAGAGCACATGGCGAATAGACAGCAGGTGCGTGCTAATTGTAGCAACGAGGAGGAGGAGGAGGAAAGGCAGGAGCCTGAAACGTCCCGATCCAGAAGGAGATTTAAGGACTCAAATATGTCCTTTGGGGAGATGTTGGAGATGGTGGACATCCTGAAGAAGGCCGACTATGATGGGAAGTATGGGCCTTACCCCAACTCCAATGTCCGAAAGGACAAGATCATGGCGAAAGTGGTCAGGAGTCTGCACCGGAATTTTGGGGTACGCCGATCGAAAGATCAGCTCAGGAAGCGGTGGTCGGACCTCAAATTCAGAGAACATAAGCAGTACAGAAAGATCCGGAGAGTGCTGCAAAAAAGTAAGTAGTTGTGCTGTGTTCCTATTCTGTATGTTTATTACGTTCGTGCTGCTCCATGTGCTTTTAGGAACTGTTGTACAGTTTAAAATGGCAACTTTCATGTTCATGGGCACATTATTCGTTCGGATCAAACATTTTTCGTTCCAAATATAAAATACCATTGTTTAGCCCATATGCATTTGGCCACCATTTTGAGGCCCTATACTTGTCTTCAAAGAATTGGGTTGTGTCAGGGGCGGACTGACAACTCATGGGGCCCCCGGGCAATAGAAGATCATGGGGCCCCCTGTGTCCCCACACTCAAGCCACACCTGCACAGGGAGACACGGGGGGGAGAGCACACACACGGGGACACTGGAGGGAGAGCACACGCACAGGGGGACACTGGAGGGAGAGCACACACACAGGGGGACACTGGAGGGAGAGCACACACACAGGGGGACACTGGAGGGAGGGCGGGCACACACAGACACACAGGGGGACACTGGAAGGAGAGCACACACAGGGGGACACTGGAGGGAGAGCACACACAGGGGGACACTGGAGGGAGAACACACACAGGGGGACACTGGAGGGAGAACACACACAGGGGGACACTGGAGGGAGAGCACACACACAGGGGGACACTGGAGGGAGAGCACACACACAGGGGGACACTGGAGAGAGAGCACACACACAGGGGGACACTGGAGGGAGAGCACACACACAGGTGGACACTGGAGGGAGAGCACACACACAGGGGGACAGTGGAGGGAGGGCACACACAGACACACAGGGGGACACTGGAGGGAGAGCACACACAGGGGGACACTGGAGAGAGAGCACACACACAGGGGGACACTGGAGGGAGAGCACACACACAGGGGGACACTGGAGGGAGAGCACACACACAGGGGGACACTGGAGGGAGAGCACACACACAGGGGGACACTGGAGGGAGAGCACACACACAGGGGGACACTGGAGGGAGAGCACACACACAGGGGGACACTGGAGGGAGAGCACACACACAGGGGGACACTGGAGGGAGGGCACACACAGACACACAGGGGGACACTGGAGGGAGAGCACACACAGGGGGACACTGGAGAGAGAGCACACACACAGGGGGACACTGGAGGGAGAGCACACACAGGGGGACACTGGAGGGAGAGCACGCACACAGGGGGACACTGGAGGGAGAGCACACATAGGGGGGACACTGGAGGGAGAGCACACACACACAGGGGGACACTGGAGAGAGAGCACACACAGGGGGGACAGTGGAAGGAGAACACACACAGGGGGACACTGGAGGGAGAGCACACACGGGGGGGACACTGGAAGGAGAACACACACAGGGGGACACTGGAGGGAGAGCACACACAGGGGGACACTGGAAGGAGAACACACACAGGGGGACACTGGAGGGAGAGCACACACAGGGGGGGACACTGGAGGGAGAGCACACACAGGGGGGGACACTGGAGGGAGAGCACACACAGGGGGGACACTGGAGGGAGAGCACACACACAGGGGGGACACTGGAGAGAGAGCACACACAGGGGGACACTAGAGAGGGAGCACACACAGGGGGGACACTGGAGAGAGAGCACACACAGGGGGACACTGGTGAGGCAGCACACACAGGGGGACACTGTGGGGGTGGGGGGACCAGGAGAGTATCATGGGCCAGGGCAAGTTCTTAGAAAAACATAATGCATACAACTGCTGTGCTGTCTGTTATTATAACACTGACCTGCTGCTGCACACAAGGCAGGTCAGTGTGGGTGGCCAATGCGAAGATGAGACTCCGCTCCGCTGTCTGTCCGATCTGTGTGCACTCTGCACTGCAGCCTCCAGCTCCCTTACTGACACAACAGTCCCCCGCGGCATTGAGATATGGCTCCGCCCCTCAGCTGAGTTCCCCAGGGGGAGAGGTGGCCGGAGGCACGCCTGTCTTAGTCTGCAATAATCCCCTGTCGCTGATGGCTCCGTGATTGCTCTTTCACTCTCTGATCCATCCCGGCCAGCTCGCTCCTCTCGGCAAGCAAGGATTTAGTTCACTGCTCCTGGAGGGGGGGGGGCATAGTGTTCATAATTCCGAAATCTGCATGATAAGCTGCGGGCACCTCCAGGGGCAGACTGAGCCTCTCTTGGGGCCCCCCTGACCCCGCGGGCCCTCGGTCCGTGCCCGAATGCCAGAATGGTCAGTCCGCCCCTGGGTTGTGTAGATGGCTTTGTTACTAGAATGAAATGCAAACTAGATTCTGTGTAAGGAGAGGACACTGAGCAGCTGTTTTCACATCTGGACACTGGAGCATGGGTGTGGGACAAAAGAACACCATTTTTATTAGGGGGCCACACAGGTGCTCCAGTGTATACTATAGGGGGGTCTCCATCTGTGAAGCTTGTACCAAACAGGTAAAGTATTGCAGCTTGAAAAAGGGCATTAAAAAAATTACATCTTGGAACTCTGCTAAAATAGATAATTGTACCCCACTTCCAAGCAATGTTTCCTATTTATAGTTCTGCCATCAAATATCTGTGTGCTAATTATACCATTTTTGTTTTACATAGGGGAGCAAAGACTCGGAGGACACCCCTCATCCGAGGAGACCAGAGACCCCCCACCTCTGGAAGAAGGGGAAATACCCCAAAGGCAAGCTGAGCAGGAGGAAGAAGACGTGGTGGAACTAGTCACCACAACAGGTGAGTGTCTGCGACCACAGGCTCAGATAAGAGATGGATTGCGGCATTTTTTAGAAACCAAATTTATTTTGGGGTTCCTCTCTTTTTAGGTGATCGTGAGGTTGTGGATCCGGATCCTTTCACATCCAAAAGTGCCCAGATCCTGATCGGGGAGATCATGGGGTGTAGTTTACAATTGGAAATAATCAAGCAAAACATCAATGATGTTATTCCAAAATATAAAAACATCATTGATGTTTTGGGGCGAGTTTAAAGCCCCTCCAAATCACTTTCTTCTTTTGTGTGCTACAATGTGCTAAATGTTTTTGTTATTTTTCCCAAAGCCAAATTTGGAGGATGCACACAGTGTGTCAACATGTGCTATCTGCCATCACGGGAGATCAATGGACGCGTTTTGGGGGTGCAACCCCTTCCTCAATAATAAAGTAGCGGTGAGGAAGGGGTTTCTCCCCCAAAACACATCCCTTGATCCCCCGTGATGGCAGATAGCACATGTTGACATTGTGAAATTTGTGTGCATCTTCCAAATTTGGCTTTTCCTGGGGTGATTTCCCCCCATCTGAACGCAATATCAAACCCAGTTCCTAAATACTGATGTCTGATATTGCCTTCCAGTTCTACCAAATGTGAACTTTGTAAGATCAAGATTTGTGTCTTTCTTGTTGTTTTTACACAGGCCTGTTTTCTATAAAATGCACATTTTGATTTTGGATAATGCCACCACAAAAATTGGTATACAACAAACATATTGGTTTGTCAGAAAAACCTTTGGTAAATGCACATGTGATTGTGCAGGTATTAAAAAGATTGTTAATCAAGAATGTGTGGATTATTGTCTCAATGCTACAACATTTTTGGGTTGATGTAATTGTTGTTTTATGAGAAAATGGGGGTTATTTCCTAAGGGCAAATCCACTTTGCACTACAAGTGCAGTTTAAGTGCAGTTGCAAGTGCACTTGTAGTGAAAAGTGTCTTTGCATTTAGTAAATAACAGCCAACAGTGCTTTGTATAAGGTTACACAATCACGCCATTTTCTGGACTCCACACATTTCTGTCAGGGTCAGCTCAAACAAACACAAGCAGTAAATGTCCACAAAGATTTTTTTTAATTTTTTTTTATTATAAAAAGGCTTCACAGATTTTCAGGCATATTGATAGCCCCCCTACCCGCAAAGAACTCCAGGTATCGTAACCGGACATCACGGGCACTCAGGGAGGGCAAGCCAGGACGGCCACTTTCAAGCGCCGTCAGTGTTGTTGGATGTAGGATTCCGGCCTCAGGCCCAACTGAGCCAGCATAGTTGGCCGAATGTTTTCTTAAAAAATTATGGAGAACACAGCACGCAAGTATTATATGGTTCAGTTTATACTCCGCCATATGGATGGGTGTCAGAAATAGTCGGAACTGGCTGGCCAGGATTCCAAATGTGTTCTCCACCACTCTTCGGGCTCTGGCCAGCCGGTAATTAAAATCCCTTTGTTCCGGGGTGAGGGTCCTCATCGGGAATGGCCGCATCAGGTGGTCCCCCAGCGCAAACGCTTCATCAGCAACGAACACAAATGGGAGACCTTCCACATTGTCCTCTGGAGCTGGCAAGTCCAAGCTGCCATTCTGGAGATGCCTGTAGAACTCCGTCTGGGCGATGACTCCACCATCGGACATCCGGCCATTCTTCCCCACGTCCACATACAAGAAGTCGTAATTAGCCGACACCACCGCCAACATCACTATACTATTAAACCCCTTGTAATTATAATAGTACGACCCCGAGTTGGGTGGTGGGACGATGTGGTCGTGTTTCCCATCAATTGCCCCTCCGCAGTTAGGAAAGTCCCACCGCTGGGCAAAGTGGGAGGCCACAGTCTGCCATTCCTGTGGCGTGGAAGAAAACTGTTGAGGAAAAAACAATAAACATTACTATTTTTTCACAGAAACATGGCAAGCAGATTAGACACAAACATTATGGGGCAACCTCCAGATAGCATTTATTAAGGGGAATTTAACAACGCCAAAGTATAAGGTACACCTATCATATTCCCCCTCCCCCCCTCTCATGGGCCATTTCTAACATTATAGGGGGGGGACTCTTGGACAGGTAACCCTCTTCACTTCATTGAGAGATGAATGCCTAAATACAGGGTATTACTTGGAACAGCCCCTCCTTAGTTACACTATTGGCAGCCCGTTGGACAGGTAAGAAGTGTCATAATACAAAGATATAAATACACACTGTACACATTTGAGGACATTTGGACATTCTGCTATTACCTATCAAGATAATAATAGGATACAAAAACTTTAAACAGTACCATTGGAAAGTATACAGGCAGGCCCTTGCACTACATGCTTTGGGGAATTCATCCATAAATCAGAGCACAAAAGAGATGGGTATAGTGTGTATGGGTTTGGCAAAGTCAGCAGATAGATGATTGAGGATAGATAGAGAATTGGGATCAGCTGACTTAGCAGTTGGGGGAGGGAGGGTTACTAAAAATTATTTGGGGACACCACAAAAAAAAGCCTCTGGCACTCTGCATGAATTTTAATCAAAAATAACATTTCCAAACATTTTAGGGGGTGTTTGGGGTAAAGCTCTACTATGGAGCAGAAAAAATACATTGTTAAGTGACTACATGAGGTGAATATAGGGCCAGGAGACACCATGCTGGGGAGGTTATTGAAGGGCAAATATGTATGAAGGACCTAAAATAATAATTACATAAAAATCCAGCATGCATGAGGACAAAGGGGACATTCACAGCATATTACAATCATGGTAATTAGGGAATGAGGAAAGAAATACAATATATTAGCAAACATTCAATACAATAAAATGTGATATTAAAGGATAAAAATCTTACCTTCATATACTCCTTCTGGAGGACCTGGATGATGGCAGAACAGGTCTCTGGGATAATGATCCCCAGAGCCTGGGGGGAGATGCCTGTCGAGAACTTCAAGTCCTGCAGGCTTCTTCCTATGGCCAAATACCGCAGGGTAGCGACCAACCTCTGCTCCGGAGTGATGGCTTGCCTCATGCAGGTATCCTGCCTGCTAATATAGGGGTCAGCGAAGCCAACAAACGGTGAAACACGGGGTCCGTCATCCGGAGAAAGTTCCTGAAATCATCAGGATTATTCTCACGGATCTCACGGAGTAAAGGCATATGAGAGAACTGGTCACGCTGAAGCAACCAATTCTTGGTCCATGAACTCCTCCCCACCCTGTTCATGGACTGGACTTGTGTCAAGGTCAGGACCCCAACACCAAGCCCCCGCACAGCACGAACTCTACGAGGAGTACGCATACGAAACATGGCTAGAAAACGGTCGGCTGCTCAGAACGAAGTAACAGAACGCACTGAAGAACAGCAAGGCCTGTGAAGAGCGACCTGAAAAACAGCAACGAGCAGGCAAGATCACACAGAAAACTCTGATACGAACTGACTGCACACACTGAAGAGCAGATACAAACCCACAAGCACAAACTGAACGGCAGAAAACGATCTGAAAACCACGAGTCTGAAAAAGCGCGAATCATCTCTCACCAACCTTTTACTAAAACGAGATTAGCAAAAGGAGCCCAAAGGGTGCCGCGCTTGGTTCTGAACCGGCCTTTTCTAGTCTCGTCGTACGTGGTGTACGTGACCGCGTGGTTGGCGATCGGAAATTCCGACAACTTTGTGCGACCGTGTGTAGGCAAAACAAGTTTGAGCCAACATCCGTCGGAAAAAATCCTAGGATTTTGTTGTCGGAATGTCCGAACAAAGTCCGACCGTGTGTACGCCCTATAACTCTCTCATACTGGTCACTGGAAGTTCAACATGGCACCTCATGGCAAAGAACTCTCTGAGGATCTGAAAAAAATAATTGTTGCTCTTCATAAAGATGGCCTAGGCCAGTGATGGTGAACCTTGGCACCCTAGATGTTTTGTAACTACATTTCCCATGATGCTCATGCACTCTGTAGTGTAGTGGAGCATCATGGGAAATGTAGTTACAAAACATCTGGAGTGTCAAGGTTCGCCAAGGTTCGCCATCACTGGCCTAAACTATAAGAAGATTGCCAAAACCCTGAAACTGAGCTGCAGCACAGTGGCCAAGACCACACAGCGGTTTAACAGGACAGGTTCCACTCAGAACAGGCCTCGCCATGGTCAACCAAAGAAGTTGAGTGCACGTGCTCAGTGTCATATCCAGAGGTTGTCTTTGAGAAATAGACATATGAGTGTTGCCAGAATTGCTGCAGAAGTTGAAGGGTTGGAGGAACAGCCTGTCAGTGCTCAGACCATACGCTGCACACTGCATCAAATTGGTCTGCATGGGTGTCGTCCCAGAAGGAAGCCTCTTCTAAAGATGATGCACAAGAAAGCCTGCAAACAGTTTGCTGAAGACAAGCAGACTAAGAACATGGATTACTGGAACTATGTCCTGTGGTCTGATGAGACCAAGATAAACCTATTTGGCTCAGATGGTGTCAAGCATGTGTGGCGGTAACCAGGTGAGGAGTACAAAGACAAGTGTGTCTTGCCTACAGTCAAACATGGTGGTGGGAGTGTCATGGTCTGGGGCTGCATGAGTGCTGCCGGCAGTGGGGAGCTACAGGTAATTGAGGGAATCATGAATGCCAACATGTACTGTGACATACTGAAGCATAGCATGATCCCCTCCCTTCGAAAACTGGGCCATAGGGCAGTATTCCAACATGATAACGACCCCAAACACACCTCCAAGATGACCACTGCCTTACTAAAGAAGCTGAGGGTAAAGGTGATGGGCATGTCTCCAGATCTAAACCCTATTGAGCATCTGTGGGGCATCCTCAAACAGAATGTGGAGGAGCACAAGGTCTCTAACATCCACCAGCTCCGTGATGTCATTATTGAGGAGTGGAAGAGGACTCCAGTGGCGACCTGTGAAGCTATGGTGAACTCCATGCCCAAGAGGCTTAAGGCAGTGCTGGAAAATAATGGTGGCCATACAAAATATTGACACATTAGGCCTATTTTGGACATTTTAGGGGTGTACTCACTTTTGTTGCCAGCGGTTTAGACATTAATGGCTGTGTGTTGAATTATTTTGAGGGGACAGCAAATTTACACTGTTATACAAGCTGTACACTCACTACTTTACATTGTAGCAAAGTGTCATTTCTTCAGTGTTGTCACATGAAAAGATATAATAAAATATTTACAAAAATGTGAGGGGTGTACTCACTTTTGTGAGATACTATGTGTATATAAATATAAATAAATAAATATATATATATATATATATATATATATATATATATATATATATATATATATATATATATATATATATTTACATGTTAAAATATTTTTTCTCTTGCATATGAGTTTTAGGGGCACTTTTTTTGTCTTTACAACCATTTGTGTATAAACCTAATGAAGGGGGATACCTTTGAACCCCTGAAAGGTGTTGGCTATTTAGCATTGTTCTGCTGAACAAAGGCTGACATTAAAATTTTTCGGATTCTCAGCTCATTGGTCTGGCACGCTTTTTGGAGTTTATATAAGTAGCTTTGAAACTTGAGACCCCGTTTTCATAGGGGCACCCTGTTTGTGTAACCTCACTGGGTGGTTATTAGAATAGTATGTGGTCTTCCTCATAAGAATACATTATTCCAATAATTTCTATTGCAGCATTACTATCACAAATATTCAGTAGTAACATGCATCCGCTCAAGCAGAGGCTGTAAATCATGTCCAGCTTTAGGTAAGTTGCTACAACAAGAACCCAGTAAAGTTACAATCTGAGGTCTACATTGCTATTTTAATTTTTCCTAGGAAAACAAGGGGTGTCATTACCAAGCCAATGTTTTAATTGTATCCTTTAAGACTATTTAGGAATCTTCAGAAGATAATGACTGCGGATTGTTGTTGCTGCCTTCTGTGGGGGCTGTTGATGTTCATTAAAAATACAGTTTTGCAATTATATTAGGAGCCTGTAAATATCTTCCAGATCTTAAGCCAAAGACACATTTTTGTATGCATGCCAAGAAGATTTGGAATTCTGGCTTGAGAAATAGAAGAATGGAGGAAGTGGTAATGTGTTTAAAAAGAAAACACAATGTCATGTTTCAGATTTTTGTAAACCCCCTTTCTCCCTGCATTAACCTTTTGTGACTGTTAAAGAAGTCAAAAACAGTATAAGAAGATCATCTGTAATATTATTCTTTTACAATAGGTTTTATTATGATTCAATCCAATAGATTGGATCAACAATGAGGTGGTTATAATGTTTATGAGACGTACAAAAAGACAAATGCCATGAAACAAACTAATCGACAATGCACAAAATACAAAAATGTGTTTAAAATTCAGTATTACGGTTTGACGGAAATCCATAAATCACTAAATGAGTGGATTTAGGTGTCCGATAACAGTGCATGTTGACTTTCGGCGAGGAAATCCAGTTGAACATGGTAAAACATAACATCTGTAATATTATTCATATAAGTTGATAAGTTGAGTGAATCTTTATTGAGGATGTGGCTAACAGATATGCAAGGATTAATGTTTTCTCAACTCTGGGGTGCTATCTGAGTTCTTCTGGGGTGCTGTTGCAAATGCCCAAAAAGTGCCCCAAATTTGTCATTTTGGTGGGTGAACCAAGCATGCATTTTTTGTAACAGAAAGCCAAAGGTTTTTATGGTGCAGCAATACAACCTTGGACTTCTTAAAGGCCAGCTGTCGGTGACATATAAACCAATCAGGTCAATGGTTGCTAAGGAGCATGTCGGGCACTTGCATAGTACGCACTCCAAAGACCCACACTTCCTCTTCCCAGGGTTGTCTCCACCCATTCAGAGTGATCCAATGGAAATGTTATTTCATATTTTGTGAGCATCAGTCTGAAAAAAACACTAGTGGCAGTGAAATGTATTAAATATGGAAATATAGAATTTAAAAAGTGTGCTTAGTAGTGATGTAAAAATGTGTATTGCCTTAACGCAGCTTTATAAATTAGGCAACATTTCCTTGGCTTCATACTTAAGGAAAGTGTAAATTTAAAGCAAATGGTAAAGCTGAATTGCAGGCAGATATAAAAGACATCAATTAATGCAGTTAGATATTTAAATGTAAATCATTAAATGCATTTCACATGTATTAAATGTATAGTTATACGTAGCAAGTGTTCTTAAATAAGTTACTAAACTTTATATCAGCCTTTCGCAAAATACAGCAGCACACTGATGCACAGCGGTAGGGGCAAAACTGGGAAGCTAATCAGATGGGCTGCATGCAAATGTGTTAAAAAGAAACATGTTGATAGAAGGAGAGAAGTCAGCAGGCTGCAATTAAAGAATATGACTATATATTTTAAGTGTAAGAAAAAATGTTTAATGTTATACCATATATCTGAAAAAAAATATTTAACATAATAAAGTACACTGTTAATGACTGATATACTCTAAATATGCCCTAGACAAAATGTAATGTGGTAATTTTACTATCCTTGTAGCCAATCTGTGTTCTGCCCATTGTGTTCTGAGATGCTCAAACCTACCATAATTCTTGCCCAAACAGACAGCACTGCATGTGCAGTACTCCGATCCGTTCCTCTATTTAGAGTAGAAAGGATCAGCCTAATCAGAGGGATGGTGAAAAATATCTCTGATGACTGTCTCCAGCACTAGGTGGTGCTCACTATCCCACAGGAAGATCTTTCAACTAGCTGGAAAATCTTAACATGAAAGTGTTTGATTTAGTAGATCATAGTAGGCCAGTGATGGTGAACCTGGGCACCCCAGATGTTTTGGAACTACGTTTCCCATGATGCTTAACTACACTGCAGCGTGCATAAGAATCATGGGAAATGTAGTTCCAAAACATCTGGGATGCCAAGGTATGCGATCACAGTAGTAGGCCATAAAGATGCAAGCAATTCACAAAAACAGGAGCATCTCTTTTAATTATCAGCCCACCTATGCCCATCCTTGATTACGTTTACCTCTTCTGAAAGTCAAAGTATCTACATACTACAACAATCAGGTGTGAATATCTACAAATGACAAAGAACAGTGGATACTTTTGCTACACATTATTACATAAATGTGTAATATTCTTAATAGATTTCTGTAGATGTAGCAAGCAAGGGGTTAATATTCTAGGGAGTTAGGGACACAAGGTGGACCAAATGGCATTTATCTCCCCTTATGTTTATGTATGCAAGCATTCATATCTAAGCCCCTGAGAATGTTTATACACAACTCATACATTGTTTTTTAAGTATGAGAAACGCTCTAGCTATGGACAGCTCCAATTAGTTAAATGAACGGCCGGCTATTTGTATTAATTACCAGCATTTATATGCAGCACAATGCGCATCATTTTTAACCCCATGTTGTTTGTCTTTCTATTTCTTTGAGCTTTAGAGTCACTTTGAACAACAAGGAATGTTTTGCTACTATGAACATCTTCACTAATCAGATGACCTGGTAATGAATTCTCTTGCCTCCCACTAACTGGCTGTTTAATGTATCCTTATTAGATTATCCCTAAGGGTATTGGAAGAAGTTGAGGTTAGTTGTGATGTTTTTAGAGGCAGCAGAGTTAAAGTCACATTTCCACGAAAAAGAGATTTTTTAAAAGAAAGCAGATGAAGTTAAAAAACAATGTCATAGGCAATAAATACAATCAGGTTAAGTAAGATGAACCGATAGTAAGGAAGAATCGTGGGGGGTCTTTTTCACAAAAAATGTGAGACACCAACTTTTAAATATAATCATTTCCTTTTAGAGGTCACCTAAATTCATCTTAATAATTTAACAAATTGTGATCAAATTTGTAAATGTTAATTGCGTTTAAAATATAAACAAATAAGCAAAGCCAAAGAAGAATATTCTGAAGGCAGGTAAATTACATTACAATAGACATAAGAGTTTCCAATCTGGACATAATCAGCTAGGTGGATCGTCAATTATACAGTATGTATACCAGCGAAAAAGTCTTATGCCCTGTACACACGATAGGATTTTCCGATGGAAAATGTGTGATAGGACCTTGTTGTGGGAAATTCCAACCGTGTGTAGGCTCCATCACACATTTTCCATAGGAATTTCCGACACACAAAGTTTGAGAGCTTGCTATAAAATTTTCCGACAACAAAATCCGTTGTCGGAAATTCCGATCATGTGTACACAAATCCGATGCACAAAGTGCCACGCATGCTCAGAATAAATTAGGAAACAAAAGCTATTGGCTCCTGCCCCGTTTATAGTCCTGACGTACGTGTTTTACGTCACCGCGTTCAGAATGATCGGATTTTCCGACAACTTTGTGTGACCGTGTGTATGCAAGACAAGTTTGAGCAAACATCCGTCGGAAAAAATCCATGGATTTTTTTGTCGGAATGTCCGATCAATGTCCGACCGTGTGTACAGGGCATTAGATGTCTATAATCTGCAGAAAAGTTAAATAACTGCATGGTTTATCTTCAGCTAGTTGCCAATTCCCTATACATAAAGTTGCCATGAAGGATCTCTTCTACTTTTCGTCCAACACAATTATGGCCAAATTATTGACGCATGGGCGAGAGTTCATTCATATGCAAACTGTTGGCGCTGTATAAATCCTGTATAATAATAATATCTACAGATGCCAAAATTGAATAACTGAACTGCATGTACGCAGCTCAGCCTACATTACAAACTGGCAGAGAAGAATGCTTTAAAGTGATTGTAAACCTCAGACATGAAATATGAGCTAAGCATATCCCTTTATACCAGTATGTACTTGTCTCAATTAAGGTCACTAGGTATCTTTTCTGCCTGCTGCTTCTTTCCTCTGCTATTAGCATGAATCACTTCTGACAAG
This sequence comes from Lithobates septentrionalis, assembly GCA_037952835.1. Taxonomy (NCBI): domain Eukaryota; kingdom Metazoa; phylum Chordata; class Amphibia; order Anura; family Ranidae; genus Lithobates; species Lithobates septentrionalis. The sequence goes on along the minus strand of JBBDGP010002848.1, from coordinate 3,041,186 downwards.
TTTTGCTGACAGCAAGAGAAAAAAGGTGACAGGGGAGGGATCTCCAGCTGATTTAAAGCATCAGCTCTGTTCCTGTGTGCTGTGTGAAGGGGGTGTGTCCCTTCCCTCCAATCAGCTCTCAGAGCTCTTCTCACTGAGCACTGCAGAGTGTAACTAAAACTCTCTGCCCCCTTTTTTTTCTGACAGTTCAGACAAGCTTTATAAATTCTGCACTTTTAACAGGTGTAGAGAAGAGAGGACTGCAGATAAACATATACAACTTATGTGGGAGGATTTGTTTCATCTCTGTGTATGACCTGATGATGGTCACTTTACTGTATATATGTAAGGGTTTACAACCACTTTAATACAGAAAAGACATAGTATTCCTCTTCTGTATTAAAAAAAAACATTACCTGCCACTTTAATTTGTGTTTTTTATTTCTACCTACAGCTCTACCTACAGTTCAGCTTTAAGAGACAAAAGAATAGCTCAAGATACCATTGTCTCTATACTAATGGCAAATTTGTTCACTGATCTCATGAAAAAAAAAAATGTCTGCATATCCCATTAGGACTACCTGAACTACCTATAGTCTGATTTATTAGGTCCTAAATATCCATTTTTAGAACTAGGCAAATGTCCCTTCTTTAGGCCTAGTACATAGCACTGTATCCAATGTTTAATTTAGTTGAAAGAAGTGTTCATGTTGTAATGTTTAGCGTTCTTCCTGTAAATTAGTGCATTCTATTTTTATTTTTTTATTGGAAAAAAACAACTTTATTGAGAAATATATGTATGGTACATATATGAAGTATTAATAAACTGATACAAAATAAAGTACATGCAAAGGCACAATGTTCTTGGTTGTTAGACATATCAAACTCATATAGTCTCAAATACCAGGCGTGATTAGAACATAAAGTCAAGCAAGGAGAGAGAGACCCCGGGCTATGTAGTCTGTTATTGTGAAACATGAAGGAGTTTGTCAGGTCAAGTACACGTTTCCCCATCCGCCAGCCATCTATCACATACTTTCTCATATTTAAGAGGACATCCTCTGTGTGTGTAAATCAATTTTTTGTATGGAAGTGTGTCACTGATCTCCTTTTTCCAGCCCTGAAGTACAGGGGGCAGGGCCTGCATCCATGTCCGAGCTATGGTCTTTCTAGCCAGAAATAGTGTTTCATGCAAAAAAGTGGCTAGGGACTTGTCTATGTTTGGGCATAGTTTTGGCTCTAGTAAGCATAGTTTTGGCTCTAGAATGATTGGTGAGCCCATTTGATCATGGAGAAAGCAGATCACTTGCGTCCAGAATGTCTGGATAACTGGGCAGGTCCAGATTAGATGATAGAAAGATCCAGGAATCTTGTCACATAACCGGCACCCTGGGTTATATGTAGGCTGAAAACTGGCAATTCTCTGGGGCGTTAGATACATCCTGTGTATAATATATAGTTGTGTTAAGTGGTCTGATAGCTTAGGGCAGGGATATGCAATTAGTGGACCTCCAGCTGTTGCAGAACTACAAATCCCATGAGGCATAGCAAGATGCTGACAGCCACAAGCATGACACCCAGAGGCAGAGGCATGATGGGACTTGTGGTTTTGCAACAGCTGGAGGTCCGCTAATTGCAGATCCCTGGCTTAGGGGATACCTTTTTAACATCTTCCAAGATTTCCTCCCAATCCTCGTCTTCACTCCAATGTCTGCTTCCCATCTATTTTCGGCTTTATAGGCTAGGGTTGTGGTGCTAGGGAGGCGAATGTCAGAGTAAAGTGTGGATATTAACTTGGATGATTCGGCGCCCAGCACAATTTACACTATGGAAGGAGTGCTTAGAGAGGGGTTTGCGGTGGAGAACTGGGCCTGCATGGCATGGCGGAGTTGCAGATATCAAAACAGGTGATGATTCGGGAGAGAGAATTCAACTTTTAATAATTGTAGTGTTTTAAGTCCTGTAGGGGTCATAATTTGGTATAAGTGCAAAATACCATATTTTATCCAAAAAGCAGGGTTCGGAATAGTCAATAGTTTAGGTAATTGTGTGTTGAACCACAGAGGGGTGTGGGAGTAAATCTGAGAGCTCTAAGTTTACGCAATGCCATTTTCCATGCACTTGGTGATGTGTTAGCATGCCGTCTTTGTGTCGGGATGGTCTCTGGGTGGGTCTCTAAGTACATATTGTAACGGGGTATGGGCTGGGTTATCAGGACTAGCACAAAGCAAAGATTGGTACCTTTGGAGTTCATTTTGTCAAAGTAATAAAAGTGGGATAATTGGGAGGTTAGGTAATAGTCTTGAAAATCTGGGAAGGCTGTACCTTCAAGTGTTGCTGGGTTATTTAAGATTATCCCAGACAGTTTGTGTCTAATGTGGCCCCATACAAAAGAGTTCAGAATAGAGTCTATTGTTTTAAAGAATTTTAGGGGGATATATAAGGGGACATGCCACACTAGATATAGTATCTTGGGAAGGCGTATCATTTTAACAAGGCTGATGCGCCCCATGACACCCAGAGGCAGTCTAGCCCATATCTGTGTTTTCGTTTTGATCAGGCTGTATAAAGGTTCAATGTTCAAAGGTATATAATCCTTAAGTGACCTAGTGACCGTCACTCCCAAGTATTTAATAAAGTTGGGGCCGAACCCGGATCTAGAGAGGCACTCCCACAGGTAATTCCATTCTATGGAATCAAATGCCTTGGCGGCGTGCAAAGCCACTACAACACGTGTACCAATCTCACCATGGGACGCTTGTATGTTCATAAACAGACGTCGGATGTTCATTGCTGTATTCTTCCTGGGCATAAAGCCTGTTTGGTCGGGGTGGATCAGGGAGAGGATAACCTGATTCAAACGGGAGGCCAGGATTTTGGCAAAAATTTTCATGTCAACCTGTAGTAATGAAATTGGGCGGTACGATTCCGGGTTCCTAGGGTCCTTCCCTGGTTTGGGGATTACTATAATTTGGGCTTCTTGCATGGAGGGAGGCATAACTCCAGAGTCAAATATAAATTGGTAAAGGTTGCGTAGTCTGGGAATAAGGATTTCAGAGTAGGTGGCATAGAATTCAAGTGGTAGGCCATCCAATCCCGGGGGCCTTAGATGCAGCTAGACATGATACAGCTATGGAGATGTCATCTACAGATATGGGCGCTTCTAAGATTGCTACCTGATCATCTGATAATTGGGAAAATCTAATACTCGACAGATAGTCCCTAGTAGCTTGCAAGGGTTGGGTAACCTGAGAGGAGTATAACATGCGAAAAAATTTCCCAAATTTCGTCAGCTATTTATATAATTCCCATCTGGGCCTGTCAGTAAAACCACTACCGGAGGGTTCAAATCCAAGTGAGCCAAGCTTGAAAGTAGTTACCCTGATCTTTCTCCATACTCAAACAGTCTTTGTTTACAAAAAAAAACAAAAACGTTGCTTATCTTTTTCAATATGCAGTTGTGTAATCTGACATGTCTGTATTTTAAGATTTGTAGCGTTGTTGTGTAAGGGGTTCCTATGGAATGCATCCTCTAGTTTATGTAAACATTCTGTAGCTTGTTGGACTATGGCTTTAGAGGATTTTTTAAGTCTGTTTATGCGGGTAGATAGCAGTGTACGAACATGTAGCTTGAACATCTCCCACACCATCTCATATGAGGACAAATCTTGATTAACTGTAAAATAGTGTTGTATTTCATTTGGTATATCATCCTGATCTTCCAGGGCCGACAACCAAAATGGACCAAAATGAATTCAGTCTCCAGCGGGAGATGCCACAAGCAGTTGTACAGTGATCCAATAAGGAGCATGGTCTGATAGTATTCTATATGCAAAAACCACGTCAACTAGTTTGGGTATCAGGGTCAGTGACAGGAGGATAAAATCAATGCGTGACATGGTGTTGTGACTAGCTGAGAAGCAGACATCTTAACTCTCCCATGAGTCGCTGGAGTCTCCCGCATTTGGGTGCGGGCTCCTGGTCCCCCGCATTGGCCGGGCGATCTCCCAGCTGAGCCTGTCACTCAGCCACAGACAGAGCATCCCGAGCGGCCGAATGGAGTATCTCCCAGCCGCTCGGGCTGCTCTGTCTGTGGCTGAGTGACAGGAGGCAAGGCCGGACTGGCCTACCGGGACATTTCCTGGTAGGCTGCCTGCCCTGGGGCCGCTTTGGGCTAAGTTGTGGCTGACTGTAGCGCTCCCCTCCCTCCCCCTCCTTCCCCTCCTCCTCCACTACATGTCACACACAGCGTTCAGAGCTGAGTGTAAAAAACTTTGGCTGCGCTGTGACAAAAGTCCCGCCCTCCTCCGAGACCAGCTGGTGTGATAGACGGAACACTCTGTCTACCACACGAGCTGGTCTAGGAGGAGGGCGGGACTTTTGCCACAGCGCAGCCAAAGTTTTCATACTGAATTCTGAGACACAGCGGGGGATGCCTGCTGTGTGTAACTCAGGCACTGACTGTAGTGATGCTGCGATTCCTGGGTATGGTAAGGCTGCGATTATGGGCATGGTGAGGCTGCAATTATGGGCACGGTAAGGCTGTGATTATGGGCACAGTGAGGCTGCGGTTATGGGCATGGTAAGGCTGTGATTATAGGCATGGTGAGGCTGCAATTATGGGCACTGTAAGTCTGCGATTATGAGCACTGCAAGGCTGCAATTATGGGCTCGGTAATGCTGCAATTATTGGCACAGTGCGGCTGCAATTTTGGGCATGGTGAGGCTGCAATTATGGGCACTTTAAGATTGTGATTATGGGCACGGTGAGGCTGGGATTATGGGCATGGTAAGGCTGCAATTATGGGCATGGTAAGGCTGAAATTATGGGCACGGTGAGGCTGCAATTTTGGGCACGGTGAGACTGCGATTATGGGCACGGTGAGGCTGCAATTATGGGCACGGTAAGGCTGCAATTATGGGCACAGTGAGACTGCAATGATGGGCATGGTAAGGCTGCAATGATGGGCACAGTAAAGCTGCAATGATGGGCACGGTGAGGCTGAAATGATGGGCACGGTGAGGCTGCATTTAATTGGGGGGGGTTTTAGTGGCGGCGCAAAACCTCCCTGAAATGAGTTTGCCACCTCCCTGAAATGAGTTTTTGCAGGTTAGGATGTCTGGAGAAGCATGAGAAAGCTTTAACTGTTGGGTGCTTATATCTCCACGTGTCTATCAAGGCAAAATCAGTAAGCATACGATGCAGTCTTGTGTGCGTGGGAGAGTCCAGAGCAGGATCTGACTGCCCCATCCGATCTAATGCAGGGGTTAGGGTCATGTTGAAGTCCCCCATCCATACAACCGGTATTGTAGGGTGTTGAGACATGAAGGTGAGACCTTCCTTAACTACGGTCGAGTTGTACGGAGGAGGGATTTAACAGGCCAAGATTAAAATAGGAGAATCATTAATGGTGGCGTGTAGGAATACATATCTGCCCTGCTGGTCTGTCTGTAGCGATACCAGGTCAAAGGGAACCTTTTTGGCAATAAGGGTGGACACTCCCCTAGAGTAAGAGGTGTGGGTTGCATGGTATGTCCAGCCAATCCAGGGCTGTTTCAGGGTTGATTGTAGGTGACCAGTAACAAGTGTTTCAACCAACGTAATGACATCAGCCCGATTTAAGCCCGATTTAAGGAATGTTAAGGTGGCAGTACATTTGATTTTGTTACACAGGCCTCTAACATTCCACGTAAGGAGTTTTAGGGGAGTCATGGTGGATAGGGGTTTTGTTCATTAGGATATGGTAGGATTTGGACCAGCGAGGCAGATCTAATCATGCCAAATAACATGCGTAAAGTCCTAAGTTGACAGACATTGTATGTACATTGTATGTACAGTTTACCAATGCAGTACCATATATATGAGTTACCAACTGAATACGTTGTGGTTCAGAAACGTTCCCTCTCCCACCCAGCCCAGTACCACCCCAACTCGGTATGGGCATGTGTACCCTTCAGAATATATAACCAGAGAGGGCACTCAATGTATAAAACTCAGAGGTAGGTAGCTTGAATTAAAAAAAGGGGTAACCAAAAAAAGAACTGTCAAACGGTAGAAAAAAATTCTAAGGGGGCAACTTCTTCTCTGGGAAGTGCGTAGGGTATAGGAGCCATAAGAGTATAACACAATTATGGTGTTGCATTGGGGGCCTCTTTAAACAAATAAAATGAAGCAATAGCGTCCAGCATATCATCTTGTAGAAACTTCACGTCGAAATGCAAGTGTAGGAGCTTGAGGGACATTAAGTTATACTTGTCATGTTGATCCGGGAATGTCTCCAGGAGTACAAATTAGGGAAAGGAGGAAGAGCAGCGCCACTTCCCTAGCATAGGGTAGCCGTAAGTGGAAAGCCCAGTATGGTCAGGGCCAGGGATTTAAAGGCAATCAACAGGAAAGAAATCATTTGGTACTCCCTTAGGCACAAAAAAAAATGGGGGGACAGTACACACATCAGGCAGCAAAAGAGACGTGGTCAGTCACAGCGGTTGCATTGATCTATCCAAGTGGATGCCAGATCAGGGTCCTCAAAGAAGTGGACACAGCCATCACATTCCACTCTCAGCCGTGCATGGTACAGCATGACGTACTTGAGGTGGAGAACTCGTAAGCGCTGTTTAAAATCCTGGAATTGAGACCTCTGACGTTGCACTTCATTGGAGAAGTCTGGAAAGACAGCCTCATGTACATTAGTGTAAGGAATATTACCTTTTTCTCTGGTCAGGTGGAGTATCTTGTCACGGTCTTTGAAGTTCAAGAACTTCGCAATAAAGGTACAAGGTGGGGCCCCTTGATGTGGAGGTCATGCAAGTATGCGATGTGCTCGTTCCACAGCAAACATCACTATGAATGCCTTTCTGCCGTAGGTGGAAATTAGTAGGTTCTCAAGGAAGCCCGCTGAATTAGTGCCTTCCGCGGATTCCGGGAGACAGATGAATCTGAGATTATATCTGCGGAGATGGTTTTCCATGTCATCTTGATTTGCACTGAGTTGCTGTTGTTGCCGCTGTACATTTTCTGTGGTGTGCTGGGGGGATGCAGAATATCTTCCGTCCTACTGATATGGGTCTCAGCTTCGGTCACACGGTCTCGGAGGTTAGACAGATCTTATCTGATTAGAGAGACATCTATCTTTACCTCCTCTATTTTAGTTGTAAGCGTACTTTGGCACAGGGCGATGGCTTCCAGTACCTTATTTGTATCCGCCACAGATTGTTCTGAGTCTGACAAGGCGCCGGTGCCATCTTCGGCCTGTTGGTCCTTCTCCTGTCTGCGATATTTTGCGAGCTTGTCGCTGGCCTCTGTGGCTTTTTTTGGCAGAGACATATCCCTGAGTTAGTTGGGTATCCCCTGGGGAGAAACAGGTGTGAAGAATTCACCAGGATAGTGTCAGGATATGGAGTACAGGAGTATCAGCAAGCGGGCTCTCACTGTAGGTGTCCTACTCCATCGCGCTCCAGGCCACGCCGCTAGTGCATTCTATGTTTAAATAGAATGTAAAACAAAAGTATTATTACAGAAACAGAACAAATGTTTGTTCTTTTCCCTGATATAGGTAGCACAACTATATTTTCAAAAATAATCCTGTGTATTTATATATTTTTTTTGTTTTATAACTTTTTGCTGATTGGTGTAGATGTCTGAAAATAAATATGTCCAGGGGTGTAATTTGTCGAAATATTTGGTATTGAAAAATGTTGTTCCCCTATCAGAAAGGAGGTGCATAAGAGCACCTTTTACTCCAAATTTGCACATTTTGCAGTACATATAGAGAAAATGTTTTCCTATTTTAATGTGGAAAACACAACAAGCCTAAACTAGTGGGAGAGATGCTTTAGTGTTTTGGTGTTTGTCACACCTAAGCACTTGTTTTATTTTATATTAATGCTATACATTCCAATTTCTGCTCACAAAAACTTAATTCCACCATGGTTAAGTTAATATAGTATATTAAAAAAATGTTTATTTGGGAAAAGTTGGAATAAAGGTTTCATCCACTAAGCAAAATAATTTTTTCCACATAACTGTACATATCAGGTGACAATATCCCAATAAATATAGAGCTGCAACAAAGGGAGGTAGGGTGTAAAAATGACAGTACAGGAAAGAAAAAGTAGTGATTGTTGTAGGGGTGACAGGTCCCATGGGGACACTTGGTTAGCCCCTTGTCCCCAGCAGTAGGGAACATTAAAGTGGATCTGTTGCTTAGACCAGCAAGGAAAAGCACAAATTCACTCTAAGCTGTAATAAATGTATGGATGGAGTACTGTTGTATAAAACAAGAACAGTTCAAACTAGTGTTTGCTTAGGAAAAGATATAAGGGTTGATTTACAAAAGACAAATTGGCTGTTCACAATGCACAACATTTTCCCCTAGTGCTGACTAATATCGTAAAGTTACATGCAAGCAGAAATGCTCAATTTTTTTTATTTTCCTTGCATTTGGTTGAGTATGCTTTGCAAACTAAATTTTCACCACATTCACTAAGCTCAGGGAATTTTCCTAGCAAACTGATCTGTCTAGTTGCCCTTAGTAAATCAATCCCATTTAGTTAACTGAAGAATTGCATTGAACAATATGTATATAACATTCATGAAAAAGAAGTCTGAAAGGTCCATTTGTATGGTGTTATAGCTGGATAGAGGAAGTACACAGTGTAGAATATGACTACTCAATGAGCACAAAAACACACAAAGTTCTGATTATGACTGTACAACTATCTCAGATTTTAAATAAATTTGAATACAATAAACTATTATTAAACAGTTCCTTTGTTAAGAACTGTATGGGAGTCAGCCTATAAACGAAGCTTACATTTCCAGCAGGTGGTGTGTTCAATTTTTACTTTCTTAAAGAGTTTTGGGTGCCACCTTAACCCCACCCCCAGATTCTGCCAGCTCCAGAGTCATTACAGTGCCCATAGAGGAAGACGTGCGATGCAATACACCCAGAAGTGCTGGAGACTTCTACAACCAGAAGTACTGGTGCAGTGCACCCAGAGCTCTTTAGAAGGCAATAGATTTAACAGACTTCTTTTATTGGCTGGCTCTCAAGATTTAAACACAGTGACATTGTAACTTTTATTACAAATCCTTATTAGAAAACAGCAGCTCTATTTCAGATATTTCAGACTTTTGATCAACTATCTTGAGCAGCTGAGAACATATTCCTATTTCTGTTGAAATATTTTTTATTGGTTATAAAAAAGAGAATAACAACAATGATGCCTACACAAAGGCTAGAACATCTGATACTTATTTCTTTACTGAATAATTAATCCCCAGAGTACATTAGTTGCATTTTACAATCACCTGAAATCTAAAATGGTCATTACCATGAAAACCTAGCATAAAGAGATAACAAACTTGACAAAGTCAGTCTATGCCAAAATGGGACGGGAGGCGGAGCTAAGCACACCAACAACAGGAGCAGTAAGAGACGCAAGTGTCATACCAAGCACAGCTCTGTGGTAGTGGAGAGTAAGCTGGCTTACAATAGACTGTATTACACTATTGGAGCACCCCATTTTTTACCCCATTTGTGGGGAATGGCATATTACATAAGAAATTCCAAAAGTTATGAATGATGGAGAAGAAGATATCAAAAAATTAAATCAGAAGAGGATGCCAGAAAAATGAGAAATACTTTATTCTGCGCTCCAACAAGGTCCCTCCAGCTGTGCAATCGATCCCCCACAGACTCCTTTCTAAGCCGCTCACAGTCGCAGTCACATACTCACTCTCTCATCGTGCAAGGAAGGATTAAGAAGTTGTAATAGGTGACGCTGAAGTAGCACCCACAGTCCAGAGCTTCTGGGAGAAGATGGCAGCACCGGAGCTGACCAGAGCAGGGGATAGGGCAAGTAATATCTGTTCCTCTACCCCCCCCCCCCCCCAGACATAATGTGCATTTTTTTCATGATTTCTGGAGTTAAACAGCAGAGAGGACTTTGATTAAGTTTTTGTTACACAATTATACTGTTAGAAAGTTACATCTTTTTTCTTTTGCATCATCTTTGTTTTAAAGATTAACCATGTATGTTCTACAGTGGGTAAGAATGCTATACCATTTATATAACATTTATACTTATTCCTAAAGTCTGCCTTTATACACCTGTAATAAACAGGGTAGCCTAAAGGAATATTGAGCAGCATCGGCAGGTTCAATAGAAACCCGCCAACATTCGGACCGTGCGTACAGCAGCCGGTCCAACAGACCGACAGCTGGCCTATTGAAGGGGCATGAGTGAAAAAGGTCTGCCGATCAGCACCCGATCAGCACTCTCAGCCAATGACAGTGGCTCATTCTGAGCTCTGCAGTTTTTTTTCATTCAGCCCCCTGGGTTGAACGAAAAAAAAACAACCTGATAGCGTATACCAGGCTTTAGCCTAATTATAAACAAGTAAACTTGTAAATGCTAAAATGCGAGGCAATGGGGGCATCAGTCAAGTTTATCATTGCCTTATCTGGTATTGTAAATATAATGATTTACTGAAGATCAATACAAGTTTAACTTTATCTATCTAAGGTAAGTAGAAGGAGAACTAACCAAACCAATGCACAAATCACATTTAGGAAGAGGAAACACAAGACAGATACCTGACAGATAGGAAAAACATAGGGAGTGACAGATTTCTAGTTTCTGAGTATGTCTGTAGGCTAAATCCATAGACCTGAACATACAAGGATTGATCTACTAAAGCAAATATGGGATGTTCACTTTACAAGTGAAGTTGCACTTTGCAAAGAAACTTACCCCAGAGCTTACTGAATGTGGTAACATTTGTACTGATCCAGGTATAACTTGCAATGCTGCTCTAAGCTGAGACAAATATCTCCCTCCCAGTTGCAGTGAAGTGAGCAGGCACCTATGCACCATTCAGTGGTGTAGTTGCATTAACAGAGAAAGGAATGAGCATCGCTCACCGACTGGTGCATGAATATGTGAATGAGTGTGGCCTCAGCCAGTGCTGCTCCAGACATGCGTGTTCCTTCCTTTCTCTGTTGGTAATATTTGTACTTTGCAAAAAATCCCCAATCACATACAAGGCAAATAAAAAAAATTAAACATTTTTGCTTGTACAATTGGAAGACGAACGTCAGCTCTGGGGCAAATTCCCTTGTAAAGTGCAACTTCCCTTGCAAAGTGAACAGCCTTTTTTTTACCTTTGGGTTCATTCTCCATGGTGCCCATTCATAACAATGCAACATGGTTCAGTGTGATTTTTGAAATAGGTGAAGGTGCTACTTTTAGTGCAACATAGTGTGTTTTTGGCCTCATAGACTTCAATAGGAGCTCAAGAAAAGCACATGAAAAACTTGTGTACATGCGTTTTTGATGCGTTTTTGGCAGGGTCTTGTGTTTAGCAACCAGTCTCCTTCGCCTACATAAAAATACATAAAGCATGAAAACACATCAAAAATGCACTACAAAAACACAATGAAAAACACATGATTATGCAGCAGTACTAGTGTGAACCTAGGCTTAGTAAATCAAGCTCTGTATCATGTAAAGAAATTGCTTATGTTCTTGCTGTTTATTATATAGTATAATGTTGCATATTTTCCATTTGTTTGTAAAATGTTTCAGTATTGTTTTTAACATTGTGTTTATTATAAATAAACTGATTCAAAAAATACATATTTGCACTACTTTTCAAAGGCTGTATTAAGGTGTATAATTTGAGATCCATAACGTCTTAAGTCACTCTGTCATAACTGTAGAATACTTTCCAACAAATTGGGCAACGGTTGTCAATTGTTTCTGTTAATAGGCAAAAAATGTAGAGGTTTTGTCACAAATCTTATGTAATAAAATAAATACACTTAAATAGAGACAATCCCTATACTCAAATGAGCTTCACCTAAGGGTGATTATGTTTTTAAAATTAGTATATACATTAAAGTTTATCTAAAGCCTCAATTTTTTCAAAGGGATAAATAGGAAATTTAAGACAAATTTGCATGTTAAATGTCTTATAATAAATTGAATTAACCAATTTTAAATAATACTGGTAATGCAGTTGGGAAGCAGGATTTCCCCTGCACCCTGTTAGATAGTACTGGAGGGGGTGGGAGAGAATAAGCATTTCCCTAAGCATCATCAGATATGGGTCGAACGAAGCATAACTATTCACTAATATCTATATTGACAGTGCCAGCATTTAAAAAACTACAGCAGCAGCTAGGTAACAATGCTGCATTGATTTCACTACAGAAGATAGAGCATTGTAATACTATCAAAGAAATGCCTAAATAATAGTTCTATTGGCAAGATCAACAGGTATTTACAAAAGGTTCCAGACAAGGCAGCTTTAAGAGCATTATGGGCCTGGTGCTGAGAAATGCATAACACAGGGTTCAGAAGAGCATAATACACAGAGCACTGGGTTCAGGAGAGCATAATACACAGAGTGCTGGGTTCAGGACAGAGTAATACACAGAGCGCTGGGTTCAGGAGACCGTAATACACAGAGCGCTGGGTTCAGGAGACCGCAATACACAGAGCGCTGGGTTTAGGAGACCGTAATACACAGAGCGCCGGGATCAGGAGACCCTAATACACAGAGTGCTGGGTTCAGGAGACCGTAATACACAGAGCGCTGGGTTCAGGAGACCGTAATACACAGAGAGCTGGGTTCAGGAGACCGTAATACACAGAGTGCTGAGTTCAGGAGACCGTAATAGACAGAGCGCTGGGTTCAGGAGACCGTAATACACAGAGCGCTGGGTTCAGGAAAGCGTAATACACAGAGAGCTGGGTTCAGGAGACCGTAATACACAGAGAGCTGGGTTCAGGAGACCGTAATACACAGAGAGCTGGGTTCAGGAGACCGTAATACACAGAGAGCTGGGTTCAGGAGACCGTAATACACAGAGTGCTGGGTTCAGGAGACCGTAATAGACAGAGCGCTGGGTTCAGGAGACCGTAATACACAGAGCGCTGGGTTCAGGAGACCGTAATACACAGAGAGCTGGGTTCAGGAGACCGTAATACACAGAGCGCTGGGTTCAGGAGACCATAATACACAGAGCGCTGGGTTCAGGAGACCATAATAGACAGAGCGCTGGGTTCAGGAGACCGTAATACACAGAGCACTGGGTTCAGGAAAGCGTAATACACAGTCACTCTCCAAAGCTTACCGCCTCAACCTCGGCAAAATCTCTAAACTACGTCTCTTTCTAATCAATGAAACCACAAAGCTCCTTATTCACTCCCAGGTTATCTCTCACCATGACTACTGCAACTCCCTCCCCCCCCCCAGCAGGGGGCGTCTGCATTCGAGCACCAGGCTGTTTCTCAGCCAGCAAGCCCTCTGATGCCCATAACATATCCATGCCCTGGCAGCTGTGTTTACAAGTGACAAAAAATAGCGGTGACAGTGAATCTGGCCAGCCAGGGTCTATGTTATGGTAGGGGCCTGGTGCTGCAGCACCAATAGCCCCTATGTTAATCCGGCCCTGGTTCCAGTATACCCAAAAAAAATTGAGATCTCAGTGTTACTCGTACAGGCAGCCTACATCACATATGTGACTTTATAGTCATAGTTATGCTTTTAAAGCAATTCAGTTATGTACTGGTATTGGGTTACGCAGTCAAAAAAGTTAGCATTAAACATGACAGCCCTAGCTCATGGATCCTGGGAAAACAACTTAGTAATGGCATTGTCATATTTCTACTGACAGTTTCCCAATAATAACAATTATTTTTACCACAACTTGCTATAGACTGTGGTTTGTAAGTTAAACAGAAAGGTTTATATGTTTATATCAAAGCATTGTTTGATATTCATGTTAGTATAGGCTTGTTCTATAATTGTGCGTAGGTATCCATTTTCAGTCTGATCTTTACAAAAGCGAGCAATTGCTAATATGATTGAAATTAATATATTTTTATAATAAGAACACTTACACTTCCAGCTACATCTTTGTAAATGTAAAGGCAATCAAAATTCTATTTATTTTTATTATTATTATTATTATTATAATAATTACTGTAATTTACCTTCTGTTTAATTAATGAATGAATTTAGTAAACATGAGTTGGCTGTAAACTATTCTGACAAAAATCCAAAGACATTCAAATATCTAAATGATAATACATTTTGAAATTCTTAAATAAACAAACTGATTGAACATAATATAATGTCAAATGAAGTTTTACCAGAAGCACATTCTGTACTGTGGGTGGGTATCAAGAAAAGATAAGACCTAAAACTTGCCAAATATTTATCCATGGAAGCTATGTGGATAGTTTGAAATAATAAAATGTAAGTTCAGAAGTACTACTGTGTTCTGTATTGGCTAAGGACATTTAATATAAAAGTTTAAAGGTTATGTGTAGTCTTGTCACATAGATAGATAGATAGATAGATAGATAGATAGATAGATAGATAGATAGATAGATAGATAGATAGATAGATAGATAGATAGATAGATAGATAGATAGATAGATAGAATAGTACATCTGCACTAAGGTATGCCACCAATCCTCTTGGGAAAACTCCCTTTAGGCTCCAGCACACAAGGTAGGTCATGGTCTTCTAGGAACCACTCAGCCTTGCCAAGGAAGAGGGGACACCCTCAAAATGCGTTAACATCTGCAGAACTCTGGGACACTTGGCCTTTCAGGAGGAGTGGTATCAATTCTGGTCATTCTTTTCAAAATTTGTTATGGGCTTTATGCTCTGCATTGCTTGCAAGTATATTACTTTTAAACCCCAAATAAATTGTCTTGGTTAATGCACAAGGCTAGTGCGTAAGAATTCCTTCAGAAATAGAAGTGTTAATCGTTTATTTTCATCATTTAACAGAATGGAAACCAGTGGGACCCAGGCACACCCATCTACTGTCTGGAAAAGTCTGGCCAGAAGTGGTCTTCATGGAAGAATTGCGACCAAAAAGCCAAACATCCAACATAGAAACAAGCCTAGTAACTCAATTATGCATAAAAACAAAAGTACTGGGGTGCAGAAAAATGGCAGTAGGTGGTCTGGACTTATGAGTCAAAATTTCAAATATTCAGCTGTAGCAGGAGACAGTTTGTTTGCCAAAGTGCTGAAGAATTATGCAGTTATGAGTGTCTGCAGATGACAGTAAAGCAAGGTGGAGGTTCCTTGCAAGTTGGGGGCTGCACTTCTCCAAATGAAGTTGGATATTTGGTCAGGATCAATGGTGTCCTCAATGCTGAGAAATGCAGACAGAGCTTTTTACCCTTTGAAAAACTCACATGGATGGTGATGAAATCCATTAGAGCAGAGCCTAGTGACGTAAAAAAAAAGAAAATGTTAGAAAAAACAGTTAATCTGTGTCAATGCTTCTAAAACAATCACCGCTGTGTGTGTTTATCCTCAAAAGGACAAATATCCAGTGCACACCTCCACCAGTTAAAGTGCCTGCTCACCTCAAAGATGAATGTAAAAGCATAGACAAATCACTCCTCATGTCGACCACAATGGATCAACTTTCACTCTCCAATGGTAATCCTACAGTCCCCAGACTGCACCCCTGTGTGGGTAATCAGCGTTTGAGTTGCTGACAGACAAAAACCTTCCTTCACTTTCTCATTAGTGCTCAATCCCGCTTTTACTTCCATAGGTTAAAGACATGAAACAACAAACACAGGTGTCATAGTGTACTTTGTTTGTATGTTTATTAAAAGCCCCCAAAAAATACACTTACAAGATTAAAACGTTAAAACAGCTTGTCATCAGTAGATCTACTGATGAAGGTCAATGGGAGGCTGACACACGTTTAGAGGGGAGGAGCCGAATCTGTGAAGCATCGTGAGTGTAGATTTGAAGTGAATGAAGTGATAATTTGAGACATGCTGTTTTAAAGTTTTTATCTTGTAAGTGGATTTGCTTTGGGGGCTTTTAAGAAACATGCAAACAGAGTACACTATGGCACTAGTATTTGTTTCATGTCTATAACCTACGGAAGTAATAGCGTGATTGAGCACTTATGAGAAAGTGAAGGAAGGTTTGTCTGATGGCAACACAAACACTGATTACCCACACAGAGGAGCAGTCTGGAGACTGTAGGATTACAATTGGAGAGTGAAAGTTGATCCATTGTGGTGGACACGAGGAGTGATTTGTCTGTGCTTTTACATTCATCTTTGAGGTGAGCAGGCACTTTAACTGGTGGAGGTGTGCACTGGACATTGATCCTTTTGAGGTCGAACACACACAGTGATTGTTTTGGAAGCATTGACACAGATAAACATTTTTTTTCAAATTTTTTGACATTTTCATTTTTTCATTTAAAATTTTATTTTGATCATGATATTTTTAATATAAATTTTGTATGCACATTGTTTAATGAGACACAGCGCTGCACTGTTTAGAAAACAACATGCACATGAAATGAAAACAATTCTTATTTCAAAGTCAAAGGGCACTACTGGGGCTCATGCAAACAGGCATTCAGGAAGTACACATGCCTGGTGGTCAGCACTAATGCATAGCACTCAAATACACAGCAGGTCTGACCCTCACGACCAGCTGCCCATATAAATCCAATAACCAGTGCATCAGCTAAACAGCTAAATTCATACTCTTGCATTGCGTTTAGTATGCATTAAAGTGCATTTTTAACGTGTTGCATTGATGTGCATTTTACTTTTTTTCACCGTAGGAACTAAAATACTTTGCTTTTCGTAAGGCGTTGCAGTGTTTTTCAGCATGCTGCAATGCATTGTAGTAGATTGCACTGCGCTTAAGGCAACATGGCCCATTTTTCGGCTTGCGCACTTCAATGTGCTCCTCACTGTGTTGAGACATCCAACCAAACACATGTGCTGTCTTTGAATGGGCCCTGTACACATACTCACAATCAATAAAGCATAAGTGCAGTGCTAAAAACAGTCCTCCTTGGACATTTTGCCTATTTTCACGATTTCATGCTGTGAGAGCTTGTCTATGGAGGATCTTATTGGTATTCAAACAACTCATCATCACATGTGTGTGGCGATCTACAGTGGAGTACTTATAAGCGCTTAAGTGGTCCATCTGTTGGGGTAAGGGTCAGTGTGAACTGTTCCTTCTGGTGACAGATTCCTCCCAGCACCTCTTTGTGTGGACTTGCACTCATTGGACTTTTTTACATACCGTAGATGAAGATGCTATAGTCTTTTTAATATTTGGACTATTAATCCTGTTTTTTAGAACTTCACGTATGATTTAATGTTACTGTTTTCTGTACCAGGAGAAGTGTGCTAGCAGCTTTCTTTCTTACCATTACTTGTACTATTTCTGAATTTATTTAGCGTGGGTGTTTTGTGGTTTTTTGATACACATAATCGACCACAACATAAGTTATACTATTAGAAATGTACACATTTTTATAGTGTACTATTTATTACAGAGTACCTGCTATTTAATATTTAAATTACATTAAAGAGGAGTTCCACCCAGGGTGTCCATTTAAAAAAAAAAAAAAATTAAAAGTCAGCAGCTACAAATACTGCAGCTGCTGACTTTTAATTGGACACTTACCTGTCCCAGGGTCCAGCGATGCGGGGGATCGAAGCCCCACTCGTCCCCCCCTCCGCTCGTCGGCGCCGGCATTTTAACTGTGGGCGCTGGGCTGTGGCTTCCCAGCCTGGCACTCACTGCGCATGCGCGAGCGGTGATGCGCGCCGTGATTGCCCGCTCAATCACCTGGGACCTGTAATGGGTCCCAGATGATTGACAGGAGGGAGGGAGCAGAGCCGAGCCCTTCCTGTGCCGAGGGGGAAGTGATGTCACCAGCCCAGGCAAAGGAAGAGGCAGACTACGAGGGACCCCCTAGCAACAGGCATTTAGAGGTAAGTAAAAAAAAAAAAATATCTAAATGTTTTTTTTGGGGTTTTTTTTTAGAATTTTTCAGGTATTTTTGTTTTTTTGGGTGGAACCCCACTTTAACTGTCAGTTCTAAAGACATTTAAAAAGTCATCTTTAAATAAACATGTATCATCATTCAAATTATATGATTTTATGTGTAACAAAATTCCTAGCATTTGAAACTTTGTGAATAGAAAGAGATCACAAGCAAAGGTTGTTTGGCACAAAGATCTATAGATTTCTCAGTTCTTGGTCATGACATTATAAGGGTTGTGTGCCCTATCTAAGAGCCTTGCAGTTATTTACAATAAATATGAGGGAGCTGCATTTTTTGCATATTCCTTGATTTTTGCTGCAAATTACATTATTTTGATACAAAATCCTAACTGTTTCAAACAATGAAATATGAAACACTCAGCAACTCAATGAACTATTACATTGCTGCTTTCTTATCACAGGAATCCAAACCATGGGAATTAGGAAGTCATAAATCCACAGAAAGATGTTTGATTTAGACTAATGTTCCATTGCTAAACATTAATATTGCCTATATTATAGTATTACAATGATTCTAGCATGCAAATAAATTGATTTAATAAAGTAATCAAAAGCCTAATATTTTGTATTACAGTCTTACTACATGTAGCATAACCAGTAAATAAGCAGAGCCAATCTTATGCAATCTGTTCAAAATGTTTTTACAGCATTTTTCTTTAAAAAAAAAATGGGCACAATTGGAGCTAAAAGAACTTCTGTTTATGTTTTATTTTTTTTATTTTATTAATAATAATATTAATACTGTCTTGCACTTTTACAAAATAAAAATATACTCACTTTAGCCTAGGTCTCAGTGCTGCTGGAAAATCATGCTAGAACGGGGCCCTCTGGTTCCTCCTGTATTGATTTGTATTGTAATTGTACTGTTTGCCCTCATGTTGTAAAGCGCTGCGCAAACTGTTGGCGCTATATAAATTCTGTATAATAATAATAATAATCATTTTTATGCACACTTTTGATGTATTTTCATGCTGCATTAGTTTTTTGGGCTTTTTTGTAGAAGGAGAAAACTGGTTGTTATACACAAAACTCTTGAAAACAAAGCAACAAAAAGACATGTACATGCGTTTTTATGTGCGCCCATTTACCTAGATGCCAAGTCTATGGGGCAATAAATGTACTATGCTGCACCTGCACCTTTTCAAAAATTGGACTGCATCATGTTGCATTCATGTGAACAGGCACCATAGAGAATGATGTGATATCCACTGCCATGCATTGTGAAGGCAGATGCAGTAGAAATTGCGCAAGTGTAATCAGGGACTTATCCTTGTTATTGCCCCCAATAGATTTATTGCTTCAACATCCAACTTTTGACTTAAATGACAGCCAGCATCATCCAGCCCCCTTCCTGCGGGGAATAGGCTTGTGGCTGCTGTTGCTTCATCACGTAGCCTGGGCAAACAGTACTCCTGGACTGAATGGCGCTTAGACTAGGAGAATGACCACTCATCACTGTCAACAATGACAAATAGAGAGAAGTGATAATGTCATGGAACCAGTCTGAAGACTGCAGGAAAAAATATGTAGTGTGTAATTTAAAAAAATGATCCGAGGGGGTCTTCAGGATGAAGGGCCAGGTATGGTGATAGGGGAAGCTGTAGTTTTGCTTTAAAACTTCACAATAACATCACAGATTGTTGAGGTAACTCTATTGTAGGACATCATGGAGAACTGTTATTGGAATGGTGACTTTTATGTATAGATATATATGTATTGTTCCCTAAGTTTAATGAAAATCTAAAATCTGCCTGGTTCTTTTATATCTGTTATAATAAATAGTCATGTTTTCCAAAATGTGTGCAGCTGTTGGAGAAGCTGGGATGTAAACTGGGAAATAATAATAATGGTAGCATTTTAGCCTAGACTCCAAAGATGATGTAATAAGCAATGATCCTTGTGTGCACAGGTCACAATGCATTTACAGTATAAATGTACAGTAAGGGTTTTTAAACTGTTTGGATTTTAATAAACTTGTTTATATGGAAAGAACTATGGGATTGCCAGATATTTTCTCTTGAGCATAATATCTGGGAAACCAGGAGACCTACATTAAAAAGTAGGTCAGAGTGTGTATTTAACCAATGAAGGGGAAAAAGCATGAACAGACCCTTTGGACATAAGATGTCCCATGAAGAAGGTGAGAGCACATTTTGGGTGGTGTGTTGCACTAAGGGAAAACTGACCATCTATTTCTGGAGAGGAAATCACAGATATAATAAAACACACAAGATATTTAGTATTGATGGGACTGTATATACTGAGATTGGAATGGTTTGGGATCTATGTTTTTGCACAGGCTGGAACTATTTGCACTTTGGGAAGTGAAGTCTTCCCAGGATTAAGCATAAATCACTTTTCTATATGTTATTTACAGAGGAGACAGAAAGTATTCAAACCCCCTTAAATTTTTCACTCTTTGTTATATTGAAGCCATTTGCTAAAATCATTTAAGTTCATTTTTTTCCTTATTAATGTACACACAGCACCCCATATTGACAGAAAAAAACAGAATTGTTGACATTTTTGCAGATTTATTAAAAAAGAAAAACTGAAATA
This sequence comes from Lithobates septentrionalis, assembly GCA_037952835.1. NCBI lineage: Eukaryota > Metazoa > Chordata > Amphibia > Anura > Ranidae > Lithobates > Lithobates septentrionalis. Next base: position 3,020,767 of record JBBDGP010002848.1, on the reverse strand, counting down.
TCACATGGTCCTAAGTATTCAGACCCTTTGCTTTGAAACTCATATATTTAACTCAGGTGCTGTCCATTTCTTCTGATCATCCTTGAGATGGTTCTACACCTTCATTTGAGTCCAGCTGTGTTTGATTATACTAATTGGACTTGATTGTCAGAGCAAATGAGAATCATGAGGTCAAAGGAACTGCCTGAAGAGCTCAGAGACAGAATTGTGGCAAGGCACAGATCTGGCCAAGGTTACAAAAAAAATTCTGCTGCACTTAAGGTACCTAAGAGCACAGTGGCCTCCATAAACCTTAAATTGAAGATGTTTGGGACGACCAGAACCCTTCCTACAGCTGGCCGTGGGGCCAAACTGAGCTATCGGGGAGAAGAGCCTTGGCGAGAGAGGTAAAGGAGAACCCAAAGATCACTGTGGCTGAGCTCCAGAGATGCAGTCGGGAGATGGGAGAAAGTCAACCATCACTGCAGCCCTCCACCAGTCAGGGCTTTATGGCAGAGTGGCCCGATGGAAGCCTCTCCTCAACGCAAGACACATGAAAGCCCGCATGGAGTTTGCTAAAAAAAACACCTGAAGGACTCCAAGATGGTGAGAAATAAGATTCTCTGGTCTGATGAGACTAAGATAGAACTTTTTCGGCCTTAATTATAAGTGGTATGTGTGGAGAAAACCAGGCACTGCTCATCACCTGTCCAATACAGTCCCAACAGTGAAGCATGGTGGTGACAGCATCATGCTGTGGGGGTGTTTTTCAGCTGCAGGGACAGGGCGACTGGTTGCAATCGAGGGAAAGATGAATGCGGCCAAGTACAGGGATATCCTGGACGAAAACCTTCTCCAGAGTGCTCAGGACCTCAGACTGGGCCAAAGGTTTACCTTCCAACAAGACAATGACCCTAAGCACACAGCTAAAATAACGAAGGAGTGGCTTCACAACAGCTCAATGACTGTTCTTGAATGGCCAAGCCAGAGCCATAATTTAAACCCAATTGAGCATCTCTGCAGAGACCTAAGAATGGCTGTCCACCAACATTTACCATCCAACCTGACAGAACTGGAGAGGAGTTAAAAGGAGGAATGGCAGAAGATCCCCAAATCCAGGTGTGAAAAACTTGTTGCATCTTACCCAAAAAGACTAATGGCTGTATTAGATCAAAAGGGTGCTTCTACTAAATACTGAGCAAAGGGTCTGAATACTTAGGACCATGTGATATTTCAGTTTTTCTTTTTTAATAAATCTGCAAAAATGTCAACAATTCTGTGTTTTTCTGTCAATATGGGGTGCTGTGTGTACATTAATGAGGGAAAAAATGAACTTAAATGACTTTAGCAAATGGCTGCAATATAACAAAGAGTGAAAAATTTAAGGGGGTCTGAATACTTTCCGTCCCCACTGTATGTATAAGTGGAATGATTCATATGTAGTGTGAAACCTTGATGTAGCTCTCAAAATTTGGACTCGCCTGCTCGCATTTGGCGAGTGAAAAAATTAGGACGGCGAGTATGGACAGGGCTGTGCTGTCCCAAAAATGTATAGCCAGTGCCCCTCAGCGAGCCTCGCAGTGTTTCATTACGAACAGTCAGCTGCCTTGGACCGCCCCTCTCCACCTCCTTCCTGCCACACATCTCCGCCCAGGCTCGCAGAGTGTGCACTTCCATAGGAGGGAAAGAGCCGCCCAGAACCACCCCTCTCAGCCTCCCACCTGCCACACATTCCGGCCCCCCACAAGCACACAGAGTGTGCACTTTCATAGGACTGAAAGAGCAGCCCGGGACCGCCCCTCTCCGCCTCCCTGCTGCCGCACATCTAAGGAGTGGGGCGGTACATGTCTCTGCAAGGCAGTCCTAAGTGGGCAGGCTCAAACCCTCTCGGTCCGCCCTCAGTGTGCACCCTCATGACTGCAGGAGAATGTTAAATATGACAGTATGCTGGAGGCATTGATACAATGGGGGATTTAACAAGATGTGTGCTGGGAGGAAGGGGGGGGGGGAATTGAAAGCATAAATGTGTTGGATTGGGGGGGAGGGGTGGCAGAATTTAAGGCATAGGCAGCCCTCAAATTTTCCACTTTCCTACTCGCTTTTTGCGAGTGGAAAATGTTTAATAGCGAGTGTGGGGCTGCCTCTGAGGGGGGGTGAGCACCGCTGGTAGGCAGGGTTGAATGGGAGCCATTCTTCCAGCCAGGGTAAGAGAGAGGAGAGGAAGAGGCGAGTTGGCTGGATCATCAGAGAGCGGGGATTGCCTCTGTAACAGCTTTCATTTAAATTGCCCGGTGTTCCCGGAGCTCACATTACATAGTCCCGCCTCCTGGCCCGGTGCCTTTGATAGATAGAACACCAGTCCAATTCCGGGACATGTGATGCCTATCAAAGGTGCCGGGCCAGGAGGCGGGACTGTGTAACAGTGAGTGCTTGGAACACCAGGCAATTCAAATGAAAGCTGTTACAGTGGGCAATGCTGTCAGCGCGAGGAGAAAAACTAGCTGATTACCGGCTCTGTTGACATCACATGATCAGCTGTCATTGGCTGACAACTGATCATGCGGTAAGGGGTCAGGATCGACCCCTTACTCCAATCTGTGATCAGGCGAGTCTGATAGACTCGCTGATCACAAAGCGCGCCGCGCACACCCTGCAGGGGGCGCACAGGCCGCTCGTGCATGGGATGACGTCAATGGACGTAGTCCCGGCAAAGCAGGTCTGTGATGTAGCTGTCATTCTAGTCTAATTTACATAATGCATCAACATCAACACATGTAGGACACCCAACGTTAGAGGTGATCTATTCTTTCAAATTAAATACACTTTTGCACACTGTTCCAGTGTTTCTCTTCTCCTCAGTCTTTTTCCATCACTCAGCTGATGTGACCCCAGCACTGATGAAAAAACAAGGCCCACCAAAGTGCCAATCAGAGCCCATCACAGGGCCAATCAGTGCCCAGCAGTAACACCTGTCAGTAATCTATCAGTACCTCATCATCATTGCTGCCCATCAGTGCCACCTGTCAGTGCCACGAAGTACTGCCTATCAGTGCCAATCAGTGCCGCCTGTCAGTACCCATCACAGCCGCCTGTAAGTGCCCATCACAGCCGCCTGCCAGTGCCCATCAGTGCTGCCTGTCAGTGCCCATCAGTGCCGCCTATCAGTGCCCATCAGTGCCACCTATCAGTGCCCATCAGTGCTGCATATCAGTGCCGCCTATTGGTGCCCATCAGTGCTGCATATCAGTGCCGCCTATGAGTGCCCATCAATTCTACATATCAGTGCCTCCTAATTAGTGCCCATCAGTGCCACTTTATCAGTGCCAAGTCATCAGTGCCCATCAGTGCTGCCTCATTAGTGCCCATCAGTGCCGCATATCAGTGCCGCCTATTGGTGCCCATCAGTGCTGCATATCAGTGCCGCCTATCAGTGCCCATCAATTCTACATATCAGTGCCTCCTCATCAGTGCCCATTAGTGACACTTTATCAGTGCCAACTCATCAGTGCCCATTAGTGCCGCCTCATCAGTGCCCATCAGTGCCGCCTCATCAGTGCCCGTCAGTGAAGGGGAAAACAAAAATTAATGACAGAAACTAAGAAAAACTTTTTTTTTTCAAAAATTTAGTTTTTTTTAGTTTGTTTAGCAAAAAATAAATACCCCAGAGGTGATCAAATACCACCAAAAGAAAGCTCTATTTGTGGGAAGAAAATGATAAAAATTTAGTTTGGGTACAGTGCAGCATGACCGCGCAATTGTCATTCAAAGTGTGACAGTGCTGAAGGCTGAAAATTGTCCTGGGGAGGAATAGCCGAAAGTGCCTGGTATTGAAGTGGTTAAAAAAATTTAAATGCTCAAATTCTGTGCTGACCATTTAATTTTTTTTTTTAAATATCAAATATTTTTACTGCACTTTGCTCAAATTCTGTGCTCACCATTATTTTTTTTTTAAATATCAAACATAAATTAATTAGTTTTTAAACAAATTCTTACTGGCTACCTAGCTCTCTCTTTTATGAAACAAATAATAAAGCTTCATTGTTGGTAGAGTCAAAACACCTTTCATTTTTCATTGCAATGCAGGCATCAACTCTCACACATCCAGGCTCTGCTTCTTTATAAGAACACCATGTATAGCTACAAAAAGACATTATGTTTCTTGAATTTAAAAAAAAAAAAATACTAAAAAAAAAATAAACACAGAAAAGGACACAATACACATGTGCAAAATATAGCTCTGCAGTGTTAACAGAAACTAAACCAACCTGTAGCAAAGTAGCAAAAAATTTGGGAAAATAAGGTACAGTGAAATGAGTGGTCCTTTATAGGAATATGAGGAAAAGATGATCCGCATTCCGGTGATTGCTCTTAAAAAGTGTAATATTTATTGACAAGCCACAGTGACCAAACGCAAATGAGAACAGTTGACGCGTTTCAGCCTATAAGGCCTTAGTCATAATTAGGTACAGTGAAATTAGTGGTCCTTTATAGGAACACCATGAATGGCTACACTGTTGGCCCCAGAAGAGTCGCATGTGCTACAATAATATAACACTCCGTGTTCAGCTAAATGTATGCTTATCAGATAAATAAAGCCTTTTAATTTATTATATCTGCAATCCAGTTCAACAGAACGTCATTGCAAAAAGGTAACTCAGTTATACATTGTGGACAATATAAATTTGAACCAGTAAAATCACCAATCAACTTGATCTTTTACTAGATTTAAACGGCAAGTACTTTGTACTGTTTAATATTTACAAATCCTACACAGCAAAGTAAGGCAAGGGAGTGTGTGGAGGCAGTGCAGAAAAGTGATGGATTTTTTGGCATCCTGTTATCTTTAACAGCAAATATTTGTTTGAAACATAAGCAAGTTAGTGAATCACAGCACTGTTATCTTGCTGATCAGCTTGACAAGTTGAGTACAAAGTCTAGATGAATTTAAAACTAAATGGAATTTTTCACTTTCCTAATACACTTCCTTGACAAGAACTTCCCAGTTTACTGACTTATTCAAAAAGGTAACATATGCATACTGTATGTGAAGTACATTTAAGAAGAGTAATTTTAAATAAGCTTAAGCTTATGCCTCTAACTATGATGTCTATTGGATGGAATAAACAACAGTGGTCACCTATGTATAAATACTCCTACAGTGTGTTGCTATAATGTATTGAAAATTCTAAATTCTGTAGATTATTTTGTACATTTCCCTAACTAGTGTCTAAGAGGAAAGGGAAAACCCTATCTTTGACATGTAACATCATAACATTTATCCCCATGTGGAGATTTGCCCTTTATTCCTATTCTAATAACAACTGTAGAATTTTAGACCCTACGCCTTACTTTTGGAATGGATTCTCCTTGTTGTTTTACTGTTTACTTTAATTAGATGTTTAGCTGATTACTGCCATGTCCAGAAATTAAAGAGGAACTGCAGTCTGCTCACTTAATTTGTAATAAAAACATCTTTGCTATTCTGACGCTTCCCTCCGACCACTTTGGATATTATTTTATATATACTTTGATTCTGTATTTGCCAATTATGCTGCAGAAATCTCCCTCCGCTGATCCTAGCTGCATCTATTTTAACTGTGGGCAGCTGAAGCTGCTGCCTGTTCACTTCCTGGATCTACACAGACACACAGAGGCACACCTCCAGCTCTGCAGCTCTCATTGGCCCTCTTATGACTCACCCCCCTCCTTTCCTGGCAAGCTCTCACGAGAGTGAGAGAGAGAGAGCTGTGCATGATCTCATAAGCCTAGGCTAATAACCAGACAAGAAACAGGAAGTGGGCTGTATAAGGTATTCACTGGCAGAAAAAAAAATGTTTTACTATCCAATGTTAAAACAACAAGGGCAGAGGATTTAATAGATGGAAAGATGAAAAAATGACTGAAGTTCCGCTTTAAAGTATATGTATAGCCAATTTTGTTTTTTCTTGTTTTGGATAAAGTTAGGAATGGATAGGTGGATATGACTTCTTTCAGGTTTTTCTATTGTTGGAGAGATTCCCACACTTCCTGTCTGCTAAAAAAAGGTTATCCCCAGGGCAGGAATTGAGGGTAAATCTCTCTAACAGCAACACAGACAGAAGTGTTTTTTTATTATTTATTTAAAGTTAAATAGGGCAATCTTAGAATATTTATTAGCTTTTTATAAATGTCAGTTTACTGGTTGCAGATTTTCTCTCCTTTCATGTCTGGTAAAACATTGTGCCCAGAACAGAAAGTGAGGGGAAATCTCTTTCTTTTTTTTTTTAACATAATTTTTTATTTCGATCTTCAGCAAAGCACATAGTACAGTACAACAACAAATAGTGTGCCAAACATGGCGGATCATAAACCTTCATAAGCACTTAACAGTAATAGCAATGAAAAAATGTAAATACACAATTGGAACCGTGTTGTCTTGTATAATTCTGTTACCATTAGAAATCCAGTTACATGGAAAACGTTAGTTCTGAACAAGGCCAAGAACATGCAATGCTAGTGTGTAAACGGGGGTCCGACCCATGTAGGCTTAAGCCTAAATTAAAACATAGATGGGGATCAGGGAAGAATGAGTGAGAAAAAAAGAAAAGGTAAGAGGGAAAGCAAGGGACTGGTGCAGGGGCTGGTTCGTGCCCAAGAAGCCAAGGGGTACCGAGCCTTTAATCACTACGGAAATCTCTTTCTTACAGTGTCCTGGATAGCAGAAAAACCTGACAGGAGTTCTAACCTTCCCCATTCTATCCAAAACAAGAGAAAAAGTTTTAGGTATAGATGCTCTTTAACCTTTTCACTGCCAAAGAAGTACAGAAATACTATGCCTGTGGCAGCACTGGCATGTAAATAAATTCCCAGCTGCTATAGTAGCAAATGGATTATTTCAATTTTATATCCATATATCCATTTTAAGTAATCTTTAGGTTTAAAAATATGCATTTTAACACATGTGCAAAAAAGGTTTTAAAAAAATGGCTCTGGTAGCAAAAAGGGTTGAGACCTGCATGTGGAATGCAATAGAACGTGTGTTAAAAACCAGAAAAAAGTAGTAGCATTCACACAACATAAAGTACATGTATTTGTACGGGTGCATTAACCATGCATCTGTAGACCCCTGACCAGGAACAAGATGCAAGAACATCGGTATACCAGAGCAGGGTACAGGAACATAGAAAGGATACAAGCTAGGTATCCAAATCATGGTGCTATCGTACAATGGCGTCCCTAGGGGGGCCAGAGGGGGCCCCGACCCCCCCAACATTATGCTGTGCCCCACCATGTGCCCCGTTAAAAAAAAAAAATTTTTTTTTTTACAAAAAAGCAATGTCTAAGAGGGAGAGCGTCCCCAGTCAGCTCCTGAAGTTGATTCCTCCCCCCTCCCTCTGCTCGCTGACACTGCATAATGCGAGCGCTCACACAACCACAGCCACCCGATCTGCTCCTTCCCCTGCATCCTCATTGGAAGAGAGAAGAGCGAGTTGCAGGAAGGACTCCACCAGGACTCTCAGCTACTGAAAAAACAGTCCGATTTCTCCCGTCCTTAGGACAGGAGATCCAGCCTGTAAATTCCAAGAGATGCCAGACCAGCGCTGTCAATAGCAGGGGCAGGACAGCAAGAGGAGACTGGGAAACCCCACAGTGGCAGAACACCAGGGCCCGGTGGAAAGACAACCTTTGCAACCTTGATAGTTCTCCCACTGCTTTGGACCCTTATATTTTCTTGGTATGCTGGTGACATATATCTCTAGTTTTCTGCCACTCGGGGGGGCCCCAATACAGTAGGAAGGGAGCTCACTGCAGAACATGTGAAAGGGCCATTTTTGGATCGTATGCTTCCATGCTGCTGGGAATTGTGTAAACAACAGGATGTGTGTGCAGCAGCTGCCTCTCACTCTGCGCATCCCTGCTGTGCAGCTTTAGAGCAGTTATGTGTGATCCCCTGCTTGCTCCCCCACCCTCCTGGCAAGCATCAGAGGGACCAATCAGGAAAGGCTGGAGGCGGATCATGGGACATGTAGGCCCCTTAGAAAAACACTGCCCACTAAAAGTAATAAGGCCAGACCTACAGCCCCCCCCCCCCCCCACCGCACCAAACCCCGCAGGAGAAAGGGGAGAAGGAGCTGCACTTTCCCAGCTGACAGCCAGAGTCACCTAGGTGAAAAGCAGAGAGTGGGCTAATTGCTGTATGTGTCAGGATGATGAGCTGCAATATTGCTGGGACTGGTGAGCTGCTGCTTTGGGGATTTACTATCTGCTGCTAGATAGACTGAGCTCTTTCAGAACTGGCCATACAGCCATCTAGCAGCCTTAATACTGCCTGCAGGTTTGACTGGAACTATTTTCGACGGTACAACTGTTCTCCAACACAAGCCATCTGAAGAATTAGAACTAAAGACTGTACCTCTACAGCTGCTACACAGAGAACCTTCCCTATTGCTTGCACTAAGCAGTACCTTTCAGGGCACATTGCACCATATCCTAGCTGTTCTCCTGGAGTGTACTCTAGACTAGTTATATTATTATTGTTCACATTGCAGTTAATGCTTATATGCACTTTTTATTGCTGACTTTGCTGATTCATGAGTTAATCCCAGTCTAGTGGTACAACTCTATTCTAAGTTATGTTGGCATAGTGATTATACAGTGGTGACAGAAAGTATTACATTTTTCACTCTTTGTTATATTGCAGCCATTTGCTAAAATCATTTAAGTTCATTTTTTCCTCATTAATGTACACACAGCACCCCATATTGACAGAAAAACACAGAATTGTTGACATTTTTGCAGATTTATTTTAAAAAAAACTGAAATATCACATGGTCCTAAGTATTCAGACCCTTTGCTGTGACACTCATATATTTAACTCAGGTGCTGTCCATTTCTTCTGATCATCCTTGAGATGGTTCTACACCTTCATTTGAGTCCAGCTGTGTTTGATTATACTGATTGGACTTGATTAGGAAAGCCACACACCTGTCTATATAAGACCTTACAGCTCACAGTGCATGTCAGAGCAAATGAGAATCATAAGGTCAAAGGAACTGCCTGAAGAGCACAGAGACAGAATTGTGGCAAGGCACAGATCTGGCCAAGGTTACAAAAAAATTTCTGCTGCACTTAAGGTTCCTAAGAGCACAGTGGCCTCCATAATCTTTAAATGGAAGACGTTTGGGATGACCAGAACCCTTCCTAGAGCTGGCCGTCCGGCCAAACTGAGCTATCGGAGAGAAGAGCCTTGGTGAGAGAGGTAAAGAACAACCCAAAGATCACTGTGGCTGAGCTCCAGAGATGCAGTCGGGAGATGGGAGAAAGTTGTAGAAAGTCAACCATCACTGCAGCCCTCCACCAGTCGGGGCTTTATGGCAGAGGGGCTTTCATGTGTCTCCTCAGTGCAAGACACATGAAAGCCCGCATGGAGTTTGCTAAAAAAACACCTGAAGGACTCCAAGATGGTGAGAATTAAGATTCTCTGGTCTGATGAGACCAAGATAGAACTTTTTGGCCTTAATTCTTAGCGGTATGTGTGAAGAAAACCAGGCACTGCTCATCACCTGTCCCATACAGTCCCAACAGTGAAGAATGGTGGTGGCAGCATCATGCTGTGGGGGTGTTTTTCAGCTGCAGGGACAGGATGACTGGTTACAATCAAAGGAGAGATGAATGCGGACAAGTACAGGGATATCCTGGATGAAAACCTTCTCCAGAGTGCTTAGGACCTCAGACTGGGCCGAAGGTTTACCTTCCAACAAGACAATGACCCTAAGCACACAGCTAAAATAATGAAGGAGTGGCTTCACAACAACTCCGTGACTGTTCTTGAATGGCCCAGCCAGAGCCCTGACCTAAACCCAATCGAGCATCTCTGGAGAGACCTAAAAATGGCTGTCCACCAACGTTTACCATCCAACCTGAGAGAACTGGAGAGGATCTGCAAGGAGGAATGGCAGAGGATCCCCATATCCAGGTGTGAAAAACTTGTTGCATCTTTCCTAAAAAGACTCATGGCTGTATTAGATCAAAAGGGTGCTTCTACTAAATACTGAGCGAAGGGTCTGAATACTTAGGACCATGTGATATTTCAGTTTTTCTTTTTTAATAAATCTGCAAAAATGTCAACAATTCTGTCTTTTTCTGTCAATATGGGGTGCTGTGTGTACATTAATGAGGAAAAAAATGAACTTAAAATGATTTTAGCAAATATAGCTGCAATATAACAAAGAGTGAAAAATTTAAGGGGGTCTGAATACTTTCCGTCCCCACTGTACTTTCTGGCAGACTGTGTCTGAACCTACTTTCTGTTTGTTCATTTATGCTCAAACCACCATTTATTCTAATCCGTACCAATACATTGAGTTAATTTACCATTAAACGGTCTCATGTTTATTTCTTGATGCTTATTCACAGTCGAATTAAAGATATCTATACTCATGTTCTTATAAGTGCTTGTAGTAACTTTCATTCAACCAGATGTGTCAGAGGGGCTGAAGTTGCCCAGAACATAGAACCCAAATTACCAAGCACCTTTGGGGGTAGCGCTATAAACCACAAAAATGATAGTAAACCTTTTAGATATAGGTAGTTCAGCAATAAAGTGCATAAAAATACATTTCCCAGGACCTTCTAGGAATGGGTAACGGCCTTGCCTTACCGGTCCCCCCCCCCCGGTGTCACATTTAGCACCTTTCAGGGGGGAGCAGATACCTGTATAATCCAGGTATTTGCTCCCACTTCCGGGCACAGATTGCCGCAGTATCCGAGGCGATCTATGCCATGTCTGGCCCCTCCTCCATCCCCCCCACTGTCTTCTGGGAGACACACAGTTCCCAGAAGACAGCAGGGACCAGTGAAATCGTGCAGCGTGACTCTCGCATGCTCAGTAGGGAACCAGGCTGTGAAGCCGCAAGGCTTCACTTCCTGATTCCCTTACCGAAGATGCTGGCGCCTGCACCCGGGAGCCGAGGGACAGATCGGCTTTGGGTGGGGACATTGCGGGCAACCTGGGCAGGTAAGTGTCCTAATATTAAAAGTCAGCAGCTTCAGTATTTGTAGCTGCTGACTAATTTATTTATTTTTTGGCGGAACTCCGCTTTAACAAACTCCATGATTTAGTCATGTCATTCTTCCAATGTATATTTCACAGGACTTAACATAATCCTTCCAATCAGCTCTGAGACTGGGCCCCTAGAAAGACCGCTGAACAAGTTCCAGGTTTTATGTATCTCAAAATGCCCAGCCAAGAGATGATGATGATAATACACAAGTACCTTAAGGCATATATTTGGAAGTAAAAGATCTTCTGATTGTGGGAAGGAATACTTCCTGTTTTGTAGGCAGATGTTCTGTGGAAAAATATATTTCACTAATGTTTGTTTGAGTTGAAATATCATATTGGTCTGTAGTAGTAGAAAGCTTTGGGCTGGCAGAATTGTATCTGGATGATAAGACTTAATTTTCTGGAAATATTTGCAATGGTGCGTCTACCTTGCAGTTCTTGGAACCTGGTCTGTGAAATATGTGCAACAAAATTCAGAAGAAAAATAGTGCCCATCTGGCTTGGTGAGGTATTCCAAATTTTTGTGATCTGTGAAGATCAAAATTGGATGAGCTACACTTTCTAGCAGATAACACAATTCTTCCACAGCTGATTTAATTCCAGTACATGGTCTCCCTACTTATAATTCGTTTCACAGGACTGAGTTTTCTAGGAAAGGAAAGCTTTGGGATGCAAGATTCACTTAGTTCCCTGAGACAAAATAGGGCCCATCACATTTGCTGAGGCATCTACATCATGAATATAGAGCAATACAGGATCAGAATGGTGCTGAGGTAAAGAATCTTTAATTTGTCAAATGCAATTTGTGTCACAGATTCCCACTGATTCATGTATTTTGTTGCATCAGCTGGCAATAGAACTAACGATGACAAAAAACATTCCTAATAAACTTCCAGTACAAATTTTGAGCAATCTTTCTGTCCCTCACTGCAGGCCATTTGAGGATGAAATTTAACTCTTAGGGGGTCCATGGAGATACCAGTAGTTGACACATAGACTCACAGTAAGTGGATCTTTTGTTTCTCAAACTCACATTTCACAGTTTTAACATACAGTCTATGTTCTGTCAAATAGCTGAGGACAATTAATGTGTTCATGTTACATTTCTAAGATAGAAAAAGAGGATATCCTCAAGATATACCATCATAAAGAGATCGAGAAAGTCTAAAAATATTGTTTTTACAAAGCTGAAAAGTTTCTGAAATCAACCGTGGAATGCTATTTTCTACTCTTCTTCTTCTCAAATCCTTATGCCCCTCATAAATCAAGTTTTTTTTAGAACTTAGGGGGTTGATTTACTAAAACTAGAAAGAGCAAAATCTGGTGCAGCTCTGCATATAAACTAATCAGCTTCCGGATTTTTTTTGTCAAAGCTTAATTCAACAAGCTGAAGTTAGAAGCTGATTTGCTACCATGCACAGCTGCACCAGATTTTGCACTCCACACCAGTTTTAGTAAATCAGCCCCGGGTGTCCTGAACTGATAAAGAGTTATAGAACTAGAGGCAAAGAATATCTGTTATAAAAAATGTAAGTATTTGTGATGTTTATAATTTTTTTAAATAAATTCAATATATTACATAATTTGTACAGATTACATAACGTTCCATGTGTCCATATATGAATAAATTCATGGCTGCTCATAAAGTACCACATCCATTCTTTTACAACTCCAAACCCAAAATATTACATGGACTTTACTGGTACACAGAGGACTATAGAAATAAAAAAAAAAGTACAAAAATATTTACTACAAAATTTCTTTGAAAACACAGCTTAAAACCATAGGAGATTAATCTTAGTCATTTCAAAGAAACCATTAGTACCGTTCAGAAATATCTCTGCCTATTATTGTCTAGGAGGTTGACGCGTTTCACATTGCTTGCTTTTTCAGGACCTTACTTCCTTGGATTCAGAAAGTGAATAGTCTAAATATGGCTTCTAAATCTCAAAGATTGGCTGCAGAGTGGTGGCGAGCATCATAGGCCCTAGTTGTAAAGTGCCTACTTGTAACTATGCTGGTCCTTATCCACACACATCGAATCAATAGATATAATCATTCAAAGAAACACTCTGGATACCAGTTCTAACGGGGAGCATACAGGAATACAAAAATAGTGCAGGGACATCCAACATCAAAAAGCCCAGAAATGGAACAAGACCATCTGATAACTAGTTAATGGTCCTCCTCCAATCAGCTCCATGCAATGGACATATCACTAGGATGGATAGTTAGAGAAATTTAGCCAGAAAGGCCATCAGTATGTAGCCCCAGCTACAGCTCCTGCACTGGGCAGATGAACTAGCTTTAAAAAGCCCTTTTGAGATGCCAGCCACACCAAGCTGCTCCGTGTGCTTTAAAGATATCAGTCACATCAATTTCATATGTTTCTTATTTCCTTGATGAGATCTTAATGCATTTCCTATTTCATCGGCACTCTTGGTCTTACGAATTATTGCATAATCTTGACTAGAGTACTCCAATACATGTCACTTCTATTGGAACCCAAAAGTCCTCACCCGTCTCCCACAGGATCAAAGACAAATTAGTAAACTATTACTGACCCCCAGGTAGGAGATGCTGTTTCCCCCATGTATACTTAGAGTGCAATAGTTCGTATGTGTCATATTCTCTGCTGGACACATTTCAGTTCACAGAGAATATGTTGAGAGTCAAACTTTAACATATGGTTGTTATTTAAATTGTTCCACTCTCTAAGTCACTTCAAACCTTGCCTTCCCTTTTCCACCCTACTCCCATTCTCACACACTTTACCTCCTCCTCACTGTTCAACCTACACAGTAGACACAACTGCCCTTTAGGTCAGAATGTCAACTTTAAAACTACTCTCCCTTAATGTTAAGGGGTTTCACTCACTAAATAAACAAACCCTTGTATTTGTCAATTCCATTCCCTCCATGCCTTCATGAAACATGTTTCTCCTAAACATCTGCACCTAAATACCTTTATCCCCAAGTATTTGTTGCAACCAAGTTAAAAAAACATAGGGGAGGGTACTAACTAGCTTCCAAAAATCTACTCATTTGATTTGCCAATACAAAAGAAAGGACCCTCCAGCAAGATACAGTATCTTAGATCACCTGGCCTGCTTCATGCCTTAGAAGTCACAGTGGTGACTTATTACTTCCCTAATTCCAGTCCAATACCCTTTCTTATTTACCTACTCCAAACAGCAAAAGTAGGACACTCATAGCACTTAATTTATTGTTACACTCTTATAAGGAACAAATCAGACAGTTAACCCATTACTAACACCTCTTCAAAATCATTCAGATCATTATCAGCCCAACGCTTCCTGGTAGACAGAAAAAAGGGAATTCCACCACACTTTGTCAGCCTACACCTATTACTCTCATTGACATAATACCAAGGTCAAGAATTATCACATTCTTGTACCTTATACAAAAATGACCACAAAAGGCTATTCCTGATCAGACCACTGTGCCAGAATTCTCACCATAGCATTGTTACAGCCCACAAATACTAACCTTTTGTGGTCTCTAAATGATGTGTTTTCCTCAAACCCCACATCTTATTCTATTTATTTCTGCCACATCCAAGAATATATAATACCTAACCACTTCCCTAGGGTGGTATCCTTATACCTTTATGAGCAGATCAAAAATCAGTAATGCATCTGGTTAGCCCCACCACAGATAAGGTAAAGATGAGCTGATCTCCAGCAAATGGAAACTATCTTCTATTAAAGAGCAGATGCTTTCCAACATCACCACATCCCCCAAAACAAAAGCCAAAAAGCCAAAATGAAAGTTCAGCTGGTTCAGCAGGAACCAGCTGAATTTTGATCAGTTTATGGGTTGGCTGGTTGTACTGAAATCAATCCATTGATCGACTCCAGTACAACCAGCCTGTTATATATTTTTTTTCCGCACAATAGCTGCCCACGGCTATAGCCACTAGCAGTGATCATTGTATTGATTATCATTGGAGCCTTCCCCACCGGCAGAACACAATAGTGTTGTTGGGGGAATCAAGCCATTTTCTTTCCTTCAACTTGTGGTTGTCAATTTGGGGAGAGGGCAGCACTAGATTAACAAAGCCACCACATCTAAGAACTGGTAAGCTGCAATATATAACATTTTGTAAAACAAACAAATTGTAAAAAAAAAAGAATTGTAAAAAAGAGAAAAAGTTTTTTTTTTTTTTACTTACTGTCACCAGTCAGTGTCCCTGATCACTGCCACACTAGTTATATGATGATGCTGTACTGCACTAGTGAGAGTATGTAAAACATATTTTTTCCAAAAAATTGTGACACAAAATTACAACTTCAAAAAACTCCCCAAGCCTCTTATTAAATACCTTTGACTGCCTACTTTCCAAACAGGGGACATTTATGGGATATTTGTACTGTCAAGAATTGAGATAGGCCATTAGTACATCAGGATTAATCAATTTTCATATATATATATATATATATATATATATATATATATATATATATATATATATATATAGTGCTTTGCAAAAGTATTCACCCCCTCCCCCCCCTTGGCTTTTTACCTATTTTGTTACATTACAGCCTTTATTTCAATGTTTTTTTTAATCTGAAATATATGTGATGGATCAGAACACAATAGTCTAAGTTGGTGAAGTAAAATTAGAAAAATATATACATAAAACTATTTTTCAGAAATAAAAAACTGATAATTGGCATGTGTGTATTTATTCACCCCCTTTGTTATGAAGCCAATAAGAAGCTCTGGTGCAACCAATTACCTTCAGAAGTCACATAATTAGTGAAATGATGGCTGCCTGTGTGCAATCTAAGTGTCACATGATCTGCCATTACTTATACACACCTTTTTGAAAGGCCCCAGAGGCTGCAACACCTAAGCAAGAGGCACCACTAACCAAACACTGCCACGAAGACCAAGAAACTCGCCAAACAAGTAAGGGACAATGTTGTTGAGAAGTACAAGTCAGGGTTAGGTTATAAAAAAAATCCAAATCTTTGATGATCCCTAGGAGCACCATCAAATCTATCATAACCAAATGGAAAGAACATGGCACAACAGCAAACCTGCCAAGAGATGGCCGCACACCAAAACTCATGGACCTGGCAAGGAGGGCAATAATCAGAGAGGCAGCACAGAGACCTAAGGTAACCCTGGAGGAGCTGCAGAGTTCCACAGCAGAGACTGAAGTATCTGTACATAGATCGACAATAAGCCGTACGCTCCATAGAGTTGGGCTTTATGGCAGAGTAGCCAGAAGAAAGCCATTACTTTCAGCAAAAAACAAAATGGCACGTTTTGAGTTTGCGAAAAGGCATGTGGAAGACTCCCAAAATGTATGGGATATTCTTGAGCAAAACCTGTACTACTCTGTGTGTGATTTGAGGCTAGGACGGAGGTTCACCTTCCAGCAGGACAATGACTCCAAACACACTGCTAAAGCAACACTTGAGTGGTTTAAGGGGAAACATGTAAATGTGTTGTTGTCAGAAACCATAAACCAGACCGAGACAGAAGTACAGTAAAATCACACTTGTTTATTAATAAAAATAAGCGTAGTCAAAGCATAGCCAGATTCCAGTAACCGGATCGGGTAGTCAGCCAAGCCAGAGTTCAGTAACCAGATTGGGTAATCAGCCAGGCCAGAAGTCAGGGATCCAAGTAGAGGAACAGCAAGCAGGATAAGGATAATAAGACATGTGTTACCTTTGATAGAACCGCGATTACTTGAACATAAATTTCCATTGGCAGTATTTACTTTAACTTTATCATACCCAATTGGTAAGTGAATCATTCCTCCACACAGATCACTTGCATGTCAGGGATAGAATCCCCCCTTGTTTCACATCTTCTCTCCTCTCTTTTCTACTCTTGCTTTCTCCCCTCTCCTTTCCCCCCCCTTTTTTTCCCCTTTCCCCCCCCTTTTTCTCCCTCCCCTTTCCCCCCCCTTTCTCTATTTCGGCCCCTTTTTTCCTTCTCCCTTCCCCCTCCCCCTCTTTTCTCCCTCTCCCTCCCTTCTTTTCCCGCCCTTCTTCGTCTTTCTTCTGTCTTCTCCTCCCTGCTATGCCCCTGGTTCAACCATTGAAACTTATTATACATATTTTTACATATATTCATTCATACCTTTTATATCTCTTACTTGGATCTTTACCCCCTGCTCCCCCTGAAGTGCTTGACTCTGACCACCGGGCTGTGCTTCGCGTCACTGGGAGACCAAAATCTTTTATAGGGCCTGTCCCATGGGTCATTATACGTGGCGGTGGAGATATTTTCTAAACGTTGAATTGTTTCTGTATATCTTTAATCTTAGGACTCGCTTTTCGTTGATATTTTGTTATTGTGATAGTTGTTTTGTCTTTTTATGTATTCTAATTAGAATCTCTAGCTCCTGAGGAAGCATTCTGTGCAATGTGAAACATGTAGAGCAACTAGAGAGCATCTCACCTTGGATCATCAGACCTGCAGCACCGTGTTTGTTATAGCTCCACTACTGTCTATTGTTCAATGTTCTGGGAAGTATTTCTCCTTCATTTGGAATAAGTGATTTAATCATTATTTATAATCCCTTGAAATGCTATACAAGCTTGCAGGATAGGATCCTCACGGTGTACTAATACTAGGTTTCATGTCTAGCCTGATTTGTTTTTAAACATCCATGTTTGTTCATTGTCTTTTTATACCTTACTAATAAAAAACCCTAAACAAATCTACTTTTTCGTAGTTTAATACTGTTGTGCCCCCAAAGTCCCATTCTTAGACTCTAGGCGTTTACAAATTCATGTTGGGGACGCTGGCACAAATGTATATTGAGTACCTACAGAGTCACCCTGTTTTTTGAGGTACTCTAGCACTAGGTCCTTTGCTTGCTGTTCAAGCAGGATAAGGAGCCAGAAGGGATGTCAGCAAAGCCAATCTTTAAACAGGAATGCAGGAGATGGTTTCTTGTGATGTGACCAAGGCGAAGGCAGGAATGAAGTGAGCTGGAGATTTTCAAGTAGGCGGGACTGACGAGCAGATCCACAACAGCTGGGTAACTGTGGAGAAAGATGAGAGCTGGCAATTAGCCGACAGCTGAGCGGCCAGCTCAGAGAAGGAAGGGCTGAGCCAGCCCTGACAGTTGTAATGGCCTAGTCAAAGCCCAGACCTCAATCCAATAGAAAATCTGTGGTCAGACTTAAAGCTAGTTGTTCACAAGTGCAAACCATCCAACTTGAAGGAGCTGGAGCAGTTTTGCAAGGAAGAATGGGCAAAAATCCCAATGGTAAGATGTGCCAAGCTTATAGAGACTTATCCAAAGCGACTTGGAGCTGTGATAGCCGCAAAAGGTGGCTCTACAAAATATTGACTTTAGGGGGGTGAATAGTTATGCACATTGACTTTTTCTGTTATTTTGTCCTATTTGTTGTTTGCTTCACAATAAAAAAAAAACATCTTCAAAGTTGTGGGCATGTTCTGTAAATTAAATGATGCAAATCCTCAAACAATCCATATTAATTCCAGGTTGTGAGGCAACAAAACATGAAAAATGCCAAGGGGGTGAATACTTTTGCAAGGCACTGTATATATATACCATAGTTTGTGGACTATAACTTTCCTACAAACTAAATAATATATACTGATTTGGGTTATTTTCACCAAAGAAATCTAGCAGTATATATTTTGTCTTAAATTTATGAAGAAAGATTATTTATATGCAAAATTTTATAATAGCAATGAAGAAAACGTGTTTTTTTTCAAAATTTTCGATCTATTTTCATGTGTTGTGCAAAAAAAAAAAAAAAACTGTCGTGATTAAAAGAAAGCTCTATTTGTGTGAGAAAATGATAAAAATCTCATATGGGTACAGTTTTGCATGACCGCAAAATTTGTCATTCAAATTGTGACAGCGCTGAAAGCTGAAAATTGGCCTGGGCAGGAAGGGGGTAAAAGTGTCCGGTATTGAAGTGGTTAAACACATTGTTAATCACACTAGCTACAGTACATGTCTGTAGGTTAAATATTGATATTTGCACAGTTTTGCATTGAAAACGGTAATTTTATGTACTTTTTTGAAGTGTCAGTAAATTTCATGTGTTATGACAATAAAAAAATTGGTGCCGTTAGTAAAATTTGGGTGTCCTGACAGTAAATTTCACTGACAGGACACCCAGGAGGTTAGCAACAATGAATGTTAATTAACTTCTCACTCCATGTGGCACCATGCATGAGAATTTAATAGCCAGATTGTAAATACCACTGGTTTCTTTATTAATATATAATATAATTTAATTAATATAATATAATTTATATTATATATACAGTAATGTGGAGCATTGTGATACAGTTAGCTCACCCTTCCCTTTTTAGATTTTAAAATATTATTAAATGGAAAAATTTTTTTCATATATATTGCAGCTTACCAATCCTTAAATGTGGCAGCTGCATTCATCTTCTTTGTGTATAGTGTAAAGTGTCCAGCATTGAAGTGGTTAAGCTGAGTAGAGACACCAGCAATCTGTCGAAAATTTTACAGTTTCAAAAACACCTTTCACAACCCTATTTATGTGAAGCTACCTATTCACAAGACCTTATTGATCAGGTGCTAATGCACTGATAAAATACCAATATCCCAGAATTCCTGAGAGATAGACTGAAGCAGCCTTTTACATCACTTCTGACTAGAACGCTTGATGAGTAAAGTTATGACTTCCAAGCCAGGCATAGACAGGAAAATTGGAACTGCAAGTCGATATCCTTGCTAAATGTTGTTGTAATTCTCCTAGCAACTGGACCCAATATTGGTATGGGCCAGCCGATACATAGAGATCAGGTAAGCTTTGTATCAACCAGACAAACTTATGATCATGTCCACAGAATCCTCCTACTTATAGAAGCCTCCAGGAAAAGGAAAATCCCTTCAATGCTCCCTACCTTAGATTTAAAGCGGTGTTCCGCCCACTGCTGCAAAAATTAAAAACCAGCAGCTACACATACTGCAGCTGCTGGCTTTTAATAATAAGCACTCACCTGTCCTGGAATCCAGCGATGTCGACACTGCTGTTTACATCAGCTGTTGGGTGCTGTCGCCGCCATTGCTGGTAAGGAAACCTGGCAGTGTAGTCTTATGCCCTGTACACACGATCGGACATTCTGACAACAAAATCCATGGATTTTTTCCGACGGATGTTGGCTCAAACTTGGCCTGCATACACACGGTCACACAAATCTTGTATGAAATTCCGAACGTCAAGAACGCGGTGACATACAACACGTACGACGAGCCGAGAAAAATGAAGTTCAATAGCCAGTGTGGCTCTTCTGCTTGATTCCGAGCATGCGTGGAACTTTGTGCGTCAGAATTGTGTACACATGATTGGAATTTACGACAATGGATTTTGTTGTTGGAAAATTTGAGATCCAGATCTCAAATTTTGTGTGACGAAAATTCTGAAGGGAAAATGTCCGATGGAGCCTACACACGGTTGGAATTTCCAACAACAAGCCCCCATCGAACATTTTCCATTGGAAAATCCGACCATATGTACGGGGCATTACAGCTTCACACCAGGAACCCTACTGCACATGCACAAGGCTCTGCTCCTCTCTCCTACTGGCCCAGCGACAGGGGGAAGAGGAGGGAGCTGAGCCGAGACGTCAATATCCACGGCTGTGGCTCCCGGAAGTGGGAACAGGATACCTGTCAAAGACAGGTATCCTGTACCCCCTCCCCCCAAAAGGTGCCAATTGTGGCACCGGAGAAGGGGAGTAAACAAATTAGCGAAAGTTCCACTTTTGGGTAGAACTCCGCTTTAAGAAATGCAATTGATTCACTTTTATGGAAATAACCTTTTCATATGAAAGATGGGGTTTTGATGGGGTCTGCCTTAAACCTTTCCCTAAGAGCATTTGTCAAATATTCAAAGCATTTAAGTTTGGGATTGGTAGGTGGGCAAGACAGGGATGCCTCCTGTTCCCCAGCTTTTGCTTTGGCCCACATAATTAAGCTTAGCTTATTTGCCAGCAATATCATTTTGTTTGTGTAGCACTCTCCTAGGTGCTAGGATATGTTAGATTTAGTGCTGGCTCATTGTATTCAGTGGAGCTGTGTGTGTTTTGTTAGGTAAATTTAGCTTGGCTTACTGAAACCAGTGTGGCTGTAATTATTGTGTTAGGTAAATTTAGTTGTAGTCACTGTAAACAGTGCGGCTGCCTCTAATTAATTAGGTTGGTTCAGTGTTTTCAGCTGCTGCTAGTCTGACTTGCTCCCTCTGCCTTTCAGAGAGCTGTAGAATTCTCTGGAACGTAGATGTGGATCTATGCAGATGACAGTATTAATATTTATGCAGCCCTGGCCAATCCCAAGAAGCAGGGACCTCAAGGACGCTGGGAGTCTGCATAAATACTCTGGGACAAAAGGTTCTGGGTCTTTTCCTGCAGAGAATCAGTCCAGCCTGGAGAGCTTGCTGCCCTCTAGGGCAATGCTGCCATGTGCCTGCTGTTTGTGGGGCCTCAGGTGGGCGACCTGTGGGCCTGGATGTGAAGCTACAGAGAACTGACTGAGGGCTGTTATCTGAAGATCTAGTCTGGTATCATTGGAGAAAGGTTTCGCTTGGAAGTTGGAAGGAGGAAGCCAACTGTCCGTGGACATTATGTGAGTACAGACTGCTGTGAGAGATCTTAGAAACTTTTGGGCTGCTGCCACCCCTCTGGTGTTTGTGTAAAGGGGAAAAGCTGTCTATCGGATTCTATGTGAAGGGCGCTTACCCAAAAATAATAACAATGCAATGGTGTTGTTGCTAATTAATTAATTACCACCTATCCAAAATCAATGAATCAAAAAGTGTAGCGCAACTACAAACTATATCTCAGAAACTAAGTCCAAATAGTGCTTTACAAAAATAAGCATTGAAAACATGAAAATGTTCATACATGTGAAGTTTTCAAAATATCAAAAGTGCAAAAATAATCACTCCATGTGCATGTGATAAAGTAATAATCAAGCAATTAATACAGTTTCCAAATACCCTGTTTCCCCGAAAATAAGACCTAGCGTGATTGTCGGTGATGGCTGCAATATAAGCCCTACCCTCCAAATAAGCCCTAGTTAAAGTTCTTGTAGGTCTTATTTTCAGGGTAGGGCTTATTATCGGGGAAACAGGGTAGGGCTTATTTGGGGGGTAGGGCTTATATTGCAGCCATCACCAACAATTACGCTAGGTCTTATTTTCGGGGAAACAGGGTAAGTGTCCATGTCTTTCTTCTTCAAAACAGAAAAGTAATTATCCTGCGTGCAACATGTGTGCTCCAAATGATATCCTTCACCATGGTGCACCCCCACCTCTCAATGCTGCCCCTTATCTCAACAATTCACCTACATGAAGCTAAAGCACCCAGTAATCTGGGTAGAAATCTCCATACAGTTCTTCCAAACAACTTGTATTAAGTGTGAAACACTTTAATGACAAAGACTCCAATTCCCCTCAGTGCAGGAAAGAGAATAGAGAGACTTTCATGGTGTACTATCACAATAATTTCACTATTTATTAAAATAAATAAAACCACAAACAATCAAAGTGCACTTGTATCATCCAGTGCACTAGATACATTTGCATAAGAAATTCTTTCTTTAAAACATCATTGTCCCCTTAAGGATGAACATCCCTGGAGAGATGCTTGAGATAGCCAAACTCACACTTCCGGGTGTGATGACATCACGCGGCCCTGCCTCCTGAAGCGTTTTGTCACATGAAAAGTGACTTAACCATAGGTGTAGATGTGTGAGTTCTACATTTAACTGTTCCACTTTAAAGCCAAGTCCACAGTTTGCTATAAGCAAGGACTTTTGCTTCAGTTTTTCAGAAAGGAGTTTATTGTTCTCAATGTGTACATAGTTCTGTTTTTTGAGTATCCCACTCAATTCCCTCAACCCTATCCCAGTTACTCAAAAAATAAAAAAACAACAACAAAAAAAACACCCCTAGACTGGTTATTGAGTAAAAGAGTGACTTTGAACGTGTGCCTGGCTGCGGGGCAATCCACTGGGAAAAGAACCTAGGCAAATTTCCATCAGCTCCTTCGGAAAAAAGCGCTACTTGTGGGAGCTCAGTCCAGGATTTTCCCTAAGGATATCACAGCGGTTGTTATTAGTAACTGAAGGAAACCAGAGAGACTGTCAGTGTTGCTGCCGGCATTGTGTGGATTGGGGAGAGGCAATCGGGATGTTGGATTGCGGGAAGTGTGGCTGAAGTTCAGCCATAGAAATTAACTATAAATTACATGGTACCCAGCAGATTACATTATACCTAACAGATTAGCCAGTGGTATCCCTTATTACTTATCTAACTGCTTCTACAAGTGCGCTGAGCTAGGCACCTTTGTTCCTTTCTGGTGGACATGCCTCTTGGTCCAGATATTTTGCACTAAAATATATCACAAGACCTGCAAACATTCTAAAATTGCCTGAAGAAGGATTCCTACTCACATCCTCAAGGCTGCAAAACAGATGGTGCCCAAATCCTGAAACATGTGATCTCGAAACCTTCAAATGACAAATGAAAACTTACAGCCAAACTCCTATATAACATGACCATGTTTCAAATGATATGGGAGCCATGGGGCAATTAGAAGAATGTGGACATTATGTGGGCACTGACAGCTGACAAGGAAAGCACAGACATTTGCATACAATGCAGCTGTAAATAACTAAATAAAAATTACCCATTTGGTTACCTACCTGCTATCTTTGAATCACAATTGTTTGTAAAAGCCAAATACAGTACTCATCATGATGATAAAAGTCATCAAGGCTCCATTCACACCGTGGCAATTCTGCCTGCAAAACGGAACGCCATAGTGAGAATGGAGCCTAAATATTATATAAATGCATGTGTCTGGATCTGTTGCACAGACCTTCTCTGCAACACAAAAAGCCACTTTACCTGTCTGTGATTTCATACCTGCCTCTCCATACCCTCTGGTAATTGCAACAACCTTGTATTCTCCCATCACTGCACTCCCTGCAACCTCTCTAACACCCCCTTTCCTCTCTCTGAACACAACCTTATCCTCTTCACACTCACCCTGTCTCCTACCTCCCATGCTGCTAACCTGCAAACCACTATCCGCAGGAACCTTTGCCACCTCAACCCTTCCATGCTTTATTCTGCTACTGACGGCCTTTATGACAAAATCACACCCCTGTCTTGCCTAGATAACCACTTCCATCTAAAACATGCTGTCATCCTTCCTGGACGTACTTGCTCTTTTTTCTACAAGCAGAACCAGGTCTCATCTGCCTCAACCCTGGCAAGCAGACGACACCAGAGGTCTCAAGAGACACAGCCGTGCTCTTGAGCGAGCGTGGCATAAAACGAAATCTCCGCAATCTCTGCACTTTACCCTCTATTAATCTGCCCTTCTCAAATACAGCTCCTTCCTCCACACTGCTAAACAAACCTACTACAACACTCTCATCAAAACCCTCTCATTCAAACCTTGTCAACTCTTTTCTGCCTTTAATTCCTTACTTCACCCCCCACTGCCAACACCCACCAATTTGTTTACCGCTCAGGAGATTGCCAACCATTTGAAAATCAAAATTGACACAATTTGCAAGGAGATATCCAGCATCCAATTCCCCCCACAACCAACACATCAGGTCCAACCAACACCGCACTCAGTACTCTCCTCCTTCAGCCCTGTTACCACTGAGGAAGTTGAACTCCTCGCCATGGCCCACCTCACCACCTGTCCCCTGGACCATGTCCCCTCACAACTACTGCGACCACCTTACCGCTCTATCCTAAACTCTCTAACCCACATCTTCAAAATCTTCCTCTACTCTGGCACCTTTTTCTCCCCGCTCGAACATGCACTGGTTACCCCAATACTTAAAAAACCCTCACTAGACCCCACCTGTTTGAATAACTTAAGACCCATCTCCCTGCTCCTGTTTGCCTCCAAGCTCATCGAACGCCTTGTCCATGACCGAATGAGTTGCCACCTCACTGACAACAACCTTCTCGATCCCCTACAGTCTGCCTCCTGCCCACAACATTCTACTGAAATTGCCCTACTAAAACTCACCAATGACCTACTAACCGCTAAAACCAACAGCCAGTACTCCATACTCATACTCTTAGACCTCTCTGCTGCCTTCGACACAGTTGACCACCTGCTCCTCCTCAGCAAACTCCACTCCCTTGGCCTCCGTGATTCTGCTTTATCCTGGTTCTCCTGCTACCTATCTTAGCGCACTTTCAGTGTCACAACTCCATCTCCTCCGTTCCTCTTCCTTCTTCTGTTGGGGTACCCCAAGGCTCCGTCCTTGGGCCCCTCCTATTCTCTTTCTATACCTCTTCCCTGGGCCAGTCAATAACCTCCCATGACTTTCAATACCACCTCTATGCCGACGACACCCAAATCTATCTCTCCACTCCTCAACACACCCCCTCGATCTCCTCACGGATCACAAACTTACTGAATGACATATCGGTATGGATGTCACACCACTTTCTCAAACTCAATCTATCTAAAACTGAGCTTGTTATCAGGGGTCAAGTCCTGGGAAAAAAGTGTGGGAACTCTCCAAAGATCCCCCCCACCTCAAAAATAAAAAAGTTTGTGTGTGTATACATAATATACATACTCCTTTTTTAACAAATAAAGTGCAACATCTATTATGAATTGCCAGTTTACGAGGACACCTCCAAAATTCACACGCATTAAACAAAGAAATATAGAACAGATGTAACAAAAAATAATTTAATCTGTATACTATACTAAAGAAAAAAACACCACAATGTGTGTGGTTCAGTGCAGACTCACTGTACCCATCATTGCAGCCTCACTGTGCTCAACATTGCAGCCTCACTGTGCCCATTAATGTAGCCTCGCTGTGCCCATTAATGCAGCCTCACTGTGCCCATCTTTGCAGCATCACTGTGCCCATCAATGCAGCCTCACTGTGCCCATCATTGCAGCCTCACTGTGCTCATGAAATGCAGACTCACCTGTGCCAATCATTGCAGCCTCACTGTGCGCATCATTGCAGCCTCACTGTGCCCATCATTGCAGCCTCACTGTGCCCATCAATGCAGCCTTACCATGCCCATCATTGCAGCCTTACTGTGCCCATCATTGCAGCCTCACTGTGCCCATCAGTGCGGCCTAACTGTGCCCATCAATGCAGCCTCACTGTGCCCATCATTGCAGCCTCACTGTGTCCATCAATGCAGCATCACCGTGCCAATCATTGCAGCCTCACTGTGCCCATCATTGCAGCCATACTGTGCCCATCATTGCAGCCTTACTGTGCCCATAAATGCAGCCTCACTGTGCCCATGAAATGCAGACTCACCTGTGCCCATCATTGCAGCCTCGCTGTGCCCATGAATGCAGCCTCACCGTGCATATCATTGCAGCCTCAATGTGCCCATCAATGCAGCTTCACTGTGCCCATCATTGCAGCCTCACTGTGCTCATGAAATACAGACTCACCTGTGCCCATCATTGCAGCCTCACTGTGCTCATGAAATGCAGACTCACCTGTGCCAATCAATGCAGCCTCACTGTGCGCATCATTGCAGCCTCACTGTGCCCATCGTTGCAGCCTCACTGTGCCCATCAATGCAGCCTTACCATGCCCATCATTGCAGCCTTACTGTGCCCATCATTGCAGCCTCACTGTGCCCATCAGTGCAGCCTCACTGTGCCCATCAATGCAGCCTGACTGTGCCCATCATTGCAGCCTCACTGTGTCCATCAATGCAGCATCACCGTGCCCATCATTGCAGCCTCACTGTGCCCATCATTGCAGCCTCCCTGTGCCCATCATTGCTACCTTACTGTTCCCATCATTGCAGCCTTACTGTGCCCATGAAATGCAGACGCACCTGTGCCCATCATTGCAGCCTTGCTGTGCCCATCATTGCAGCCTCGCTGTGCCCATCAATGCAGCCTCACCGTGCATATCATTGCAGCCTCAATGTGCCCATCAATGCAGCTTCACTTTGCCCATCATTGCAGCCTCACTGTGCCCATGAAATGCAGACTCACCTGTGCCCATCATTGCAGCCTCTCTGTGCCCATCAATGCAGCCTCACCAAGCCCATCATTGCAGCCTCATCATGCCCATCATTGCAGCCCCCCCCCAAGCCCAATGTGGGAAGCGCTGCAAGCCAATGGGAATTTGCAAAAATCTAAACACATAACGTCCTTCTCAGTGGCGGAATGTAGCGTGTGTAGTACTGCAGCAAGGGTTAATAGATCATTGGGCACGTGCCAAGCTCACGCTGTTCACTGCAGCATTGTCGGGCTCAGACTGACTGACACGGTTCTATATCGCCAGGCAGCATTGAACACAGTGGGAGCGGTGCCTGTAGTCCCGCCCACCACTCTCTAGTGGTGGGCGGGACTACGGGCGCTGCTCCTGGTGTGCTCGGTGCTGCCTGGTGGGGTGGGCAGGACTACGGGCGCCGCTCCCGCTGTGTTCAGTGCTGCCTGGCGGTATAGAACTGTGTCAGTCCGAGCCCGACAATCTGGCGGTGAACAGCGTGAGCACGGCGAGTGCCCAATGATCTATTAAAACTTGCTGCAGTACTACACACGCTACACTCCGTCACTGACAGGGACATCATATTTTACACAAGAGGAGGAGGGAGGGGGGGACTCTGTTCCTGAGCCTCCTAGGGTCGGCCTGCTGCAGCCACAGAACAAAGGCAACGTAGTTCCTGCTGTAGAAAAAGTACAGGAATGACGTTCCCATGCTTTCCTGCAGGACTCAAGACCTGCTTGTTAATTTTCCTCCTTCCTAGTCCCCTCCCCATGACTTTACCATTAAGATCAACGGCACAACCATTGGTCCCTCCACACATGCCAGGGTGCTGGGTGTAATCCTTGACTCTGACCTCTCCTTCAGCCCTCAGATCCAATCACTGGATAAATCTTGCCGCCTTAACCTCCGTAACATCTCCAGAATTCACCCCTTCCTGACTAATGACACCACAAAGCAATTTTCACCCCTTCCTGACTAATGACACCACAAAGCAACTTATTCACTCCTTGGTTATTTCCCGCCTCGACTACTGCAACTCATAAACCTCACTAACCAATCCGTGACTGCTGCCCTTCTCTGCCAATCCCTTTACTGGCTTTCGCTACCCCACCGTATAAAATTCAAAATACTAACCACAACATACAAGGCCATCCACAACATCATCCCCAGCTACATCACCAACCTCATCTGCAGACATCGCCCAAATTTTCCCCTCTGCTCCTCCCAGGACCTCCTGCTCTCTAGCTCCCTTGTTTGAAAAAAGGATTGACTCCCAAAGGTTGCGTGTAAAATTGCCAACATCCCTTGAAATATATATGAACAAAAAGAAACCTCGAAGATGGGATTTTAAGGGCAATTGTTTGGAAAATATGAAAAAGTTTTTTATATAAAAAATATACAATTTATTATAATTACAATTTAGCAACAATCACAATCATGTGAGCAACAATATTACTACATTCACAATTTGACAGAAATGGTGAGAATCCCACTACATAAATGCTGATAGTCCATGAGTGAGAGTCCAACGCGTTTCGAAATATATAAATACAATCTTCATCAGGGACAATTTTTCCATTTCTGTAATGTAGAACAGAGTATACATACATATATTGTATGGAAAAAAAAATCATATCATAAAGTTAATGTTTAATGCCCAACAAGCGAAGCTATACACAGCTGACCACCGGTGTGATGGAACGCAACGTGATCACGTGACGTCGCCACCCCGAAGGGTGAGCGATAACGTCACCTGAGCATGTGGATGCGGGAGAGTCATGGCAACAAGTAGACGCTGCCGCGTGTTGCCTCTCCCGCCTCTCGGTTTTCTGAGGGACGGTTTGAGGTCTCCCCCAGGCTCACCCGGGTTTGGCATCGTGTGGCTTGCTCCCCTTAGACATGTTTCTAATTGATATTATGGACACTTTATAGTTTCGGATGTATATATACCTATTTATTCTGCCTTGTAGGTTCCCTATCCGTATTTAGGTTTTTTGTTTTTGACGCCCTTGTTGGATATTCATATCCCTGGGTTCTTTTGCATGATGAAAGGCTCACATAGGCTTCCTTGGGGAACTTTTGGTACGGAGGAATTTCCAATGATGTTTTTTTTTACATGTAAGTTCTTTGAACAGATTGTTGGGCATTGAACATTAACTTTATGATATGATTTTTTTTCCCATACAATATATGTATTTATACTCTGTTCTACATTACAGAAATGGAAAAATTGTCCCTGATGAAGATTGTATTTATATATTTCGAAACGCATTGGACTCTTACTCATGGACTATCAGCATTTATGTAGTGGAATTCTCACTATTTCTGTCAAATTGTGAATGTAGTAATACTGTTGCTCACATGATTGTGATTGTTGCTAAATTATGGTTTTATGAATTTTTTGTATTAATAAATTGAATATTTTTTTTATAAAAAACTTTTTCATATTTTCCAAACAATTGCCCTTAAAATCCCATCTTCGAGGTTTCTTTTTGTTCCTCTAGCTCCCTTGTTACTTCCTCCCATGCTCGCCGCCAGGACTTCACTAGAGCCTCTCCGATCCTCTGGAACTCCCTGCCCCGGTATGTCCAATTAGCCCTTACCCTGTCCACGTTTAGGAGATCCCTGAAAACTCATTTATTCAGGGAAGCCTATCCCACACCCACCTAAGAACTGTACCCGAGCAACCCCATCAAATAATCCCCTGCAGCTATTACCTTTTGTACCACCTCCCCCCTCCCTTTAGAATGTAAGCTCCACAAGCAGGGCCCTCCTGCCCCTTCTGTATTTAACTGTATTGTAATTGTGCTGCCCCCCCCCTACATTGTAAAGCGATGCGCAAACTGTTGGCGATATATAAATCGCGTATAATAATAATCTGTACGTTATCTGCATGGCTGTAATTTATAGTTACGGAATACTTTTAAATTAAGATGTAAATTGTTATTATAACTCTGCTTTCAATATGGTGCAACTGAGATGTCCAATGAACATCACAATCTAATTTGAACAAACGCATTGCAAACTCTATAATTTTGGCATGTAGGTTCCTCTTAAAGACTTAAGCCTTGTACACACGATCGGATTGTTGACTTTTGTCCGAAGGGCGTTGGCCCAAACTTGTCTTGCATACAAACGGCAAGGAATTGTCGGCCAACAAATACGAACGTGACGTACTACGTTGTTTTTCAACTCTTTAGCCTTTGGGCTCCTTCTGTTAAACTTGTGTTAGTAGAAGTTTGGTGAGTGTTGATTCGCGCTTTTAATTTCGCACTTTTCATTTTGCGCTTTTCAGTTCGTTTCTGAACGGCCGTTCATCAACCAGCCATGTTGCGGAATCGGAGGAGATAACGTGTTATTTATTATTGGCCTTGGAGTTATTGCTTTGACATTATTTTTTTGGTTGAATAATGATTTGAGTTGGTATATTTTCTATATTTTTGGATGCATAGAATGCACTTTTTGGTTAAGTTCTATTGGCAGATAGCATGTCTAATTTTATTTATTTATTTTTTTTAATGCACAATAAAAAAATTGTGAAGAATAATACTTGGCTATGTGTTTTACTTCAAATGACATCAAGGTGACGAGTTTGCAGGTAACCTACTGATCAATGGGATACTAATCCCCCATACTTAATGATGAAATTTGGATGATAGTTTATGCTTCTCCCTTTATGCTTTACAGATAGGTAAAGGCTTGATGCCTTATCACCTCTCCGCCAGCTGTGTCTGCTGCTTACCCCTGCCCTGCGGGTCTTCGTTTCTTTTTGTTCTTGCATGGCCGCTGGACGGGTGCTTTTATGGGGGGCACCAGCACCAACCAAGTATCTCCCAGATAAGTGTAACCTTTAGACACATCAACACTAATTAAAGTATCTTTCATCTGCTTCGTCCGCTTGAGCTCCCAGTGCATTTTTCAAACATTTAGAGAGTTGGAGGTGAGTACGGTTCATGTCTTTGGGGCCTGCTTTGGACTTGTGCTTTCCTCCCACTAACTCAAAAATATAATATATGATATATATTACAGGCATTATTGTGTGATTTTGAATATTAGTTGCATCCCTCCCTACGGGAGATCTGGCTACGTTTGGACTGGATACGAGTATAGGGATGTGAGGCTGCCCGGAAGGATTTTCCATTTGAACACATACTCTCATGCCCCTTATTTGAGGTACGGGAGATCTTATCATTGGGGGGGTTTTTTTTGCGTTTTGCTTGCTTTGCTTTATTCCTTCAAGGGTGATCAATAGCAGTGTGTGTTATTCTATACTATATAAAGCCGTTGATATATTGTATATTAACACTGTCTTTTCTCTCTTTTTTCTATATACACCTAAAGTTGAGAGATATGTTCTCCTTTATACTTGTTAAATAAACTGTTACGTCCTTTTCCTGATGAAGCCACACCAGCAAAACATGTCGAAACGTGTGGACGTAATATCCATGTGTATGTGACTACAGTGTCTCACTGTCAATGATAGGCAATGTGTATGTACCTACGACTGTGATTTGATCTGTATTCCTTACTTTTTTCAATTTTTTTAATAAATAATTTATATTTTTTTAGATTTGAGTGTTTTCTTCATATCAAATGTACCTTTAAAGTCCCGTATCTCCCATCTATTAATCTTTTACGACTTAGGGATGTTGGTACCATATTATGTCTAAGTGGTTTGGAGCTGACATCTGCCCATATCTCTGACCTTACTTCAAATGACAGTTTGGGAGTAGACAGTTACATTTAATAAAATTGAAAAGGGACACCAACATAGTTGTATCTTTGATCTTAAAAACTACGGGATAATGGTGTTGTGGAAACTTGCCCAAATAAAAAAAAAGCATAATAATATTATTTTTGATATCACTAGAAAAAAAAAGCCTTTGAAAATTTGTTTGCAATAACTCCATCAGTATCACCAGCAAAGCAGCTTCATTATTATCGCATTAAAGAAGAAGAGAATATGCGCTGCATTTCGAGATTTCATAATTTGCCACGTCATGAATGTTAATTCTCCATTACGAACGCTAGTTTACAAGACCGACCGCTTCTGCCTCGTCCTTGCTTCCGAGCATGCGTGTTTGTACTGTGGACTTTTGTCCAACGGACTTGTGTACACACGCTCGGAAAATCATACAACAGACATTTGTCCGCGAAAAATGTTAATTTGTCCCCGGAAAATCCAACAACAATTGTCCGATGGAGCGTACACACGGTCGGATTTTCTGCCAACAGCCTGTCATCACACATTTCCCGTCAGAAAATCTGATTGTGTGTAAGAGGCTTAAGTTATTTTATATCCGAGAGTAGAAAATATGAGTAACTGTCCATCAACAAGCTCTGGTTGTTATGTTTGTATTTTCTTTTTGTTACTTTTTTTTTCTTTACAAAAAGTTTTTTCATATGGACTAAATATGATGCGACTGCCTCTATTTTTCTATATACCTTATGCACAATGTATGTACTGTTGGTTAATATGCATATCTTTTTATTATATTGTACGGTCACTTTATTTCCTTCAATAAAAAAGTTTGGATTAAAAAAAAAGACTAAGTTCACTTTTTTTCATAAAATAGCCTATTCACTCAAGGGATCCCAGTAGATATTAAAAACTGGTTAGCTTGGTAAAATGTTCATTAATTTTATCTTTCTCTGGAAACCTGGCTGAAAAACTCCCAGTCAGCAACCCCTACATCCTGCCTTGTTGCTGGGGTGGGAAAACTAATGGTCTTTGCTTTTGTATCCAATGGTTTTCACATCCTAGCAACAAGTCAGGACATAGGGGTTGCTAACTATGAGTTTTTCAGCCAGGCTTCCAGAGGTCCCAAATGGCCTACAAGTATGACAATAGAATAAATGAACATTTTATAAAGCTGCAGTTTTTTTATTATCTGTTGGTGCTTCTTGACTGCATAGGTTATTTTCTGAAATAGGAGAGCTTTTATAAGCCGGAAGGTGTACTTTGCTGGTTGATGCACCTCTAGTAGCAGGCAGTAAACAAAAAAAAGAATACCGTCCTGGAGGAAAAAGCTTCTCCTTGTTCTTGACTGAGGACATCCATACAGCCAGCTATTAAAACAGTATTAAACTCAAAACCAAACATGTAATATACTACAGCTTACCAATCCTTAGATGTGGTGGCTGCATTAGATTTCTTTTTTTAGGCATTTTTTCCACTGTTTTCACCTGGTGATCTTACCAGTAACACACCTCCTGTATTAAAGTGCCTACACTCTCAATGAAGGAGCACAGGGACACATTTGGACAGCAGCATTGTCAGTCTGAGGGGAGGTAGTTGTTAGATGCATTATCAGATTTAAATATACTAACAAACTGGAGCCACACTCCAGCTAACACTTTATATCAGTTACAGCCACTGTGTTTTCCTTTTTGGATAAAGATTTTACATAAATAAAAGCAGATCATTGTAAGCACCCAGTGTCAGTGTTAAATGGTTCACCCCTTCAACTGTTACATCTGCAGGACAGTTTGTTCTGTTAAAAAACAACAGCTTTACTAGCTAGATCACTAGGTGAAAATAAGAGAAAGTAAGCCTACAAAGAAAACAAATGCAGTCACCACATCTAATAATTGGTAAGTTGCAATATAATAAATGTTCGCTTTTGGGTTTTTTACCACTTTATGTCTGCAAAACGTATTATAATGTATCAGCTTCACTGCGTTTTTCTGTTTTTTGTTTTGTTTTGTTTTTTTTACTGTCAAGAGCAATACTAGAACTCTTCAGGTTATTCACAGGCTTTGATTGCTGGATACTAATGCTAAAATGATAATGGCATGTAAAATGAAAGCTGTGTTTTTATCTAGTACTCATTGTCCCTGTTCCCCAAAGCCAGCCTGCCACACACACAGGTTTGTTTCTTTAAGTATATGAGTAAAGGTATAAAGTCTTGAAAAGACTATAATTATATTGGCTTATGGCATATATACAGTTTACAATATATTTTCTAACTGTTCCCCACTCTCTTAGCATAAAGAATAACTGCATTAAAGCAGATCTCCACACTCCCCAGTGGCGTACCAATGGAGGGGGGCAGTCTGCCTTGGGTGCCACACATTGGGGGGGTGTCAGATCAGTGCCGCTTAGGGGTGCAGGCTGGTGCAGCTTATTCAGCGGTTCTGCTTCCCTTTTCGAGCATAGGGAGCTTTAACCTTTAATAACGGTCTCCGCAAAGATGGCGACGGCCCGTGGAGGGTAAATGATGCATGCAGTGGCAGGAAGTGCCCGCTGGAACGCACGTCCAGCCCTATTTCCTTGTTCCTGTGGTTGGCGTGCGTTCCACATTGCAGAACCACACTTTTCTTCATGCTTTGCACTCCAGCGAACATCCCGGAAACGTTTACATCCTGATTCCACTGTCAGCAAACGCATCATACCACACCTTCTTGTTCTGCAAACAAACACCCCTGTGTGCGCACAGCAGTAATTCACTTTGATTATTGCCAGATGGGGGGGGGGGGGGGGTGCCAAATGTGGGGGAGGGTTGTGCCAGATGAGATCTGCCCTGGGTGCCAAATGCTCTGAACCTCCCCACCCCATTTTTTTTCAGCCCATTTTAAACTTTGTTGTGGATTGTAACCATTTCAGATACTCACCTGTCCAGCAGATCCACTGGTTCTACACCCGCTGACCCATGTGACATCCTTTGTTTTCCTGTACATATGCTGCCCAATAAAACACTTAAAGTATAACCAGAGGCACATTTCTTATAGTTTTAGGTAGAGAGGAATTAGAGCACCTCCCAAGTTTTTATTGCTGTCTGTGTCCTGGTTAGGGAGACTCACCCCTCATAATCTCTATTTGTCCTGGTGACCATTATCACCAGGAAAGAAAATCCCAAATTTTGATTGGTTACCAGAACAGCAATAGATGGGAAATCTTCTAATTGGTGCTGAAATTTCTTTGCATGACATGAGCTTTTACTGTATCCAAAATGAAAAAAAAAAGTTTTGCCTTTAGAACAAGTTCACACATCTAATGCTGATGCCATTGCAACTATAACCTTAACACATGTTTTTGATGCATTCAATGCACATTTAAGGCGTTTTTAAGAATGAACCCCAAAAACTCCTCCAAGCAATTTTTTTCTAATTCAAGGCAGAAGTGTTTTTTTTTTCCACCTCACATATTTTATACACGCTTGTCAAACATGCTGTAAACACGCCACAACCGCACTGTAATTGCTGCAGGTGCATTTAGGGTGAAGAAGTTCACAAGAATGGAAGAAGTTCACCAGCTTCAACAGACTCCAGATGTAGCTTTGTATTTGCTGCACAGCGACACAAAGGCGCACAATGGCTAAATGTTTTTCAAATGTGAACAGCTCTGTCTATATAATCCATTGTAGGCTGCTTTGCCTGGGATTCACGGAGTGGCAAAAACACTCTCTAATGCCGTGTACACACGGTCTGACTTTTCGTCTACAAAAGTCAGACGGACGCCGACAGACCAAAGCTGGCTGACAATCTGATCGTGTGTGGGCTTCCCCGGACTTTCAGCTGACTTTTTCAGCCGCAAATCTGACGGACTTTAGATTTGAAACATGCTTCAAATCTTTACGTCGTAACTACGCCGGACCCAGAAATCCACTCATCTGTATGCTAGTCCGACGGACAAAAACCCACGCTAGGGCAGCTATTGGCTACTGGCTATCAACTTCCTTATTTTAGTCCAGTGTACGTCATCACGTACGAATCCGTCTGACTTTTGTGTGATCGTATGTAGGCAAGTCCGTTCGTTAGAAAGTCTGCCGCAAGTCCGCCAAAAGTCAGTCGAAAGTCTGTCGGACGGGCTGTCGGACTTTTGTAGCCGAAAAGTCCGACCGTGTGTACGCGGCATAATTGCCAGTGTGAACGAGGCTACCACTTCCACACCAGGCCTTTTCTGGCACTTTTTTGTTTACATGTAACAATCAGTATTTTTTGCTAGAAAATTACTTAGAACCCACAAACTTTATATATTTTTTAAAGCAGAGGCTCTAGAGAACAAATTGGTGGGTTTTGCAATTTTTTTTATGTCACACTGTATTTGCGCAGTGGTCAAATGCAAATACACTTTTTTAAATTTTAATGCAAAAAAAAAACACAATACAAAACCCCTTTTTTTTGCAAAATATAAAAGATGATGTTACAATGAGTAAATAGATACCTAACATCTCACGCTTTAAAATGCAACGGCGACAAACAATGCAAATTTTACTATCCAAAGGCAACGTTTTTAAAGCCTTTGGAGGTTACCACTTTAGATTTACAGTAGAGTTCTAGTGCTAGAATTACTGCCCACGATCTGACATTTGCAGTGATACCTCACATGTCTGGGCTGATCACTGTTTACGTGTGTGCGGGACCGGTTTCAAAATAGTTTTATCACTTTTATTGCTGTCACAAAGAATGCAAACATCCTTGTGACAGCAATAGGCATGTGACGGGTACTATTTATGGAGAGATGTGGGGTCTATAAGACTCCTAATCTCTCCTCTGTCCTTAAAAGCATTCAAAACACCACAGTCAGTGTTTTCAAATGCTTTTGATTTGTAAAAAATGGCCCCGTTGTTCCCGGCAAACTGGAAGTGATGTCAGGCCATCACTTCTGGGTTACCAAAGCGGAGAGCTGATCAAAGCCAATCCGAGCTTCGTTCGGGTCTCCTGGTGGGATGAAAGAGCCAGAGCAAGCTGCAGAAGGTGGCGGGAGGGGGGGACGTCTCTTCCCACTGCTTGTAAAAGCTAGTTAGTCGCAAGTCGCTAAGATTACTTTTACAAGAGAAACGGTACTGGGATGATGCCTGCAGCCAGGCATCATCCTGGTATAACCATCTGAAGTCCAGCGACGTACGTGTATGTTGCTGGTCCAGAAGTGGTTAAATAACATTGCCTTCGGGAATGGGATACTCATGTTGTTACTGTAAATTTCTACAAATAAAGAGCTTACGTTTGGTGATTGCAGATGAGCCTAAACTTAGCCTGCATTCACACCTGAGAAAAGTGTAAGCTGAGCGTATTTAGAGTGATTTTGAACCTTTTTTTTTTTTTCTTTTTATGCATTGTTTTTTGCCGTATTACGGGCATTTGTGCACATATATCAAGATTTAAGAGTTTGTTTCTTGGGCTGGGCAAGAGGAGGAAAGCAGTTTTATAGAAGAGAAAATCATGTGAAAAACATAAATACGGTACATTTACAGGCATTCTAATTGAAATCTATGAAATATAAACGCCTGCATACACTCAAAAAAGATCATGTACTTTTTTAAACGTAGAGCATAGGACGACAGCCAATAAAAGTGTGAACAGGCACAATTAAAAGAATGGAATTCTGCATAGTCAGCCATAGTAAGACATAATCAGATATAGTCAGGCGTAGGGAAACAAGCACAAAAGCATTCAAGTGTGAAAGGAGACTGAACTTAGTTAGCTTTAGGCTCGATTCACACTAGCGCGTTTTTTGATGCATTTTGCATTTTGCAGAAATGCACGGGAATTTTTTAACATGGGTTCCTATGGAACATGTTCACATCAATGCTTTTTTGTTTTTTTGCGTTTTTGGAAAGGGTCGGGGACTTTTTTACATGCAAAATGCAGCGTTTTGCATGTAATGGTTTTCAATGGACAAGCATCAAAAACGCAAGTGCACCGTTTTTGCAGCGTTTTTGATGCGTTTTTGATGCGTTTTTGGTGCGTTTTTGCCGTTTTTTTTTTAATTTTTTTTACATTGTTTTTAGACTGTAAAAAAAACTGTAAAAAAAAAAAAAAAAAAAAAAAAAAAAAAACGCAAAACGCAAATCGCGGCAAAAACGCGGCTCAAAAACGTGGCAAGCATGAAAAAAAAACCTCCAAAAACGCTCAAAAGCAACATGCATAGGTGTGAATCGAGCCTTACACATAGAACTTTTAACCAAGTTTAAGACCTGATTCACACCTATGCATTTTTAGTGCTTTTTGCATTTTGCAGATTTGCACTACAGAACGTGTTCCATAGGAAACCATGTTAAATGGACTGTAGTGCAAATCTGCAAAATACAAAAAACCCTAAAAAATGCATAGGTGTGAATCAGGCCTAACACATTTTTATAACTACATCCATATAGAAAAATGTTTAAATCTTGGAAGAAAGTACACATCCGTATGTCAACGCATCTAAAATGCTCAATAAACGATATCTTGATTTAAAAAAATCTTGGAAGAAAGTTTTACGAATCTTGGTTGAAAACATTTAAGCATAAACCCCATAGTACTGAGAGCTTGTTTGGGAGCTAAAGTCTAATATTGTCCTAAATTACCCAAACTCACCACACAATGTACAGAAAATTGGTTGATCTACTAAAGGCAAATAGGCAGCTCACTTTCCAAGAGAATTTGAACTTTGCAAGGGTATTTTCCCTTAATTTAATGAATATGGGAAACTGTTCTGACTTCTATCATCCAATCAGGTGCAAGCAAAAATATATATATTTTTTATTTTCCTTGGTTGAGTAGCCTTTGCAAAGTACATTTTCCCAACATTCACTTATGTAAATGAAAATTCCTCTTTGAAGTGAACAGCCTATTCGCCTTTAATAAATCAACCCCAATGTCCTATATATGCCTGTGGAAAGATTTGTGGTATAAATTACTTGATGGCTCCTCTGAGCTCTTTTAGCTGCCAACAGCCAAACAAAGCTGTCACAGCCATGCAGTCACTGTTAAAGGGCAGGATGTACAGGCAGATGTGCTGATTGGCCCACATTACCTGTCAAGTTTTGGCAGGACTTGTGCTGTGTCTGGGTGCCAGAAAACAAAGGAGACAGGGAAACGAAAAGCTAGCCATAGGTGGATCAAGATTCATCCAGTTCAGCAGGGACCAGCCAAATTTCAATCCATCTATGGCCATTCCCTTTCATGAGAAGTAGACTTACTGATGGTCCTCTCATGAATGGGCTTGTTGGAAAATTTAGCTTCAATCGACTGCAGCTCTGATCGGTGTATTTTGACAGCAGGGGAGTCCCGCTTTTAGCATACAATGACACAGCGGGAGTGATTTGGCTGGCTGAACAAAGAAACTGAGCCATGTATAGCCATCTTAACAGGTGACTATAATGTAGGGTATATACAGCCTGAAAATCGTCCGGTTCAGCAGGAAATGGCTGACTTTCGGTCCTTTTGTACTGCTGTCTGTTCAACAGAAGCTGGTTCAATGTCTTGTATCTGTCGAACGGTCATGCTGGAAAACCAGCATACGATCAGCGCTTGTGACCAATGTCTGCAGCACTGATCTGTGTATTCTGGTGGGGGTGGGGTGGGGGGAGCCCCCATTGTCAGAATACAATAGCACAGCAGGAGAGATCCCAGCATCACACATTGTTTGTGTTGATGCAGGGATCTGTCATTTTTGTTTTCTTTCAACCCGCTGAATGTACAGTATATATCCAGCTTAACACAGCTTTGCCTATTAGAGTTGATCGAAGACAGGGGAGGTGTTGTCGTGCAAATTAGTTTAGGATAATATTAGACTTTAAGACAGTTTTAATTAACATTAAACAGAAATCTATTTTACAACATAATAACTGTGTAAATGCATGAAACTGCATCAAATATATAAAATGTAATATGTCAATTAAAGTTTATAAACATAAACCCTTTGCCTGCTTTGGTAGAAACAACAATTATAAGATAGAAATATTGAAACATAGAAGAGTGAAAGCAGAAAAAGACCAAATGTTCTGGAACTGTTCTATGATCCAACCCTTTTGGCATGAAGTGATGCTCCTGATACAAAAGCTGGTGGATGTGTCCCTTTTGCTCGATCCCTTAAATTATCTACTGGGTCTCCCTTTTTCAGGCGTAACCAAAAAAGTTAACCGACCAATTTCCTATATTTTGTTAGCTGCCAAAAGGCTTATTCCATTGTGCTAGTTGTCTAATACACCCCCTCCGTGGTCCAGGTTTCTTCACCTGGTGGCTGAGATTCGGAGGATGGAATGATGGAATATCTAACAGCCTCTGTACATGATGCTATCTCCCAATTTGATAAAGTTTGGGAACCTTGGGATCGATCGGAATATGGGACCCCTATGCCAAGTGTCACATCATAAAATTATATTATCATAATATCCTTGATTATGTCCCCTTTCTCCCCCCTAGTCACTATATATGCCATTTTGGTACCTTTCTGAGTCTCCTGTGTCTTATCATTTATCCTATACAAAAACATTTTGTCTTTTTACTTTTATGAAGGCTCTCTGTTTTTGATTTTTATTACTTACCTACGAGTTGTTCTTTCTTTCTCCTTTTTGACAAGCTGTACAGATCATCCCTGTACTCTGTATGTATGGACATTGTCTATTTGTTCCTTTTATTTCTTTGTTTGGAATCATTATGTTTTTTTTTTATATTTGTGCACTGTGCAACTGTAACAATTTTATATCCGTTCTTTTGTTTAAAAAAAAAAAACCCAATAAAGATACAATTTTGAAAAAAAAAGAAAAAGACCAAATGGTCCACCGAGTCTCCATTAGGATGATGATGAAAACGTGAAAACGTGTACATTCACAGTTCCAGCATTCTGTGCTCTGCTAGAAGGATCCTCAAAACACTTACATAGGTGCAACCGTAATTGTTGTGTATAGTAACTATATATAATAGGACTGGTGTGCAACAGCAGGCATAGTAGCTAATCTGATGATTAACCACTTCAGCCCGGGAAGGATTTGTCCCCTTCCTGACCAGGCCATTTTTTGAGATACGGCACTGCGTCACTTTAACTGACAATTGCGTGGTCATGCGACATTGTACCCAAACAAAATTGATGTCCTTTTTTCCCACAAATAAAGCTTTCTTTCGGTGGTATTTGGTCACCTCTGCGATTTTTATTTTTTGCGCTATAAACAAAAAAAATAGCGACAATTTTGAAAAAACCACAATACTTTGTACTTTTTGCTATAATAAATATCCCCCCCAAAAAAATGTTTCCTCAGTTCAGGCCGATATGTATACTTTTACATATTTTTCGTTAAAAAAATCGCAATAAGCGCATATTGATTGGTTTGCGCAAAAGTTATAGCGTCTACAAAATACGGGATAGATTTATGGCATTTTTATTATTATTTCTTTTTTTTACTAGTAATGGCGGTGATCAGAGACTTTTATCATGACTGCGACTTTGCAACGGACAGATCAGACACTTTTGACACTTTTTTGGGACCAGTGACATTCATACAGCGATCAGAGCTAAAAATAGCCACTGATTATTGTATAAATATCATTGCCAGGGAAAGGGTTAACACTAGGGGGCGATCAAGGGGTTAACTGTGTTCCCTAGCAGGTGTTCTAACTGGGGGGGGGATGGGACTGACTAGGGGAGGAGACAGATCGGTGTTCATACTTAGTATGAACACACGATCAGTCTCTTCTCCCCTGAGAAAACCGTGATTTATCACGATTGATTACAGGTGCCCGGCGGTCATCACGCCCACCGGGCACGCGCATTGGCCATTGGCTCCGGGGACACGCTGCGGGCACCTGCTAAAGCGTCTTAAAGAGCCGTCATGCAGGTACGACTGCTCGCGCAGGGAAGCCAACCTGCCGCAGTATAACTGCGGCAGCTGGTCGGGAAGCGTTTAAGTGCGATTTTGTTTTTTTGTGTCTTCTTTCTCACAAACTGGAATAACGTGAGAATCAAAGGCCCAATGTGCAAATCTTGGCTTAGTTTGTAACTCAATATACAGAGATTAAGTTTAAACTACATACTAGCATTCACCAATATTATATCAAGAAATGTAAACACCATTTTTTTTTTTAAATAAACTAAGTAATCCTCCAAAAATCCAGCCATGGAAATGTTGTTTAGAATCAAATACTTATTTTTCTATATTAACATATTTTACGTTTTTTAACTAATACTCCAAATAGTGATTGCTTACTAATTGAAATAAACATTCTTCCATCAATTTAAGAAGCTTGTTTACATGTAAAGTAGTGACATATTCTGCATAATATTTATTTGAGACATGAATAACTGTGTCCAATGGTTTATATTTAGTGAAGCCATTATCATTTGTGCTGTCATTTATCAAGCATATATATTACATCACTCTTATTTTGGCTGTAAAATGAAAGACTGAGGGTACTCTAGAAAGAAAGTTACCTAAGATAAATAAAAGGTATTGGTAGGTGTTACATTCTGTGTCAATATTTGTTTCTTAGTTAGGTGGGAATTTACCTTTAAAGCCCAGCTCCAGGTCGGTAAGTTCAAATCCCCAGCTACTCTTAAATAATTTAATTTAAAAAATATTGCCATTAAAGTGTCCTTCGAGGTTTAGGAGTTACTGTGACAATGGATGCAAACTGGAGTGGGGCCTGTTGGGGGGGACAGTGTCAGGGACAGGTATGTACTTTGCATATAGTAGAGTATATACTAAACAGTATAGTGTGCATATAGTACCAGTGTGGAGCCAGATCCAGTATAGGAATTACAGTACAATGTAGAGAGTGGAGCAGTGTATGGTATAGGATGCACAGTAGTGTAAATAGTGGAGCCAAGTAGAGTATGTGGTATTCAATATAGAGAGTGGAGCAGGGAGCAGTTTAAAATAAACAGTGCAAATAGACAACATAGTTTACAGT
Organism: Lithobates septentrionalis; assembly: GCA_037952835.1. Classification (NCBI taxonomy): domain Eukaryota; kingdom Metazoa; phylum Chordata; class Amphibia; order Anura; family Ranidae; genus Lithobates; species Lithobates septentrionalis. The sequence continues at coordinate 2,978,100 of JBBDGP010002848.1, read as the reverse complement.
GTGGGAAATTGCTGGGTATATAATGCGCAGTGTACAGAGTGTACGTAGTAAAAAAAATATACAGCACAATGTAATGATTGGAGAAGTGTGAGGTATGCAACACCCAGTGCACCGTGCTGCATTGTGGATTATAGAATGCATGATACAGTGCAGGGGAATCTGTAGTCCACATTGCAGCACTATGCATGTAGGACCCTGCTGCAGCCAATTCTTGGGATAAGGGTAGAGTATACTTAGTTCCTCACTAGAGGTCCCCACACCCTGTCTAGCTCAGAGATAATGAGTGGTAAGGTGTTGAGCTAGGGAGTACTGTGTGGAGCAGGGAAGAAGACAGTGGTTAGTACAAACTGCTGTAGGATACTTGCGGCCCGTTACCATAGATATATAGAGCATATATTTTAGCCTTCCCCTTTGTGGAAGATCCACCTATGTGGTAACCAGAAAGCTGAAGGAATCAATTAGAGAGAACCCTGGAGAGGGCATAGTGCTGTTTAGAGTCAGCTGTATTTTATGGAACCATGAAGAATTTGACTGTTGTAAGCTACATAGCCTTGAACTGGCAAATACCATGTTGCATGGACTGTTATGATGCCTATTTCACAAGTAAATAAAAGGTTCAGCAAGAAGTAGACTGAGCCTCATCATTTCAGTGGCTTATACAGTGCCTTGAAAAAGTATTCAAACCCCTTGAAATTTTCCACATGTTGTCATGTTACAACCAAAAATGTAAATGTACAAAACAATATAGGGCGCATCAAATGTGCAATATATTTCAATGTAAACCTATAGATAATGCAAAAAAAGTGCTATAGTGCATGAACAATAGATGTGCTGCTTAGAAATAAAGTGAATCCAATATATTATACAACATTTTATGATGTGAACCCATATATTATACAGAAAAAAGTGCTATAGTGCATGAACGATAATTATGCTACATTGCAATAAAGTGAATCCAGTGCATCAAATAAAATGTCCTCAAATATTAAAAAACACACAAAAATCTTCTTTGTAATCCAATCACCACTTAATAAAGTGCACATTATTCACCCGAAGTGTTATAACTAAGCGCTCACCAGATGGTAGTGGCCACAGAGTGACCCTCAGGCATGAAAACCATATATCTTCAAAAAGGAATCTTTCCCAGATCTTGGCAGATAAACTCCATTCACCAATCAGCAGAAATTGTGTATGACTTCTATCTCTGAGTCACAATACTTCAATGCCTCCGCCAAATCTGCAAAAAGTGGCTCCCCATAAAAGCCACAAAAAGCTTGGATAGTGTAAAAACCTCTTTATTCTAACAAAGCTAAAAACTCCCAAACAATGTGCAGGTACAGGATTAAAAACCAGCAAACTAAGCTGCAGCTGAGAAGGGAAGCAGAGACCGAGCGGTATCTTACGTTCTATGGGTATTGATAGACAACTCGGCAAGCGTCCCAGCTGGTCCAGGAACGGAGAACTTGTGACAGTTTATCAAGCCTCCCTTTCGATACATTTCACGCTGTGCACGCGTATTCAGGAAAAAAACTGAAGACGCGCGCACAGCACAATTTACTAATTTAGGAGCAGCATCAGTTGGTATAGTACACGTTGCACAAATTTTTTTTTGGCGCCGGTCCCATTAATTATTTATTCAAAAACGTAAATGTGTTTTATTGGGATTTTATGTGATAGACCAGCACAAAGTGGCACATAATTGTGAAGTGAAAGGAAAATGATAAATGGTTTTCAATTTTTTTTTACATATAAATATCTGAAAAGTGTGGTGTGCATTTGTATTCAGCCCGCTTTACTCTGATACCCCTAACTAAAATTTAATGGAACCAATTGCCTTCAGAAGTCACCTAATTAGTAAATATAGTTCACCTGTGTGTAATTTAATCTCAGTATAAATACAGCTGTTCTGTGAAGCCCTCAGAGGTTTGTTAGAGAGCCTCAGTGAACAAACAGCATAATGAAAGCCAATGAACACACCAGACAGGTCAGGGATAAAGTTGTAGAGCAGGGTTAGGTTATAAAAATATCCCAAGCTTTCAACATCTCACGAAGCACTGTTCAATCCATCATCCAAAAATGGAAAGAGTATGGCACAACTGCAAACCTATAAAGACATGGCTGAGGAGTAACCTCACGAATCTGCTCATCTCTTTTTGCTAAAATGTATCTTACATCCCTCAACTCCCCACTACGGCCGATTCTAGGTACCCCAGAATTTAGTCCGGGATGCTCTGATCCAGTGTTCCGTGCATTACGTAAGACAGGGTATTCACAGGCATCCCATTTTATAACAAATGGACAATGGCCCTCTATAGAAGGGCTAATGAGTGCAGAGGGACCGTTCCAACTAAACCTGTGGAGAGCCTTGCAGCTTAACCATTTTTTTAAGACGTTACCACCTCCTGGTAGCTTCGTCAGGGCTTTGACTACTTATGAGTCACATTGCTCAGGAGAAGGAGCTTTACCTCACGCATTGTCAGCAACTTATTTACTATTGATTACACCACTAGAGAACTACCAAATGCCCAAATGCTTGAGACATGGGAAAGAGATATGCAGTGTAAATTCTCACCGCGGCAAAAACAAAACATAATCTATTTCACATTCAAATCTTCCATATGCACAAAGATGCAAGAGACTAACTATAAGTTAGTAACCAGATGGTACAATACCCCAGACAAACTGCAGAGATTTTTCCCATCCTCTACAGGTACCTGCTGGAGATGCGGGGAGGAAAGGGGTACGATTCTTCATATATTCTGGACCTGCAAACGGTTGGGGCGGTACTGGAAGTCCATACAGCAGACGATACAGAAATTTACGGAACGCCCCATTGTGGCAGATCCCAATATCTTCTTATTACATGCATCTACCATGTCCAAGAAGAAATATAAAAAATCACTGCTACGGCATCTTCTGGATGCAGCCAAAGCTTGTATCCCTCTGCTGTGGAAGTCTACTAGTCCCCCAACTGTGAGCATGTGGTTAAAAAAAGTAGAAGACATCAGGATGATGGAGGATCTTATCCTCACGGCCCGTAACCAAACTGAACAATACTCTAAAACCTGGTCGCAATGGCTTATCTTCATATTTTCCAATGAGGGACAAAGCCTGCTTACAAATCATTAAAATGATTATGACAGTGAAAGCCTACAGGCAACAGTCACCCTCCTGACATGTATGTACCGAGTAGTAGAGGGGAGTCGCCTCCCGGTCTCCCCCCTTCTCTGTTTCCCCCCCTTCCCCCCCTCCCCCCCGACCTTTGCTCCACACTTCTACCCCCCTATTTGTCGTACTATTACTTCTCTGTCCTCTTTCTTCTATATTTCTTTCATCTAATTCTTATCTACTTCTGCTAATTTGGAAAAAGGAAAACGGACAGTAGGAAAGAGGCAAACAGATAAACTTGAGTTTCAATGCAGGACTGAATGTATCACACAGATTATATAAACATATATATGAGACTGTAATAGGAAACTATGCTGTCATGCCCTCAGTCGTGTTGATGTAAGAGGCTGCGCCCTCAAATATGCTGTATATCTATGATGATATCGTGGGCCTGTAACCTTTCCTGCTTTTGAATAAAACTTTTATGAGCAAAAAAAAAAAAAGACATGGCTGTCCACCTAAACTGACAGGCCGGGCAAGGAGAGCAATAGTTAGAGAAGCAGCCAAGAGGTCCATGGTAACTCTGGAGAAGCTGCAGATATCTACAGCTCAGGTGGGAGAATCTGTCCACAGGACAACTATTAGTCGTGCACTCCACAAATCTGGCCATTATGTAAGAGTGGCAAGAAGAAAGTCATTGTTGAAAGAAAGCCATAAGAAGTCCCGTTTGCAGTTTGCAAGAAGCCATGTGGGGGACACATCAAACATGTGGAAGAAGGTGTTCTAGTCAGATGAGACAAAAATTTTACTTTTTGTCCTAAAAGCAAAATGCTATGTGTGATGGAAAACTAACACTGCACATCACCCTGAACACTCCATCCCCACCATGAAACATGGTGGTGACAGCATCATGTTGTGGGGATGCTTTTCTTCTGCAAGGACAGGGAAGCTGGTCAGAGTTGATGGGAAGATGGATGGAGCCAAATACAGGGCAATCTTAGAAGAAAACCTGTTAGAGTCTGCAAAAGACTTAAGACTGAGGCGGAGGTTCACCTTCCAGCAGGACAACGACCCTAAACATACAGCCAGAGCAACAATGGAATGGTTTAGAGCAAAGCAAATTCATATGTTAGAATGGTCCAGGCAAAGTCCAGACCTAAATCCAATTGAGAATCTGTGGCAAGACTTGAAAACTGCTGTTCACAGATGCTCTCCATCCAATCTGACAGAGCTTGAGCTATTTTGCAAGAAGAGTCGGCAAACATTTCACTCTCTAGATGTGCAAAGCTGGTAGAGACATACCCAAAAAGACTTACAGCTGTAATTGCAGCGAAAGGTGGTTCTACAAAGTATTGACTCAGGGGGGCTGAATACAAATGGACACCGCACTTTTCACATATTTATTTATAAAAAATGTTGAAAACCATTCATCATTTTCCTTCCAATTTACAATAATGTGCCACTTTGTGTTGGTCTATCACATAAAATCCCAATAAAATACATTTACGTTTTTGGTTGTAACAAAATATGGAAAATTTCAAGGGGTATGAATACTTCTTCAAGGCACTGTATTTAGGGAATGAAAAGAAAGTGTGAACACTGGTTCAGGCAGGGGACTGGTGGTATTTGGAAGAAAGTATGCTGGCCTGACTGGCATTGGTGATGGGTTCCCATATTATTGCATAGTATTTGTGTAGTCCCCTCACAAAAGGCCTTTCCAGCCATAGAGCCAGAGCTAAAGCTCAGAGAAGGTTTTCAAACCCCCGGCTGAAAGTATTCATGTAGGCCCCTGGTGTGGTAACTGAGTTATCAACTGCTGCTAGGAGGTACTACATGCACACTGGGTGTTACATACTTCACACTCTTCCAATCATTACATTGTGCTGAGTGTTCTATACTGCATTCTATTCCACTCTGTACACTGTGCATTATATTTTAAAGAATGCTGGGACCCCTTGTATTGTACCCTATTGCTATATGAACACAGTGCTGCACATTCTGTAATGCAATATATACAAAACATTATGTAGTGCATTGTTAAGTATAGTATTACAACACAGTACTTAAAGTGAAGTCCTATGGAGTACAGATCATACAGCAGCGTGCACAGATTGATGCTAAGTGCAGAATATAACCACAAGCAAATACCAGCCTCACTAGCTTTGATTATTTTGTGATAATGTAACAATTACAAAAAAAAAACAAACTAACATATATTGTGCAAACAACAATTCATTAATATAAACAAATAAAAACAAAAGTGTAATCTTGTTGCTTACACCTAACCAAAATTAGAAGTGGTACCTCATCCTTAGAAAAATAGAATATGATCGAAAAATGTGGAATGGGACATTTTAGGTACCAAGTAACAATTTAAAAAGTTCAAAAAAAAATATTCTTTATTCACAAAGCTTTAAAATGTTACCATACATATAAAAGATTGCAATCAAATCCATCAATGGTTATCTGCATCATATATATGTTCCATTAATGAAGATGTCTTGAATATCAGCTTGAAAAACCTCAACGTATTTCAACTCATAGAGAGTCTTCATCAAGAGCTAAACAGTATATTCTGGGGGGCGGAGCCGGCGCGCAGCATGTGAGGACGTCTTGAGAGGAGCTCTCCCTGCAGATTCCACATCCTGATCTAATCCTGTGAGCTAAAGCCGGCGTTTTGCCCTGGACTGTTGGGGTATGAGTAGCGGACCCTCCGGAGAGCCTCAGGGGATGGTGAAATACGGGCCTCCGTGGCCAAAAACACCGGGGGAGAGACTGGCCCGTTATGCCTGGGGCTCTCAAGATGGCGCCGCGGCGCCAGGCAGAGAGGAGGATGAGGAATGGCCGCCGCTTCAGCAGCAGCATGAGGACACAGACAGAACACAGCCTGCTTCCTCTGGTCGGGTGAGTCCCAGAATACAGAGGGACCGCACTATGCGCAGGGGGAGATCCCTGGACAGGGATGAGGGACCCATACATGTTACAGACAGGGCCCTGGAGGAGGAGGGAGAACCGTCCCTTAAGCAAATAATGGCTGCCATACAGGGATGTCAGGCTAAGCTGCTAGACCATTTTGGGGAACTGCAAATGGAATTCTCCTTTATGAAACATGATATGCAGAAGCTTAGAGAAAAAGCCCAGGCTACTGATCACCGTATTGCTGCTCTAGAGGACACTGTTAGACCTATGACCACTGATAATCAAATCATTAAAAAGACCCTCTCTGAGCACACTCTTAAAATGGCCGACATGGAAGACCGCATGAGAAGAAATAACATAAGGCTGGTGGGGTTTCCTGAAGGAGTGGAAGGTAGTCATCCTGAGGAATTCCTGGAGGACTGGTTGAAGGAGAATATGGCCCCTGGAACTTTCACTGCTATGTTTGCTATAGAGAGGGCACATCGTGTACCAGGTAAACCACTACCAAAGGGAGCAATCCCCAGACCCATGATAGCAAAGATTCTGCACTTCAGGGACAGAGAAAATATCCTAAAAGGAGCCAGGACAGGCCCTGAGCTGAAGTGTCATAATTATCGGATATCTATTTATCCTGATTTCTCTGCCACCACGCAAAAACAGAGGGCTTCCTTCTATCTGATAAAGAAACGGCTTAGAGAACTGAACCTGATGTACAGTATGCTATACCCAGCAAAACTACGCATTGTGGATAATGGCAAAACACATTTTTTTACCACCCCCACGGAGGCTGCTGATTGGCTGGATGCGAGGGGACGATCGAGAAGAGGGGACTCTCCAAGATCATCTTAAACTACTACATACAGATGAAGATGCTGGGGGATAAGGGATGTCAGGAGAAGGAAACATGGCGGACGCTGAGCTGCTCTTTTACCGCCCTTTTTTCCTCACAACCCTATTTATAAGGTGTAGAGGGGCACTGAATGGGGCCCTTGCATGGGTCTTTATGCACCCGGCAGTCCGGAGGACTACAGAAGATATATGTTTGCTGCTTTCAAATGCTCAAGAATACTTTTAACACCGAAGGAATCTGCAGGTTTTTTTTCTCCTTTCGGAAACAAAGATTTTTTTTTTTGTTGTTTACCTATTTCCTTTTGAGACCTGAGAAGTGGAACAAGAAGTCTTTCTCTTCTCCTTAAATACTTATATACTTTTTATATTTTTTTGTGTTACAGGTTTTATTTTCTGTGGGGGTTTTTTTTTCCCACAATTGAACTCACTCCTCACAGTGCTGGAGCCTGTGTGTGTTTTTTTTGAATACACACATCCGTTGTAACCTCTTTTTTGGTTAAAGGTTTTGGGAATGAAGTGCCTTGCAAGTTGGGGGCAGGTACAGGGTGGGGGGTAGGGGACAAGGAGGGGGGAGGGGGGAAGTATTAAGGAAAACCATCATTATGCTTTATGCATGCTCATGATTTTTAGCTCACTTTTGATATCTGCTGTCTGCCTTATATGTGACTGCTCACCAGGATGGGGAGGGGGGGAGCTGGAGCCCTGGGAGATGCCCTACCTGAACGATGGGAGTGAGGAGGAGGGGGAGGGGGGAGATTCTTGTTTTACCCACTATGGCTGTGAACCTTAGAGTGATCTCCTGGAACGTTAGAGGTCTTAACTCCAAATTTAAAAGGTCACTGGTCTTTGACTATCTAAAAAAATATAAACCGCATTTAATATTGTTGCAGGAGACACATCTGCAGGGCTCCAGGACTCTCTCTTTAAAAAGGGCGCATATTGCTGGGGCTTACCATGCAAGTTACTCTTCATTTGCTAGGGGAGTGTCCACACTAGTGGCTAAATCCCTACCCATATGTATTCATGCAATAAAAACCGATATAAAGGGTAGATATGTTATTACAGTGATAAAGGTGCATAACAGGTTCATGACCTTTGTGAACTTGTATGTCCCGCCTCCCTTCTCCCTGTCTCATCTGGATTACATGCTTCAAGCGACTTTTGAGATAGCGGAAGGGAGGATTTTCATTCTGGGGGACTTGAATGCGGTGGCGGATCCGACAATGGACAGGTTGGATGCACCTCCGAGAACGCCAACACCGCTTGCGAAGTGGCTGTCAACCCACGGCTTTTGCGATGCATGGCGGGCGAGACACCCAGAGAGCAGGGAATACTCTTGCTACTCTGGGACACATAAAACACTGTCTAGGATAGACACGGTGTTGGTGGAACCGGAGGGGCTACAATTGGTGGCTGGGGCGAGGTACCTACCTAGAGTGCACTCGGACCATTCACCCATACTAGTAGATATTGTATTGGGACAGAGACAGGGTATCAGACACTGGAGGATGGAGGCTAGTTGGTTACAGGAGGAATATATTAAAATTAAATGTAATGAGACTATTCAGCGGTTCTGGAAGGAGAATAAGGAAGTTGGCTCTGATCTAATAAAGTGGGAGGCATTCAAAGCTACTCTACGAGGGGTGTTTATGGCGGAGGTGGGTAGTTTCAAGAAGCAACTGGCATCTTCAATAATGGACAGGGAACGTGAGGTATCTCTAGCTGAGGCAGAATATGTTAGGCGACCATCTAGAGAGGGTTTGTGTACTCTCCAGGATAAGACACGGGCATACAAGGAAATACTGACTGACCAGACTACCAAACTTGGACTTGCACAATGTAGACGTATCTTTGAATTTGGGACAAGAATAGTAGACTGCTGGCATATTTGGCACGGCCGGAATACACACCTATCTGTATAACGAGTATTTATGGTCGGGGTGGAGTAGAGGTGAGTGATTCCGAGGGTGTACTACAGGTCTTTGTTCAATTTTATAAAGACCTTTACAAGTCATGCATCCCACCGGGAGGTAACACTTTAGAAAATTATCTAAATGATATTGATCTTCCTAAGTTAACAAATCTAGACCGGGCAGAGCTGGAGGCTGACATATCCGTAGAGGAGGTTGCGGGGGCGATAGCTTCTTTTGCCCCTAGGAAATCTCCGGGCCTGGATGGTATACCCTCGGAGTGCTATAATACCTTTAGGGGTGGGTTGGCGCCCCGATTATTGCAAGTGTTCCTGACTGCGCGACGGGAAGGGAAACTTCCCCCCACTATGAGAGAGGCCTTGGTGGTTCTCATACATAAAGGGGGAAAGGATCCTAAAGAATGTGAATCCTATAGACCCAAGATACTAGCGAAAGTATTGGCGGGGAGACTGCAGTCGGTAATGTTAAAATTAGTTAACCCGGATCAGACAGGTTTTATACAAGGGCGCTGTGCACAAATGAATGTTAGAAGGTTATTTATTAACCTACAGACGGAGCATGACAATTCCGGGGAGAGAGTGGTGGCCTCTTTGGACACCAAGAAGGCCTTTGATTCGGTTGAGTGGCCCTATCTGTTTGGTCTCCTGGAGATATTGGGTTTCGGGCCTATATTTATATCCTGGGTGAAGCTGTTATACACTGACCCATTGATCAGGGTGAGGGTGAATGGCATTATATCTGAGCCCTTCTCTGTTCTCCGGGGGACCAGGCAGGGGTGCCCGCTGTCACCCCTTCTTTTTGCTTTGGCCATAGAGCCACTTGCGGCAAAGATAAGGGATACTCCCCATCTGAATGGACTTCGGGTGGGGGGGATTGAGGAGCGAGTCTCCCTTTATGCGGATGACATGCTTTTGTACCTCCAAGATCCGGGTGCTTCATTATCCACGGCCTTCCGGTTGATACAGGAATTCGGAGACTACTCTGGGTTCCGTATCAATTGGAGCAAATCATCCCTGTTTGCTATAGATGACACAGTGACGGTCCCGGCGGAATCCCCCATTCAGCTATCCCAATCCTTTAAATATCTGGGAGTGGTGATTCAACTTCCCATCTCGGGGTATATAGATATTAATTTGCGACCGGTAGTGCAGGCTCTTCGTGAGAGGGTGCAGCGGTGGAGGAATATGCCATTGACAGTGATGGGCCGTATAAACCTATTTAAAATGATTGTCCTGCCAAAACTGCTGTACGTTCTATCGAACTCGCCTGTATATGTCTCGGTGAAAACGTTTAAACACATAGACTCCATTGTGGTGGATTTCTTATGGGGAGCTAAGGCTCCCAGGTTATCCCTAGCAATCCTGAAACTACCAATAACTCGGGGGGGGTTGGCTATGCCGGACATGAGAGCCTATTTCTTTGCATCCCAAATGACATTCTTGCATTGGCGATGCTTCCCCCAAATACCTAATGCCACTACTCTACTGGAGGCGGCTGTTGCCACATCTCAGGAAACATTATTGAATATCCTGTTTAGAAAAGAGATACCAGGGAGAGGGATGGGATCTGTTATGGCACTACCAGGTAAGATATTTCATCTTTGTGCGCAGAAAATAATGGATGACCCACTATGGTTATCACCTAATTGTCCCCTCTGGTATAATAAATCTCTAAAAGAGTTTTGCAAAATAGAGGATGGGCATGGATGGGCCAAATTTGGGATAAAATATCTACATCACATATTCCAGGATGGCAGGCTAATATCCTTTGCACAACTGAGGGAGCAGTTTGGTGTACCTAGGACATGGCAGTTCAGATATACCCAACTGCAGCACGCAGCGACAGCCCAGTTCGGGAGGGGGGAGGTGAAGGTACAAAACACAACCCTGGAAAAGGTCCTGCTGGACCCGGAACCGGCTAAGCGTATATCTAGATACTACAAGGAGATTAGATTGGGAGGACCTGACCTGACCGCTAGGACCAGAAGTAGGTGGACGACTTTCATTCCAGAACTGACTGAGGAATTGTGGCAGGAGGTACTCGATACATATTTAGTATCGGTGATTTCCTCCACGGATAGAATGATACAGCTTCGATATTTACACCAAATGTACTACACTCCAACTAGACTATTTAAAATGCACAGAAGAGACAACCCGGAATGTCATAAATGTAGGGGAGAGGAGGGAACTTTCCTTCATATGGTGTGGGATTGCCCTAAGGTAAGACCTTTATGGTCTCAGGTGACTGAGTTCATATCTGACCACTTTGGTCTTCCAAATATATGCTCCCCTATGAGGTGCCTGCTGGGGATTTTTGACCAGGAAGAGATGAATGCTAATACTAAACTGTTCCTTAGACTTCTCTATTTTGGGGTGAGAAAGCTGATCGCTCGACGATGGATTCATGGTGAACAACTCACAATGGGAATGTGGATAAAAATAATAAATGATGATGTACTTATGTATACAATGACATACGAGGCGAGAGGAGCCCCCAAAAAATTTAAGAAAGTGTGGGGTAGGTGGACTGAATCCAAAAATACCTTATTGGGAGAAGAGGAGGAGAGCAATGGAAAGAATCTAGGCGGGAATGGGGGTGGACAGTAGAGTATTAAAAGAATGGATGCATACAATATTAAGGGCAGATAAATAATGAGGGGGGGGGGGGTGAGAAGGGAGGGAGGGAGTTCAAACAGGGAGGGGGTCTTTTGAGAGGTTGTTTTCTCTCTGGTTGAACCCAAAGTTCCAATGTTTATGTTGACTGTCCAGGCGCTCTTCTTTCTGAGCGGTTTTCTAGTGAAATATGATATGCATATAAATAAAGAGCTATTTACAAAAAAAAAAAAAGAGCAAAACATTTAGGTTGAATGAAGTAAAAGGTGATCTTCATACTGAAAGCAATAATTACAAACATGTGAAACTGGATGAACCATATGTGTAGAGGTAACATGTTATCTTTAATGAGATGTAAAGCGACCTATTGTTTACAGACTGTGATGTAACATGTCAATATGCTCAATAAAATCTTGTTTAAAAAAAAACAGTATATTCTGAAAACGAAATATACTTAAGTACCAATAGCAATACCAAAGTCAGTTCCAAAAAAAGGAAGTGACACTACAAATAATAAACAAATACCCCTACAAATAAATTTACTTACACAAAACCAAATGATGCCTTGGTAAAAAAGAGAGAGAGGATGAGAATGGGTCCCTGGTAACATTGTAAAACTTTGTGAATATAGAATATGTTTTTTTTGGTTACTTGGTATCTAAAAAATCCTATTCCACATTCTTTGATCATAAAAACCAAAGTGGTATGCGCGCTTCAAATAATATGTACCAAATTCAATAATATCATATCAGTCCCATAAGTTCAATAAAAATAAATATAATCAAAAGTGCTTAATATGAAGATCAGTGCTTGAAAATCCAAAGTCCAGTGTCTAATCAGTGCATTTAGCCTTTGATTAGCTTTTTAATGTGCTCCGCCACCAATCAACAGTTTTCACCACCAAATGCTCGAAAAACACTCACCAGATGGAGTTGCTAGTATATATCAAAAACCAGCATACATGCTGAAATCTATAGATTTCATCAGGATCTTTAGGATACTTTTCCAGCATGGCACCTCTGCAATGCCTCACATCAAACCCAACTCCTTTCATAAACATCAAAGAGGAAGGAAGAAAAAGGAGGCTTTCATTGCATAAAATTGTCCATTTTAATAATAAAAATGTAAATATTCACCACACACTTACATTAAAAAGTGTCTTCATCAACACTAGTATAAAACACATTAGGATGTCAACACGAGCCATCTCCAGCTGCTCTCCTATTGCTGAAAGCTCAAACCCGATCAATTGTGATGGCGTCACGTCCCCAACCACGCCCTACGCCTTCCCCTGGAAGATGTCAAAAGACAAAAGCGTAGGGCATGGCTTGTGAATTTGAGAACATCGCAGTTGATCGGGTTAGAGCTTTCAGCATTAGACCCCTTTCACACTGAGGCGCTTTTTAGTCGCTTTCACGCTAAAAAAAGCACCTGAAAAGCTCACGAAAACCTATTTCCATTAACCACTTCAGCCCCGGAGGAATTGGCTGGCCAAAGACCAGAGCGTTTTTTGCGACTCGGCACTGCGTCGCTTTAACTGACAATTGCGCGGTCGTGCGATGTGGCTCCCAAACAAAAATTGATGTCCTTTTTTTCCCACAAATAGAGCTTTCTTTTGGTGGTATTTGATCACCTGTGTTTTTTATTTTGTGTGCTATAAACAAAAAAAGAGCAACAATTTTCAAAAAAAGCATTTTTACTTTTTGCTAAAATAAATATCCCCCAAAAATATATATAGAAACATTTTTTTCCTCAGTTTAGGTGGATATGTATTCTTCTACATACTTTTGGTAAAAAAAAAATCACAATAGGGGTTTATTGATTGGTTTGCGCAAAAGTTATAGCGTCTACAAAATAGGGGATAGTTTTATGGCATTTTTATTAATAATTTTTTTTTCTAGTAATGGCGGCGATCAGTGATTTTTATCATGACTGCGACATTATGGCGGACAGATCGGACACTTTTGGCGCTATTTTGGGACCATTCACATTTATACAGTGATCAGTGCGATTAAAAATGGATTGATTACTGTGTAAATGTGACTGGAAGTGAAGGGATTAACCAGGAGGGGGCGCTGTAGGGGTTAAGTGTGCCCTAGGGATGTGTTCAAAGGGATGGTTAAAGGTGTCCCGTTATGGGACAATAAGAACTTACAAGAGTTAAGGCCAAAGGGGAAAATTAAGATATGGGAAACAAAGGGCATAGTTAGCTTGGACTAACTATATAATGGCAGATCCCTTAAAACGTTTGCCTCATTAAAAGAGGAGTTTGAGATACCTAACTACTCACATTATAATTATTTACAAATTAGACATGCTTTAAAAGCTCAGTTTGGGGAACAAGGTCCGCGGTGGAATAGCTCTCCCATTTTTGAAAGAATAAATAGTTCTGGAGGATCCAATGGATCCGTAGCGGAACTTTATCCATATATATGTAGCAACATCATTATGGGTTCAGGGAAGCTCAAGTGTAGAAGTAAGTGGGAAAGGGACCTGGGTAGAATTTCGGATGGACAATGGAAGAAGATACTGGCAGGAGGGAACCAAGCTACGGTTTCGCCGGCCCAGAAGATGTCATATTTAATGCTCTTACATAGAACCTACTAGACTCCTAAAAAACTGTTTGAATGGGGGCGGAGGGGGGACGCCAAATGCCCTAGGTGCCAGAATATAGGGGACCTGATGCATATGATCTGGAAATGTCCAAAATTATTCCGTTATTGGACGGAAATATTAGATACCATAAATAAGATCTTTAAGCTGACTCTCAGAATGGACCCCAAACTATGTATCTTGGGAGTAGGGGAGAGTCTGGGGAATATTAAAACTAAAACGGTGCTAAGGTGCCTTTTCCAGGCGAGAAAATTAATAGCACAGAGATGGCAGGCAGAGAAACCCCCTTCAAAAGATGACTGGTTTAAAACAGTAACTGAAACAGTATGGAAAGAAAGGGTAGTATATGCAAGGAGAGGAAACTTAAAGGAATTTAAAAAAATCTGGAAGCCTTGGTTAGAGGAACTGGGTTATCCTACGTAAGATGTGTGTAGGAAATAGATAAGGTAATGAAGGTAAGGTATTAAGTGTATTTACGAAGGTACATTAGTAAATAGCGATTAAGATAGGGGGGAGGGTGAATATGGGATATAGGGGTGGGTGGGAAGGGTAAAGGGGGAAAATTAGACAGTAACATTTTTCTTTTTTGCTAATATATATATATAAAATGTTTTGTATATGATGTATTTAAGAATTTTTGTAATGAGAATCTATTTTATATGTTGTGAAGATTTGAATAAAGATTATTTAAAAAAAAAAAAAGGGATGTGTTCTAACTTTGGGGGGGATGGGCTATGTGTGGCACGACACTGATCACCGCTCCAGATTACAGGGAGCTGTGATCAGTGTCAGTGTCACTAGGCAGAATGGGGAAATGCTTGTTTACATCAGTATTTCCCCGTTCTTCCTCTCCGTGAGACGATTGCGGGTATCCCCGCAGACATCGAGTCCGCAGGACCCGCGATCACACTAACGGAGCTTGCGGCGGGCGTACGCCCACAAGCCACGTCTTAAAGGGCAACGTACAGGTACGTTAATATGCCTGTACGTGCCCTATATCGGTGTGAGCCGGGCGGCAAATGGTTAAAATCAATGAATGCTTTAACACTGGGGCAGTGCACTGGCAGGGTGGTGAAAAACACCCCTCTCCATTGAAATGAGTGGAAAGCTCTTCAAAATCACCTTCAAAGCTTACAAAAGCTCCTGAAAAGCTCTTTAACCAATTGAGGTCCGGGCCATAGCCGAATGACGGCCACAGCGCGGACCTTAATTTCCGGGAGGCCGTCATGGGACGTCCTCCCCTGTGCACGCGCACCGCGGTGCGCGCGCTGTGATCACCGAGTCATGGAGACTCGGATGATCACAGATCCGAGTAAGGGGCCGATCCCGGCCCCTTACCATATGATCAGCTGTCAGCCAATGACAGATGATCACATGATGTAGACAAAAGCTTGGTAATCGTTTTTTTTCTCCTCACACTGTCAGCGTGAGGAGAAAAAAAAGCCGATCACCGGCTTATGTTAAAGGGACATCCGTCCTGAAGAGGAAAGAGGCACATATGCCTCATCAGTGCCACCTGCCATTGCCACCTGCCAGTGCCCACAGTGCCCAGCAGTGCCACCTATCAATGCCCACAAGTGCCACCTATCAATGCCCACAAGTGCCACCTATCAATGCCCACATGTGCCACCTATCAATGCCCACCAGTGGTGCCAATCAGTGCCACCTAGCAGTGCTGCCATCAGTGTAAGCAATCAGTGCCCATCACTGCCACCCATCAGTGCCCATATCACTGCCCCCTATCGGTGCCCATCAGTGTTGCCTCATCAGTGTACATCAATGAAGAAGAAAAATTACCTGTTTGCAAAATTTTATAACAAAATATTAAAAAAATATAATTTTTTTTTTTAATTCGGTCTTTTTCAATTTTTTTTAACAAAAACTAAAAACCGCAGAGGTGATCAAATATCACCAAAAGAAAGCTCTATTTGTGGGAAAAAAATGATAAAAATTTCATTTGAGTACAGTGTTGTATGACCGCGCAATTGTCATTCAAATTGCGACAGCGCTAAAAGCTGAAAATTGGTCTGGGCAGGAGGGGGGTTTAAGTGCCCAGTAAGCAAGTGGTTAAAAGTGCTCAGTGTTTTACTGGCAGTTTAGAAGTGCCTCCGTGTGAAAGAGGCCTTAGGAGAGCGGCTGGAGCTGGCTCATGTTGACAACCTAATGCATTTTATACTCTGGATTGGTGGTAGAGCACATTAAAAAGCAAATTAAAGGACAAATGCACTGATTAGACACCAGACTTTGGATTTTCAAGCACTAATCTTCGTATTAAGCTCTTCTGATCAAATTTGTTTTAATCAAACTTATAGGGCTGACATGAGATTATTGAATTTTGTACACATTGGGTTTTATTTACAAAGACTGGAGAGTTGAAAATCTGGTGCAGCTGTACATGGTAGCAAATCAGTTTCTAACTTCAGCTTGTTCAATTAAGCTTGGACAAAAAACCTGGAGGCTGATTGGTCTCTATGCAGAGCTGCATTAGATTTAGTAAATCTAGTTTTAGTAAATCAACCTCATTATTTGAAGAGCACATACCACTTTGGTTTTATTTGTTTAAAGTAATGGATTTATGATTGCACAATATGTGTTACTCTGTTTTATTTTTGTAATTGTTACATTATCACAGAAAAATCAGAGCTAGCGCTGCTGTTTATTATTTGTGGTTAAATTCGGGAGTTTATTCTCTCCTTATTGGCAGCTGCTACACTGATTATATATATTTTCTGTGGTGCAGTTCACGGGTTTTTTAATTTAAGTGCAGAATATACTGATGCTGAAGTGTGGACTGCAGTACGCATGGTACACTGAAGAGTAAATGTGCGTGATGCAAACATTTCAGGTACAATATTCCCAAACATGTTTGAAACCACTTACGGTTCACTGATCTCTGCTGGAGGTCTATTCCAAGCATCAGCTACCTTGAAGTCATGTCCCTGTGTTCTTGATTGTGGTCTCATTTTAAAAATAATGCCTTCCTGAACCTTATTCACCCCTTGATGTATTTAAAGGTTTCAGTCATATCTCCCCTTTCCCTTTTTTTCTCCAGACTGAATATATTAGGTTTCTGAACTCCGAGGTTTTATCCCTCAGACCATTAACCATTTTTGTTACCCGTCTCTGGACTCATTCTATCTTATCAATATCTTTTTGTAAGTGAGGTCTCTAGAACTGGACACGGTATTCTAAATGAGGTCCAACCAGAGATATAGGGCAATCAGGACTTCCTTCTCCCTGCTGGCGACCCCTCAAGTGATGCATCCTAGAATTCTATTCGCTTTTCCCACTACATGGACACACTGTTTGCTCATTTTGCAATCATATGAAATAAGTGTAAAATGAGTGACTAAAAAAAGACTAAAGCAGAATCTCATGAAAATACCAATATGTGATCAATAGTATACATATAAACCATAAACTTGTGAATAATAATGAAAAAATACACTTTACAAGTAGAGTATAAAGGGGGATAAGGTAATCCCACAAAGTAACAGTCCATAAATAAACAAGGAAAAGCACCCATCCGTGAAAGTGCCGGAAAACGAAGAGTTATCTTCTGTATCACCTCACACCCAAGGTGAGTAATAAAATCCACTTACCAGATGGCGATAACTGCTATTACAGCAGTCTCGCCCAGCACAGGGAAATCGGTCTGCCCACAACCCAAAGTGCAGTGCAGCAACTAGCAGTGGATGATTCTCGGGAATATGAAACAAAAAATATCCATAGTGTAACATGTACAAAAAGGTGGTTTATTAAGAATAAAAAATGCACTTACAATGTTGCAGTCAGTAAGGAGCGGTGGGATATATCATAAAATAAGGTCCTAGTGTCTCCGTCTGTAAACCTTCACTTCCTACATTCGTATGTTAGCCCATCCAAAAAACGTAATGGCGTCACCGTCGCAGGCTCCTCCCTACACGTTTCGTCACGATAGGATGTCGTCTGGGGATTGGCCTGAAATAAGTGCTCCCAAATCTTTTTCCTTTGTGGTGCTGGTCAACACTGTACGACCCCCCTCCCCCCCATGTTGTACTCTGTCAAGGGATTCTTTTTCCCTAGAAACACTGAAATGCAGGTTCCACTGCTTTGACCAATCTTCCAGCAATGCCAAATCATGTTCCAGACACCTCCAGGGATATCAACCCTATTGCACACCTTTGTGTCTTAAGCAAAAAGACATACCTTATCTACCAACGTTTTAGTTATATCACTTACATATACAGGCTGTCCCCAGGTTACAAACAAGATAGGGACTGTAGGTTTGTTCTTAAATTGAATTTGTTTGTAAGTCGGAACAGGTACATTTTTTAGGTGTAGCTTCAGCCAAAAAATCTATTTTTAAGCTTTTTGCATAATATAAGGAAGGGTTATCACCCCAGCAACATTTGTTTTGCTGTCTGTGCCCCTGTTCAGAAGATTTTACCGCACTTTCTGTCCCAATGACAATTGGATTTTGAAAATTTTGGGTTGTTAGGGAAACATGGATTGGTGATAAAGCTCCAGTGGAGACACCTTTTCCCCATGATAACTCTTACAGGAGAGAATTTCCCTTCCTAGGGGTAGATTTCATCTCGCTTCCTGTTGCCTCCCTCCATTTGTAAGTAGGAGTCGTTTGTAAGTCGGATGTTTGTAACTAGGGGACCACCTGTAGATTAAATCTAACAGGACCCAGTACAGAGCCTTGTGGTACACCACTAGTGACTGTTCTGTTTTCCGAATGAACCCTATTTAGAACCACACTCTGGTATCAATCCTCTAGCCAATTGCATATCCACTGAAACATTCAAGGGTAAAGTCCTAGCTTTTACTGTTTTTTTTTTTAGATCATTATTGTGGAACTCTATTGAATGGTTTGCTGAAATCAAGATGTCCACAGCATCACCCTGGTCCAAAACATTACAGATATAGTCAAAAATTCAATCAGATTAGTCTGACATGATCTGCCCTCAGGAAAGCAATGCTGCTTTGGGTCCAGCAAGTTGTGTGTTTTTAAGTGATCAATGATCCTTCTTTTCAGGAGTGATTCCATTAACATTTTGACCTCCAGACAATTTAGCCCCCTTTATGACCAAGCCATTACTCTGTTTCAGTTGTGATAGGACAGAGTCAGTGATCGGTACTGATCACTGTCTCTGTCCATTCAGAAAAGGAAGGGGCCGGTAAATGACATATTTACTGGCCCCTTCCTTGCTCTCCATCCTGATACATCCCCTGCAGCAGCCAGCAGGAGAGGGGAGGGGGGAAGCGGCAGCACACAGGGGGACAGCAGGACCTGGATAGGAAGGGCGGTGGGGGCAGCATGCAGAGAAACCGATCCCCTCAATTTTCCTTCTGCAGCCACTGAATGCCCACGGAAGGGAGAGGAGGAGACGCAGGCTTTCAGCAGCTGCAAAAGGAAAATGTGGGAATTGGTTTCTCTACATGCCGTCCCTGCTACCCCTCCTATCCAGGTGTACAGGGGGGCCGCACAGGCCTCCTGGAGCATTGAGCTGGGTTGCAATTGTGACCCCTGTATTTATGCCCCTGTTCTGGGGCTACTTAGAAAAACAGAGGGACTAGCCTTACTGGTATGGGCAGCTTATATCACATATATGATTTTTTACATTTGTTAACACAAGTTCTACTTGAAATCAAACTTCAACAAAAATGGTATTAAAATACTTAAAAGCATGTCACCCTTACAGCCATTAAAAATTAAAGTGAAACTATGGGCAAAATAAATATGACATACGATGCAGTCTGTAGCTAGCAGTAACACATAACATTTTTGGTTTCTTAAAGTTGAATTCCAGGTTTACTATTGCTTTAAATAAATTCTTTGGGCCAAGCTGGATCAAACAAATAATTTACATGCCAGAACAGTCTGCCCACTGTGGCTGATGTAATAAACTGTAATAGCATTGGCTACATACAGTCAGAAAGTGTTCTGATAGCAGAATGAGATGCTTTTCGTCTACTGCCAGGTATGGATTGAATTGGTCTTAGTACATCCCTGCCATTCAGGAGAGGCCTTGTATTTTTAACAATTAATACAAAGCTTCCTCTGATCGGCCTAGGTGGAGAGGGGTGGATAATGTCATAATCTCCACCTCGGTCAACCTTGGACTTTGAAGGCTAAATTAACTTTTTCCAGAAAATAGCCTATGCAGTCAAAGGACCTCATTAGGTATGAAAAAACTGTACAAAATCTAAAATTCATGTCAGGTTTTTTGTTATACCTGTAGGCTTTTTTGCCCCCCCCCCCCCCACCCTTTTCCCAGAAGCCTTGCCAAAAGACTTCCAGTTAGCAATCCCCAAGTCCTGTCTTATTGCAAGGACACTCTCCCCCACTATTGTGTGAAAACCACTGGGGTGAGTGAAAACCAATGATTTTTGAGTCCTAGCAACAAGGCAGGACCTGGGGATTGGTAAATGGGAGGTTTTCAAAGTGGCTTTCAGGGGTATCAAATAGCCTACAGTTATCACAATAACATTAAACATTTTTTTACAGAGTTGCACATTTTTTTAAAAATAACTACTGGGGTCCCTTGACTGCATTTGCTATTTTCTGTAAAAGGTGAGCTTAGCCTTTAAGTAAACAACAAATTAAAGCTTAACTCCAGCCGATATGTTTAAAGCAGTTACAGCAACAGATTTAAACCATATAAAGGAAAGATAACCCCTGTCAGTGTTATACGGTCTGTGGTAGCAACTCTATAACCTTCAGTTTTGCTGGACAGCTTTATCGCAATATAGGTGTAGAGAAAAGTATAAATAAAGGCATGTAAATTGAAAAATGTATATATATATTGCATTTTGTATATCACTATCGCAGATGTTAATCCAGTATAGTTACAAATATATATATATATTTTTGCTATAGTGTTCTTTTAAATGTCATCAACTACATTACAAGCATTTAAGCCTAAAATGTAACCTGCTCATTGGCAATAAAACAACAAAACATTATGCGAGGAAATGAGTGCCTCGATTATGCCAAAAGTAAGTACGTAGTCCCTAAGCTTGCTCAATAAGTAGTCAGTAAGTGTACTTAGCAAAAATACATTCTTTGGGTGACCTTGATAATGTTCTTTATGTGGTAAGCACTTTTATTTTGCATTTAATTGAAAGGAATATAAGAACATAATTAAAATATAAAAGATAATGATAATTTATGAAGAACCATAAAAACATAAGTTACTTTTTGGCTTCTAAAATATTAGGAGTTCCAATTATGATTAAAACGGAATGCATCACAGAAATAATAAATACGATAAACAGCTTTTAGCATGGCTTTAGATTAAATTATGTGTGATCTAGGTGTATACCTCTAAAACCACTACCATCTCAGTGGTCATGTATAGTACATATCGATGCTAAGCATACTGAGAAGACACTTGCATAGACAACGGAACAGACTAAGCAAAATACTAAAGGTAGACTCCAGCTAAATTGCTAAATACATAGTTGAAATACATACATGAGAACTATCTTACCTGCAAAAGATTAAAACTTCAGGCAAACAAGTCTAATAATGATAGCATTCAGTAAAATAAATTGAATAAATAAATTCTTTTTTTTTTTTTTTCTTTAGAGAGTTTCATCTACAGTTTTCTCTGCCTTCGCAGAGGGGTTTGACAGAGGGGTTACAGAGGTTGGAACAAACTATTAAGCTCCTGGGGGTGCTTACAATGCTCAGCTTTTATTCATACTGTTTAAACCTTTTTCTTAAAAACAAAACAAAACCTGTTGCTGTATCTTAAAAAGTTGTAGCTTTAAATGTGTTTGTTACCTACAGTATGTAAAGCCCATTTAATACACCACTGTTCACAAGGTGACAACATTTTGATTTCATAGTGTGACGTGGTTTGTCTCAACCACGGTAATTGCCTCTTTTGGTGGAAAGTATGACATGTTACAAGAAGTGGAAAATCAACAGATCTACTGGCAGGATCAATCAGTAGAAAACAGAGGACTTATACTAGTTACTCACTGATCATTTTTTAAATAAATATGCTGCATTCATTGGTATTTTTAAACATCTTACTGGAGTTCAGATTTAAGAGGACACCCATATTTTTAGTACTTTATAAATTTTTTTCACATTTGCAAATCAGATTTCTCTTCTGAGATTTAAATCATACATAAAAAAATAATGCAACATGTGTCATAACCCGATGGGACCAAGCAAAACTTTCAGGTTCAGGTTCTACTTTCAGGTTCAGTTTAGCAATTTTTTAGTTCACTTTCCCTTCTAAAATATTAAAGTTGAGTAGTGTCCAACTTAAAAAAGCACCATTACATTTATTACATCATGTTTTCAATCTGCTAAACAATAGTTCATAGAAAATTAATTCTAGAATTTGTTAGGAATTATGTAAGCTCATGTTTTAGGCTATAGCAGAAAAATCTATCTGTTAAAAATATATTTAGGACCTTCATATGCAATATATGACTAAAAAACCAGGGTCACTTATGTACCGTATGTTGCAGGTTTTATATCATTTTTGTATTATTTCAGTGGTGTGGTGATGTTCAAAGATCCTAGTGTTCTAGGGATCCTCACAGCTACATGAACAAACTCTATATCCTTTAGCCATGTATTGGGAATAAACACTTTAAAATCATACATCATACTAACAGCTGCAACACCCACTTCAGGACAGCTTCAACATGTAAGATGGCAACAATTAGTCATTGGAAACAGGAAAAAGAAAACTAAGGTACCACCACATACCACCTGAATTACTACCAGTAGTTGCTCCATTTATATTTCCACCTTGAAATAAACTTAAAGATGGGCTCTAAAGGCCTGCAGCAACTTTCGTGACATGTATATAGCTAAATTTAAATATATGTATATTATAATAACATCATTTATTATTATTATTATTATTATTATTATTATTATTATTATTATTATTATTAATAATAATAATAATAATAATATAATAAATGCCCAGAACATATTATCTATGCTTACTAATAGTTAACTGATAAATGAATAATTCAAGCTTATATTTTACTATGCATTTATGCTATTTTGTAATACAAACGGTACCGTATATTATATTTGTTGCAAAAATTATAAAATATTATGTATTACATTAAAATTACAGTACAAGTAAATAGTATGAAAAAAGAAGTAGACTTGTTACACTAATAAAACATATTTTAAACTATAAAACATGAAAATAGTTACAAAACTAAATCTTACATATACTAAAAATAAAACTATACTCAATAAATAATCAGCAGTTTCAGGACATGTAAATGTGAAATAAAGGAATGTTTATTGGAATAGGCTAAAAAAAAGAAAAAAAAAGAATATACATGGACTTTTTGTACTTGTAATTGCGCTATAACTTTATACATAGAATGCACTGTACTTACATACAGTTTGGATGAGCACTGCTATCTCCAGATGTAGGCACCACTTCAAGCTGGAAAGCCTAATTAAGCCTGATGTCTTTTTCGTGGCTATTTATCAGTCTCTGTGCATATACTAAGGCTCCAGACGTTCTGCAAAGTCCACAGCTTCATCAGCCCTCTCTATAATCTCACACACCAACTTCCCACACAGCCCTCCCTCTGGGTCACTGCAAGGGCAGCGAAACAGACATAAATCAAATAAAAAGTGGATCATTGGGGACAGAGGCTACAGGGACCCAAACGTCACACATTCCCATAGTCCTTTTGCTTGGAGTGAAGAAATAGTTATGCTCTTTTGCCCAATAGTTACAAAACTTTTACCTACTTAACAAGACAGTAGCAATTTCTATGGCATGGGAATGGTTAAATGATTACATGCTTCAGTTTTTGTGTATTTGCATAATATATACTTTATCTTTATACAATATATATACATATATATATATATATATATATATATATATATATATATATATATATATATATATTTACACACAAAACACTTTTTTTGCAAGCAGTGATGATGTCATGTGTTGATTTTTTTTTATATTTCCACAAAAATACCCTTCAATTAACTTTTTGATCTCATTGTGCCACTATGGCCCAGAAAGCCTTATAGAGGAGACTGTGGGAAATGGTTGCACAGATGGAGGGAGAAATAAGGTAAGTAATATACCCTATTCCCTAAACCCAGAAGTCAATGAGCATTTACAGAATGTTGGAGGTCACCTTGGAGCCCATAACCTTCATAAATATACCAAGACTGACCCCAAATACAGATACCAAAACATATATATCAATAAAATGATATAATTGCTGTTTGCATTACAAGCATATGTATGGCCAAAACTTTAAAATGTATTTTAAATTGGAGTAGGGAAAAGTTAAAACCTTTGTTAGTTTATATTTAGGTCTGTGTGTGGAGATTTCCCCTCATTTCCTTTTCCAGAGACACAACAGGACATGAATGAAGATTTTTAACAAAGCTAGGGGAATCATGGACAGTTGTCGCTAGAAATTGTGTTGACTTTTAAGATTTCCTCTTATCTTTTGTTCTGGTGGAAACTCAATAATTTTGGATTTGCCTTCATTGTCTGTTCATGTTCCCCAGGACAAATAAGGTGAACCTACCTGACAGGGTTCTAGTCTTTCCCTATCCTTGCCAAAACAAAAACAAACATTTTGGCTATACACTTATCTAGTTCTCCAATAATGTAGCCTTCATTTGTTCTCACTTTTAAAATTACAATTCAGCAAATATGAACTTAAACCCTATAACCTGCTACAACGATAGTCTAGAACAGGGGTGTCCAAACTTTTTTCAAAGAGTGCCAGATTTGATGAATTGAACATGCGTGAGAGCCGACCATTTTGCCTGACATTCTTTGAACCAATAAAATTCGGTCTAAGTATGTTCGTTTGAGCACCAATACACTGCCCAACAAGAATTCTCTTGCCTTTGTGGCTGTGTGTGGTGAAGAGATGAGCTCGGGCGTGTTATTTGGATATATTGATGTATAACACGAACCCTCACTTTAAGAGGGAAGTTTCTGGAAAAAAAAAATTGAAATAAAGAACTGTGAAGCAAAATAAGGGTCAGTGCCCATCTGCAGCCTTACAAGTGCCATGAATGCAGCACCCCCATTGCCATAAATGCAGCCCCACCATTGCCATGAATGCAGCCCCACCATTACCACGAATGCAGCACCCCCATTGCCATCAGTGCAACACCCCCATTGCCATCAGTGCAACACCCCCATTGCCATCAGTGCAGAACCCCCATTACCATCAGTGCAGGACCCCCATTTCCATGAATGCAGCACCCCCATTTCCATCAGTGCAGCACCCCCATCGCCATAAATGCAGCACCCCCATTGCTAGGAATGCAGCACCCCCATTGCCAGGAATGCAGCACCCACCATTGCCAGGAATGCAGCACCCACCATTGCCAGGAATGGTGCACCCACCATTACCAGGAATGCAGCACCCACCATTGCCATGAATGCAGCACCTACCATTGCCATGAATGCAGCACCCACCATTGCCATGAATGCAGCACCCACCATTGCCAGGAATGCAGCACCCACCATTGCCATTAATGCAGCACCCACCATTGCCATAAATGCAGCCTCACCATTGCCATGAATGTAGCACCCCCATTGCCATCAGTGCAGCACCCCCATTACCATCAGTGCAGCACCCCCATTGCCATGAATGCAGCACTCCCATTTCCATCAGTGTAGCATCCCCATTGCCATGAATGCAGCACCCCCATTGCTAGGAATGCAGCACCCACCATTGCCAGGAATGCAGCACCCACCATTGCCAGGAATGCAGCACCCACCATTGCCAGGAATGCAGCATCCCCCATTGCCAGGAATGCAGCACCCACCATTGCCATGAACGCAGCACCCACCATTGCCATAAATGCAGCCCCACCATTGCCGTGAATGTAGCACCCCCATTGCCATCAGTGCAGCACCCCCATTGCCATGAATGCAGTACCCCCATTTCCATCAGTGCAGCACCCCCATTGCCATGAATGCAGCACCCCCATTGCTAGAAATGCAGCACCCCCATTGCCAGGAATGGAGCACCCACCATTGCCAGGAATGCAGCACCCACCATTGCCAGGAATGCTGCACCCACCATTGCCAGGAATGCTCCACCCACCATTGCCAGGAATGCAGCACCCACCATTGCTATGAATGCAGCACCCACCATTGCCATGAATGCAGCACCTCCATTGCCAGGAATGCAGCACCCACCATTGCCATGAATGCAACACCCACCATTGCCAGGAATGCAGCACCCACCATTGCCAGGAATGCAGCACCCACCATTGCCATGAATGCAGCACTCACCATTGCCAGGAATGCAGCACCCACCATTGCCATGAATGCAGCACCCACCATTGCCAGGAATGCAGCACCCACTATTGCCATGAATGCAGCACCCACCATTGCCATGAATGCAGCACCCCCATTGCCAGGAATGCAGCACCCACCATTGCCATGAATGCAGCACCCACCATTGCCATGAATGTAGCACCCCCATTGCCATCAGTGCAGCACCCTCATTGCCATCAGTGCAGAACCCCTATTTCCATGAATGCAGCACCCCCATTTCCATCAGTGCAGCACCCCCATCGCCATGAATGCAGAACCCCCATTGCTAGGAATGCAGAACCCCCATTGCCAGGAATGCAGCACCCACCATTGCCAGAAATGCAGCACCCACCATTGCCATGAATGCAGCACCCACCATTGCCAGGAATGCAGCACCCACTGTTGCCATGAATGCAGACTCACCATTGCCATCAGTGCAGCCTGATTGATGCCCATCCATCTGCAGCCTTGGAAGGGACAGGGAGGGGGGCGGGAAGAGCGGCAAAAGATTACATACAGGAAAAACTCCTGTTTTCTCGGTGGCCTCTTTAATACAAAGTCCTGCCTCCTATGATGGACAGAACAGTCGTCCAATGGCAGCGCAGGAGACGGGACTTTCTATTACAGAGGCTGCCGTGTAAACAGGAAATTCTCCTGTGTGTACGGC
This sequence comes from Lithobates septentrionalis, assembly GCA_037952835.1. Classification (NCBI taxonomy): domain Eukaryota; kingdom Metazoa; phylum Chordata; class Amphibia; order Anura; family Ranidae; genus Lithobates; species Lithobates septentrionalis. Next base: position 2,951,093 of record JBBDGP010002848.1, on the reverse strand, counting down.
ACTCGTCCCGCCTCCTCTCTGTCCCCTCCAAGGCAGCCAGCATATATATCTTTTGTGGCCCTGGCGCTGGGAGATCATTGGGGGCCACAAAAGATATATATGTCCAAATAACCAGACGGGCTGTTCAAAACCCGGAACACGGGCCGCGATTTGCCCACGGGCCAGACTTTGGCCATGCCTGGTCTAGAATCTAGATGTATCTATTAAGATATCCGTATTAATAGTTCTAATGTTACCAAATCATTAAGCCTAACTTTCTGACAAAAAAGGGATTCCAATATTGGCCCGTTCATCCATGGACTAATCTTCATTTGTGAAACTTGTTTGTTAAAGCATAAAAACGTGTTTTGTATATTAACACTTGACTTTTCACTGTCTTTTGGTCAGTTTGAAGAGCTAGGGGTCAGGATTTTCCAATTTTACCCAACTGTAGTGGCCATATTAAGGTCATATGTGGATGTAATATTCTTATGGATTATCCATGATGTAAGATAAATAATTGGTCAATCTAGCTAATGTGTTAGTTATGGCGGTGTGGGAGTGTCAGGGCTGGGCTCAGCCCTTCCTTCTCTGAGCTGGCCGCTTAGCTGTCGGCTAATTGCCAGCTCCTATCTCTCCACAGTGACTCACCTGTTGATGATATGCTGCTCATCAGTCCTGCCTACTTAAGCCGTCCAGTCCAGATGATCTCCGTCTTTGCCTTGGTCAGATCTCTAGAGACGCTCTCCTGTGTTCCTGTTAAAGACTTGCTTGGCTGACATTCCTTCTGGCTCCAGAACTACTACGCTGTTCTCTGGCTCCCTGATGTTTTGGCTTGTCTGACTATCCGTTCCGGTTCCTGAACTCTGGCTATGTTTTGACTACATTTACTTTGTTTATCTTTTTTTATTATTATTAAACAAGTGTGATTTAACTACTTCTGTCTCAGTCTGATTCATAGTTTCTGACAGTAGGCGAAGGCCATGAATTCAGAAGATGCAGTCAATCCACTTGGTAATATTTTTTCCAGATTGGATGAACAGGATCGCCGCATGGATCAGTTTGCCATGGCGTTACAAATGCTCCAGAGTCGCACGGCTAACCTGGAATCTCACTGTGGCTACACCGGTACAACCTGTGTTGCAGGCCATCCCTGTTGCTGCTCCAGTGTCTCTGGAGCAGGCACCCGCCTCCAGTATTACCTCTATAAGGGGTATGTCTGGTTCGGCTCCGCTTTGGGGGCGATCCTGTCAAATGCAGAGGGTTTCTCAACCAGGTTGAGATATACTTTGAGATGCTGCCCCAGGTGTTTCCCACAGATAGAAGCAAAGTAGGTTTTGTGATGTCTTTGCTTTCTGAGAGAGCCTTGACCTGGGCAAACCCTCTATGGGAGACGCAAAAACCTGTTGTCTTGAGTTACCCTGAGTTTGTGGCTTCTTTTAAAAGGGTATTTGACATTCCCACATGCTCCTCTTCTGCTGCCAAGTGCCTCATCAGAGTATGAGAACTGTTGCCGATTATGCCATTGAATTTCGTACTCTGGCAGCAGAGGTTGCGTGGAACAATGAAGCCCTCGTGGCTGATTTTTCTCATGGTCTCTTGGATACCATCAAGGATGAGATAGCAGCCCAAGATATACCCACTGAGCTGGAGAAGTTGATTACGTTTGCCATCCTCATTGACTCCAGATTCAGAGAAAGACTCTCTTTTAAGGAGCGCTTGCGGAAGCTTCCTGTACATTTGTCTCCAAGCTTTGCAGTCCCACCCTTGCCTCCCTCACCCCCCATGCCTCCTGGTACCGAGTCAGTCAGTGAAGATGAACCCATGCACTTGGGCTTCACGCGTCTCTCTGTGGATGAGAGAACCCTTAGGAGGAGGGAGAGATTATGCCTTTATTGTGGCCAGGCAGGTCACTTTTTGAAGTCTTGTCCTACCCGTCCAGTGAACGACCGAACCTTGAGGTCCTGTCACGAACAAACCTTAGGTGGCGTTGTTTCATCCCCAGTTATCCTGAAGGATAAGCCCCTGGTTTTAGTTACCCTTTCTTGGGCTGAGTCGTCTGTCGAGATACAGGCTCTAATCGACTCTGGGGTTGCAGGCCTGTTCATTGATGCTGCCTTTGTATCGAAGCACTCAATTCCGCTGCAGCTGTGTGACACTCCACTTGCCATTAAGGCTCTTGATGGGAGACCTCTACAGCCTGCCCATGTGACTCATGAGACTGTTCCGTTGTCCCTGGCTGTAGGGGCTCTTCACCATGAGATAATCCATTTCCAAGTTATTTCCTTACCTAAGCTTCCGCTGGTTATTGGTTATCCTTGGTTACAGAGGCACAACCCCTCTTTTGATTGGCTCCATGCTGAGGTTCTCTCCTGTTCGCCACAATGCAGTAAGACATGCTTCCAGAAGGTAGCCAAGGTCCTGTGCACCTCTTCACTCTCCTCCCTGCCGGAGGAGTACCGCGAATATAGCAATGTCTTTGACAAAGGTCAAGCCGGTAGTTTGCCTCCACACCGGTCATATGATTGCGCAATTGACCTTCAACCTGGTGCCATACCCCCTCATGGCCGCGTTTACCCTTTGTCAGTTTTGGAGGATAAAGCCATGGAGGAGAATGTTGCAGACGCACTTTCTCAAGGTTTCATCCTCAAATCCTTGTCTTTTGCTGGTTCTGGTTTCTTCTTTGTGAAGAAGAAGAGTGGTGAACTGAGACCTTGTAATGATTATAGGGGTCTCAATCGTTTCACGATTAATAATGCCTATCCAATTCCGTTGAGTACGGAGTTATTTGACTGCCTCAAGGTAACAACAGTTTTCACAAAGCTTGATTTAAGAGGGGCATATAATCTTGTGAGGATTAAGGAGGGTGACGAGTGGAAAACTGTGTTTAATACCAGAACAGGCCATTATGAGTACCTCGTATTGCCTTTTGGCCTTTGTAACGCCCCGGCAGTTTTCCAGGAATTAACGATGTCCTCCGAGATTTGTTGCAGTTATGTGTGGTGGTTTATCTCGAAGATATCCTCATATTTTCCAAGTCCCTGGAGAGCCACCACACAGATGTCTGTCGTGTGCTTCAGAAACTAAGAGAGAACAATCTCTATTGTAAATTGGAGAAGTGGAAATTCCATTGTGAACATGTTAAATTCCTGGGTTATGTTATTTCCACTGCTGGTTTTTCGATGGAACCAGAGAAACTTTCAGCGGTCCTACAGTGGCCCCGACCCGTGGGTTTACGTCCTCTGCATCATTTTCTTGGCTTTGCCAACTATGATCGGAAGCTTATTTGTAACTTCTCGTCTCTGGTCAAGCCCCTGACTGATATGACCAGAAAGGACGGTAACCCACAGAGTTGGTCTCTGGAGTCCATTAAGGCCTTTGTGAGTCTCAAGGGTGGCTTTGTTTCTGATCCTGTGTTGGCACATCCTGATCCTATGTTACCTTTTATCCTTGAGGTTGATGCTTCTGAGACTGGAGTTGGCGCCCTTCTGTCTCAACGTCCTACCTCTGAGAGCGCTATGCATCCTTGTGGCTACTTTTCCAAGAAAGTGTCACCTGCGGAGTGCAAATACGAGATTGGTGACAGAGACCTGTTAGCGATTATTTTAGCCCTGAAAGAATGGAGACATCTCCTTGAAAGTATCACTGTGCCGGCTCTCATTCTTACTAACCATAAGAATCTCACATTCTTGTCTGAGGCTAAACGCCTCTCTCCCAGAAGGGTGCAATGGGCTCTTTTCTTGTCTAGTTTCAACTACATTGTCCCATTCTTACGTACTAAGAATGCAAGGGCTGACGCTTTGTCACGTCAATTTTCCTCCACTTCCAAGATGGATTCCGTTCCGGTTCCTGTGATTCCTCCTGATCGTATTCTGGCTATGGTTTGCACCAGTCTCACTTCTCCTTTGGGTGACAAAATTCTTGCTGCTCAGGTGCATGCTCCTCCCGAGAAACCTTGTGACCACTGCTTTGTCCCTGAGAGTCTCCGTACTGCCGTGCTCCAGACTTACCATTCTCCCATGGCTGCTGGCCACCCTGGGAAGAATCAACTCTTTTGGGCCATTTCCCAACAATTCTGGTGGCCTAGTCTACGTGCTGATGTAACTGCCTTCATAGCTGCCTATTCCATGTGTGCTCAGAGTAAGACTTCACGACTCCTTCCAGTGGGCCTCCTACAACCCATACCCAACGGAGAGAGGCCCTGGACCCACCTGTCTATGGATTTCATTGTGGAGTTACCCAACTCCCAGGGCAACACAGTTATCCTTAGGGTGGTTGACCGGTTCCTGAAAATGTCTCATTGTATTCCACTTAAGAAGTTGCCCATTTTTGCTCGGGAGATCTTTCGCTTACATGGGCTACCCAAAGTGATTGTCTCGGACAGGGGTAGTCAGTTTGTGTCCCGGTTCTGGTGAGCCTTTTGTGCACAGTTGGGAGTTCAGCTTGCTTACTCCTCTGCGTATCACCCGCAGTCTAATGGGGCCGCAGAACGAGCCAATCAGTCCTTGGAGCAATTCCTACGTTGCTATATTTCTGACCATCATAACAACTGGTCAGACCTCTTACCGTGGGCGGAGTTCACTCACAATAGTGCCTTGACTTCTGTTTCCCGATTGTCCCCGTTTATGGCGAACTATGGTTTACAACCTTCCATGTTGCCTGACTCATTTATTCTACAGAGTATTCTGGCGTTAGAGAAGCATCTCCGTGGTCTTCGTTCCACTTGGACACAAGTCCAGGAGGCTTTGCGACATGCTAATGATAGGTACAGACTCCATGCTGCCTGCACCTTCCTACCAGGTTGGGGACAGGGTCTGGCTGTCATCTCGCAACCTCCGACTTCGTGTTCCCTTTCTGAAGTTCGCACCTCAGTTTAATGGGCCTTTCTGCATTCTTCGCAGGATTAACTCAGTGGCTTACGCATTAGACCTTCCTTCTAATATGCATATCTCAAATGTATTTCATGTCGCCTTATTAAAACCTTTGGTCTGCAACCGCTTTACCACTTTGGTGCCTTGTCCTCACCCTGTACAGGTTGAGAACCATGAGGAGTATGAAGTACAGTCCATTGTTGACTCCCGTAGGTTCCGTGGGCGCATACAGTACCTGGTGCATTGGAAAGGGTATGGTCACGAGGAACGTTCTTGGGTCTCATCCTCGGACTTACATGCCCCTGTCCACCTCCATGATTTCCATAGACGTTTTCCCCTCAAGCTCAGCTGTCAGCTAATTGCCAGCTCCTATCTCTCCACAGTGACTCACCTGTGGATGATATCCTGCTCATCAGTCCTGCCTACTTAAGCCGTCCAGTCCAGATAATCTCTGCCTTCGCCTTGGTTACATCTCTAGAGACGCTCTCCTGTGTTCCTGGTAAAGACTTGCTTGGCTGACATTCCTTCTGGCTCCAGATCCTGCTTGCTGTTCTACTATGTTCTCTGGCTCCCTGATGTTTTGGCTTGTCTGACTATCCGTTCCGGTCCTGAACTGTTTTGACTATGTTTACTCTGTTTACCTTTTTTTTATTATTATTAAACAAGTGTGATTTAACTGTACTTCTGTCTCAGTCTGATTCATGGTGTCTGACAGGCATATCCTCTTGTTCTTCTGGTATTCTCTTGCACCAATCCGGGGTTAACTTCATAAGTGTCTACTCTTGTAGGGGTACCTCTCAAACACGGAATACAGTACTTTACATTGAATAATCCAAGCTGACAGTATTGTAGGGTAAAAGACAGCAAAATATAAAACAGCAAGAACATCCCTGAGTAAATAGGGAGGATTTTGTATTTAGTAACCAACAATAGTAACGTAATGTAAGTGATCCTGTCACATAATTTGCAGTATAATGTGTCGTGGAGATTGCATAAAGGTACAGAGAAACCTGTAAGAGAAGTCATGGTTCCTGAAGCATCAGGTATTCTGGGAGCACAAGGGAAAGAGTACAGAGGGAGAGAAAGGAAAGAAAAAGAGAGAAAAGAAGAGCCGCAGCATTCCAGAAGTGTAGGGGTAGCCCCATGGATGGGCGAGGAACAGGCTAAATCAGAGGTGGGGCCATCAAGGTGGGTCCTCTTTAAGGTTCCACAGTTCCCACATGTGATTATGGGACCCTTTTTAAAGAAGCACTCCAGCTTTTCCTCCCCAAAACAACAGATGCATTGTGCAATGTGCATGTCAATTAATCACAACCCCAGTGTCAGTTTATCTGTATCTTACCTACTTTAGCTATACCTATACAGCAGGTTTCTGTGTCTGTGATGTCACTCCTCCTCCTGGCTGAATTTCTAAGTTCTCTGACTTCCTGTTTGCTTGCTTTGCCAGTCCTGATACTACATGTCCCATGATCCTTTGAGTCTCTGTAGTTTTAGGGTGGGCTATGGGAGTCACTTGTAGCAGCTGTGGGAGTTCATGTGAGCAGATTTAAGGGTTACTATGGGTGTTTCTGGGCCTTCATGTGGGTGGTGATTGGGGGAGGAATGGAATTGTGTTATCCCCACCAACACTCCATTCCTCTCTGCGGTGAAGAGGGAACAAGCAGGAAGTGGAACTTTAGTCAGAAAATGAAAGTGATTCTAAAGGCAAATTTTTTATATTTTTTAAAATAATAAACATGTCATACTTCCCTGCTCTGTGTAATGCTTTTGCAGAGTGCAGCCCAGATCTTCCTCTTCTCCTACTACTGCTTGCTAAGCGGTCACTCATGCATGCTTGCATTACGAAACCCACACAGAAAATGCATGGCTTTGCCCACCAAACACTAATCGCTCTCACAGTGCCATTTAGACTGGGTTTGCATCTGCAAGTTTCTGAATGCATTGCAACCCACACAGAAAACACACGATTTGACGTGCTTTTCTAAAATGCATGGCAATGCGTGACACACATTTTCATTTAGGCTGCATTCTCATTTGCACATTTCTGAGCACATGACAACCTGCAAGAAAATGCACGCTTTGCCGCGTGTTTAGAAAACAAAATCACATTTGCATTATCATTTGTTCGCATCTGCCTGTTTCCAAATGCATGGCAACCCGAAATAAAAATGCATGCTTTGCGGTGTGTTTAAAAAATGCGCAGCGATGTATGTCATGTTACCGAATGCAACCAGCACAGAAAACACGCACTTTATTGTGCATTTCAAAAACAAATAGCAACACATGTGTGGCAGCCTGCACAAAAACGCACACTTTTTAAAAAAATACACAGCAAAGCACATCACACTTGTGTTACCATTCGTTCGCATCTGCGCATTTCCGAATGCACGCAACTCACAATGAAAACGCACGCTTTGATGAGCATTTCAAATACGCGTGGCACAGTGTGGCTCACTTGCATTACCATTTGTTTGCATCTGCGTGTTTCTGAGCGAATGGCAACCTGCAATAAAAAAAAACATCCATGGCCATGTGTTTCAAAAACACGCAGCACACATGCTCATTTACATATTTCCAAATGCACAGCAACCAGCAAAGAAAACATGTTATTTGTCATGTGCTTAGAAAACAAACGGCACCGCATGTCGCATTTGCTTTACCATTCGTTCAAATCTCCAGATACACGGTACATTTCCAAATACATGGCAATCCACAAAACTTGGTGGTACTAGATATGAGAAGGGCAACCCAAGGTTATCAGGCTGTCAGGTTATGGGTATATGGGGTATCTCAGCCAATGGGCAGGGGTTTTCTTGAATCCCTTGGCCTGCTGGGAGAACCTATATATTCATGTGAGGTCAGGTGATCTGCATTCTGTGCCACCTGAACGGCTGTCTGGGTGGATGTGTGTCGTACGCCCCAGGATGCTAGGCCATAGATTGGGCCTATCCTGGGGGCATCTGGCTGCCGGGCAGCACAGGGTTGGGACTGTGGCGTGCAGTCCAACCGAAAGGGACGGATCTATCGGCCGGAGAACCTGTCAGTGGTGGGAGGTAGAAGGGAAGCTGTCATCACAAAGGGCCCAACCACCTTTACCAGGGACCACAGTGAGTAACTGAAGTAAGTACCGGAACCATATTCTCACCGAACGGGCATGGTGGAGAATCGGGAAATTTCAGGTGGTGATCAAGCGAGGGACCCAACCAGCGGAGGAGACGCTTGCAGAGCAGCCTTGTGAGTCAAGCCAGGGACCTCGCCGGTTAGCAGGGGTGAAGCTTGAGAAGTATCTGGAGTGCCACGCTAGGGACCCAGCAGGGAAGCGTGGGTGACACTTGAGGGAGATACCACCGCCAACTTTGGAGGAGCTCAAGGGATTCAGTGTCAGTGAATCAGTGGGTCTAGTGAGAGACCGGGAACTTAGTGTTGAAGAACTACAAGAGGCAGTTGTAGTGGAGCTGAAAGAACTGTTACGTTTGAGTTAGGAACTGTTAAAAGACTGTTGCCATAGGAGACAGCATTCCTGCTTGTGCAGAAGTGGCGCCTTGCTGGGGCCTTTCCCTGCACGGCTGTCCTTCTATTGAAGTCTCAGAGTCTGCCAATTGAATCTTTAACTACTTAAGGGTGTCCTGGCCCTAACCCTCCTTCCCCCAAAAATACCAAAAAGGACTGTCAAAAGAAATAAAGAGGTGTCTGGCTGTTTACCAGCGTCGGTGATGAGCTGTGTTCCCGGGAAAACGATGCCACCGATGTGCACACGCAGCGAACTAGCGATCGCACGCATGCGCCATGCAAAGTGGGGCGGTACCATCTGTGATCAGCCGTGACTTCATCACGGCCGATCACGTGGTAAACAGCCATGCCCAATGGCTGTTCACCTCCCTCGGTGGCGAGCGGTGTCTCCGTGAAACGCCGCCACCGAAGGTACAGGGATGCGCGCACACGATTGCGCGCATTCCCTGTTTAAATGGACAGACGTCATACGCCCAGAACGAGAGCCGTGCCTCCAGATGGTAAGCAGTTCTTTCTTAAGGTGGTGGCACATTTTGTTTGATCAAGCTCACTTTGGTGTCTGTTTCCAATCAGAATTGAACTGTCATTGAATACCTGTTATCTACAAGCAATTGTTTGATAAATACCTTCAAGCAGCGCATCTTCTCTCTTCCATGTTCCAGGAGCATAAACTAAACATTTTGTTTCCTGACAACTTATCAAACTTTTGAAGGCCCTGGAGCACCAAGACAATGGAAACACCCACAAAATGACCCCATTTTGAAAAGCAAACACCCCAACGTATATTCTATGAGGCATAGGCTGGTGACAGGTACTCGGGTACTCTGATGAGCTGATGACAGGTACTCGGGTACTCTGATGGGATGGTGACAAGTACTTGGATACTCTGATGGGATGGGAACAGGTAGTCAGGTAATCTGATGGGATGGTGACAGATACTCGGGTACTCTGATGGGCTGGTGATAGGTACTGGGGTACTCAGATGGGCTGGTGACAGGTACTCGGGTACTCTGATGAGCTGGTGACAGGTACTCAGGTAGTCTGATGGGCTGGTGACAGGTACTCTGGTACTCTGATGGGCTGGTGACAGGTACTCTGGGGCTGCTGACAGGTACTCTGGGGCTGCTGACAGGTACTCTGATGCTGGTGACAGATACTCTGGGGCTGGTGACAGGTACTCTGATGACACAGCCGGTCACGTAGTAAAGAGCCATTTTTATTGGCTCTTTACCATCATCTGGGATGGGCTGTGTCCCGAGGGACATGCCTCAACCCCTATCGCTGCGCTGTGGCCCCCCAGGGCCCCGCAGGAGCGAAGAGAACCGGAGGATGTCATATGACGTTCACCCGGAGAGGGGAGATGTTCCTGCTGGCGTCATATTACTATGGCCCAGTATGGCAGTGGTATCTAGTGTGAATAACAATGTGTTTAACCACTTCAATACCGGACACTTTTACCCCCTTCCTGCCCAGGCCAATTTTCAGCTTTCAGCGCTCTCACACTTTGAATGACAATTGTGTGGTCATGCAACACTGTACCCATATTAAATTTTTACAATTTTGTTTCACACAAATAGATATTTCTTTTGGTGGTGGTTTTTTGCTAAATAAACGAAAAAAGACAGAAAATAAAAGAAAAACTTGGTTTAGGCCAAAATGTATTCTGCTACATACCTTTGGAAAACATAACCCAAATCAGTGTAAGTTATTTAGTCTGTAGGAAACTTATAGAGTCTACAAACTATAGTATATACAGTGCCTTGAAAAAGTATTCATACCCCTTAAAAATTTCCACATTTTGTCATGTTACAAGCAAAAACGTAAATGTATTTTATTGAGATTTTATGTGATAGACCAACACAAAGTGACACATAATTGTGAAGTGGAAGGAAAATGGCAAATGGTTTTTAACATTTTTTTTAGAAAAAAATTCTTTACTCTGATATCCCTAACTAAAATCTAGTGGAACCAATTGCCTTTAGAAGTCACCTAATTAGTAAATAGAGTCCACCTGTGTGTAATTTATTCTCTGTATAAATACAGCTGATCTGTGAAGCCCTGATAGGTTTGTGAAGTGGAAAATGTGGAAAATTTCAAGGGGTATGAATACATTTTCAAGGCACTGTATATCTGAAAATCGATCAGTCCTGATGTACTGATGGCCTATCTCATTTCTTGGGACCCGAAAATGCCAGGACAGTGCAAACATCACCTAAATGTCCCTTCTTTGGAAAGTAAACAGTCCACACTCCACAGTATTTAGTAAGAGGCAGGGCGAGTTTTTTGAAGTTGTAATTTTTGCCACAATTTTTTGGAAAATGAAAACATTTATAAAAAAATTTTTTTTTAAGCATGGCGTTCGGGGTTCTATTGAATCGTTCTCTTGGCCCATAGATTTGGGGTTGTACAATAAGGTGCATACGTGGGTAATTTTAAACAACCAGCACAGCTCTTTGGTTACCTTTGACATGAAATGGGCACTTTACTCTATCAAAATCTCTTTAGGAATGCCAAAATGGGAAAACATAAGGAACAGGTCTTCCACTATAAGCAGACATCGGCAATGACCCGACCAGATCATTAGCAAATCTCTGAAAAGGAACCTCAATTACATACAAGGGTACAAGCAGACTTCAGAAATGCAGTTGGGTGTATTTATTTGAAATTAAGGGTAAGATTTACAATACTCCTAACCTCCTTTGTAAATATCGGGCCAGGAAAAACTGCTGCTTAGTTTTTTTTTTTTTTATGTTTCTCTAAATAACTACTCAATGCGGGAGAAAGAGCTAGATCCAACAACGCCCTTATGTGAGACTGGGGAACCACTAGTCGCTCTACGACTTGCACTTATTCCTTCTTTATATAATACTGTAAAATTAGGGTATATGAGGTCAACGACCATTCTCAGCTATTAGGTGTGCTGCAATAACAGACTTAGTAAGTGTAGCACCCTCTACTAGAAGATAGGTGCTAGAATGGGATTTTTCTAGGTTGAGAAATCAGTGTAGGCAAATTTAGACAGCCCTGTGCTGTAAGTCAGGCCTGTGTGTGTTTGATTTGAGAATGGGAGTGTTTAGTGTAGTGGTGGGTGTGACCACCTGTGCTCTGACTCAGAGGCGCCTCCCCTGCTTTCAGGCAGATTGTTCTGGAAGAGAGGTTGGACCTGAGGTTTGAGTGGCAGGCAGCTCATGTGAGGAGCTCTGACCAATTACCTTTTGGTATTGACAGGGGGCAGGCCTCCCATATAAGCTGAGGTCACATGCTGCCAGGGAGGAGTTCTAAGGTGCAGGAAGAAAGAATAGGAGTCTACCACAGTGTGGCCCCACGTGGGGGCGCGCCGAGCTTAGAGGAGGGATGGAGGAGCTGCTAGGAAGTAATCCTGGATAAAGATCTTCATCATGGAGTTGGTGTTGTTGTGACCGGGGAACACAGGACTTGTACACAGGAGAAGATCGGTGAATGAGAAGTAACAGTAAAGCGGAGGAGAGAAGATTAACATTCTGTGACCGGGGAACACAGAACTTGCCCTTTGGAAGAAGGTCAGTGTATGAGAAGCAAGAGGAGAAGTTGTTGAGAGTAGTGCAGAATGCAGAATGCTGTGCCCGGGGAACACAGCATTTACAATAATGGACTGGCTGGGAACAGTAGTCCGCCTATTACCATGTGTCAGGCCGTCGGGGGGAGGTACTGTGTATCTCTGCCCTGGTGAAGCACACTGGTAATACCTTCTAAAAGACTGTGTGGCTACCAAACTCACTGAGCCATCGGGGAGAGGCTGTGTATGTCTCTGGCTTATTAATTTGCTGAAGCAACACCTTTATGGTCTGCAAGCTGGGGTTATTCAGAGTGATCCCTTCTTGTTCCAATGGCATTGAAGCAACAGTAATCTAACAGTTTTGCACTGGAAGATTTGTACCAGGAGAGAGGAACTCAGAGGAGTGATATTCTGCAGGGGTCAGTGCAGAAGAGGAGGAACAATAGTCTGCAGAGGAGATATGCAGAGGAAATAGACTGTGAATGTTAGAGGTGCATCATTTCAAGGCCAAGGCCACTAATCAATGTCTTATCAATACGATGGCAATACAATAAGTGCCATGGACATCCCATATCTTCCTTTACCCTACTCAAGTTGTATCCTCCAATAAACGCAACAAAACTATGCAAATGACTGCTCAGTGTCTCAAATGATATATGGGGGTCTGGCAGCAGGGTGATTTGGCGGATTGTTTGTCAGGAGTGCTCATCACCATGGCTATAAGAGCATACAGTAAATCTGGAAAGTATTGACAGCGCTTCACTTTTTGTTGTTATGTTACAGCCTTATTCCAAAATGGATTAAAGAGGTGTTCCGGCGTTTTTTTGTTTTTTTTAAAGTCAGCAGCTACAAACACTGTAACTGCTGACTTTTAATAAGGACACTTACCTGTCCAGCGAGCCCGCGATGTCGGCCTCCCTGAGGCCGATCCGTCCACCGTCCACCGTCCATCCTAACTAAGGGAAACAGGCAGTGGAGCCTTGCGGCTTCACTGCCCGTTTCCTACTGCGCATGCGCGAGTCGCTCGGCGCTTTGTGAATGGCCCCATTGTTTCCTGGGACACACACATGTCCCAGAAGACAACGGGGCGCTCGCCGGGGAGGAGGAATTGAAGAAACAGTACCGTGGCATAGGAAGGGGCAGATTAGGAAGACTGCCTAGCAACAGGGGTTTCTGGTGAGTAAAAACATTTTTTTTTTAGATGTTTTTTTAAATATTTTTTTAAGAATGTTAATGTCATTTTTTTTTTAGGGTGGCCCTCCACTTTAAATTCATTATTTTCCTCAACATTCTACAAACAATACCCCATAATGACAACGTGAAAGAAGTTTGTTTGAAATCTATGCAAATGTATTAAAAATAAAAAACGAAAAAAATCATATGTACATAAGTACAGTGCCTTGCAAAGTATTCACCCCCCCCCCCCCGGCTTTTTACATATTTTGTTACATTACAGCCTTTAGTTCAATGTTTTTTTTATCTGAATTATATGTGATGGATCAGAACACAATAGTCTAAGTTGGTGAAGTAAAATTAGAAAAATATATACATAAAACTATTTTTCAGAAATAAAAAACTGATAATTGGCATGTGCGTATGTATTCACCCCCTTTGTTAAGAAGCCCATAAAAACCTCTGGTGCAACCAATTACCTTCAGAAGTCACGTATTTAGTGAAATGATGTCCACCTGTGTGCAATCTAAGTGTCACATGATCTGTCATTACATATACACACCTTTTTGAAAGGCCCCAGAGGCTGCAATACCTAAGCAAGAGGCACCACTAACCAAACACTGCCATGAAGACCAAGGAACTCTCCAAACAAGTAAGGGACAATGTTGTTGAGAAGTACAAGTCAGGGTTAGGTTATAAAAAAATATCCAAATCTTTGATGATTCCTAGGAGCACCATCAAATCTATCATATCCAAATGAAAAGAACATGGCACGACAGCAAACCTGCCAAGAGACGGCCGCACACCAAAACTCACAGACCGGGCAAGGAGGGCATTAATCAGAGAGGCAGCACAGAGACCTAAGGTAACCCTGGAGGAGCTGCAGAGTTCCACAGCAGAGACTGGAGTATCTGTACATAGGAAGACAATAAGCCGTACGCTCCATAGAGTTGGGCTTTATGGCAGAGTGGCCAGAAGAAAGCCGTTCTTTTCTTTTTTTTTTAAATTTCTTTTTATTTCAGGTTTTTAGCAAACAGTACATAAACACTTGGTTGCATACAGGTCATCTATACCACGACAGTAATATAAAAGTAACGGTCTGTGAGGTTACCCAAACATAAAATAGCTTAAAATTCTTAAGTCTGTCCTCCTCTAGATGTGTTATACAAATAAATCTAGCAACTATTAGAGGTCTAAAGTAACAAATTAATGGGCTATAGCAGGTGCATCATTATTCAGTCATCGCAACCTGATTCCTATTATAGCTATTTATCACTGTGCAATGTTCATTGTTTTCAACCACTTGCTCCAGACTTTGTCAAATTTCAAAGGGCAACCTCTATTTGCGTATGTGAAAGCCGTTATTTTCAGCAAAAAACAAAATGACACGTTTTGAGTTTGCAAAAAGGCATGTAGGAGACTCCCAAAATGTATGGAGGAAGGTGCTCTGGTCTGATGAGACTAAAATTGAACTTTTTGGCCATCAAAGAAAACGCTATGTAACGCTATGCAAACCCAACACATCACACCACCCAAAGAACACCATCCCCACAGTGAAACATGGTGGTGGCAGCATCATGCTGTGGGGATGTTTTTCATCAGTCTGGACTGGGAAACTGGTCAGAGTTGAGGGAAAGATGGATGGTGCTAAATACAGGAATATTCTTGAGCAAAACCTGTACCACTCTGTGTGTGATTTGAGGCTAGGACGGAGGTTCACCTTCCAGCAGGACAATGACCCCAAACACGCTGCTAAAGCAACACTTGAGGGGTTTAAGGGGAAACGTGTAAATAGGTTGGAATGGCCTAGCCAAAGCCCAGACCTCAATCCAATAGAAAATCTGTGGTCAGACTTAAAGATTGCTGTTCACAAGTGCAAACCATCCAACCTGAAGGAGCTGGAGCAGTTTTGCAAGGAGGAATGCGCAAAAATCCTAGTGGTAAGATGTGGCAAGCTCATAGAGACTTATCCAAAGTGACTTGGAGCTGTGATAGTCGCAAAAGGTGGCTCTACACAGTATTGACTTTAGGGGGGTGAACAGTTAGGCTCGGTTCACACAGGGGCAACACGATTTCAGCGCGACTTTGCACGGCGACTTCAATGCGGCTTCAATGCGACTTCAGCGCGACTTTAGCGCGACTTTAGCAAAGTACAACGCGACTTCAAGTCGCCTCCAGGACAGGCGACTTTGGCTGTGGCCAATCACAGGATAATCAGCTCTCTGGGAGGGAGGGGTGTGCCTGGGCAAACTCAATTTTTTCCCTGCAAAGTCGCTTGACTTTAGAGAGAGATCCGACTTGGAGGCGACTTCCATTGATTTCTATGGTACAGGTTGCCTACCAAGTCGGATCCAAGTAGTACAGGGAGTACGCTCTGAAGTCGGAGCGACTTCAGTAGTGTCTATTAAGACGCTCCCATTCACTGTCATGTGAATATCTTTCTGGGGCGACTTGGGGCGACTTGAGGGGCGACAAGTCGGATCCCAAGTCGTCCCAGTGTGAACCGAGCCTTAGGCACATTGATTTTTTCTGTTATTTTGTCCTATATGTTGTTTGCTTCACAATAAAAAAAACATCTTTAAACTTGTGGGCATGTTCTGTAAATTAAATGATGCAAATTAAAACAAACCACGTTAATTCCGGGGGGCGTGGCCGGATGGTGAAGAGAGCAATCGCATAGACACACAGCTCCGGCTCTCAACGACCATCCTGCAGCTATCCTTGGTCCTAGATCCTCGTGGAAGGTATCATTCTGTTCCCCACGGCTGTGGGCACCCACCAGACTGGCTGACATGGTGAAATACGGGCCGCCGCGGCCCTCACACACAGCGGAACAACTGGCGCGGTTCCGGAGGCAAAATGGCACCGAGACACATGCAGGGCACTCAGACACGCTGCAGCCCTCCTCCTCAGCCATCCAGGACTCTGTAACAGGGGTGAGTGCATCAATTCCTGCTATATTCCGCACACCTACAGAACCCCATCAGACACCAGAATCACAGCAATCTGCTGAATTTAGTCAGACTGTGGATTCTCCCCCTGCTGAGCCTACATTATCTACTATTATGCTGGCTATTCAGGATTGCAAGGCCTCCCTCTCCACTCAAATAGCTTCTATCCGTATGGACTTTTCACTATTGAAACAAGATGTCCAGAATCTCAGAGACCGCAGAGGAGATGCTGAGGAACGGATTAGTACATTAGAAGATACTGTACACCCCATGTCTGTTACTATACGTGATACTACAAGCGAGATGGCGGCACTACGTGCTAAAATCGACGATTTGGAAAATCGCTCTCGCAGGAACATCAGATTTGTGGGATTTCCAGAACGTGCGGAAGGTTCCTATCCTGAAAAGTTTCTTTATTCATGGCTGCGGGACATTTTTGGTAAAGACGCACCCTCATTCTCACATGTTATAGAGCGTGCACACCGCACTCCTCCTCGTCCCCCTCCAGTGGGAGCCCCACCACGCTCCATCATAGCACATATCCTCAACTTTCAAGATAAAGTGGCCATCCTACGCCTAGCACGTGAAAAAGGCCCGCTCACATTTAATGGCAATAATATCTCTGTTTATCCGGACTTTTCTGCTGAAGTTCAGCGCCAGCGGATCTCCTTCTCAGCAGTGAAGTCTAGATTGCGCACGGAAGGCCTCTCCTACGCCATGCTCTTCCCTGCTAAATTGCGCATTATCCATGATGGTAGGGCTCATTTCTATACCAATCCCAAGGAGGCCATGAAATGGCTGAATGATCAATATGGTGCAGCACATAGAAGCAGAGGAGACTGAAGTCACTCTTAACCTGCAAGGAAAGATCTACACCCTGCTATGCAAGCTACAGCGTCAACAGTCTGCAAGTCTCTCCATTGTAATATTTTTTTTTTCTTCTTCCCCCCCTTCTTGTTTCTGATCTTCAACTTTAAAATCCAACCTGTATTGATACGATTGATACGATTTACATCTTATGGTAACCTGCATACCGGAACAATCATACCAGAACAATCATCCGATCAAAAAAATTTTTTCCACGTGAACAATCAGCTCATCTACCCTTCAACAGGACATGTCCACTAGAAGGGAAAGAATGTTTTTTTTTCTTCCCTCTCTCCTCGGTCAATAGTTGGGAGCCCCACCAGACCCCACGTTATCCCCTTTATCAGCTTGTGGCGAGGCCACGGTACAGTTTTTTTTTACTTCCGCAGTTGCTAGTTAGGAAGGACTTCTAGTTTAGGGATCCAAAGCTTGCTATGTTTGGGATGGCTGAGCAGGGTGGGGGGGCACAAAGGTTTAAAGAAAAAGGTGGTTGGGGTTTTTTTTCATGTTTTTTGTTTTTTGTTTTTTCCTTCCTTTTTTACTTTTTATGTCCTTTCTAACACACCTATACCATTTGCTAATGGAGAGTCATCAAAAGCATACCGGGTCATTACATACAGGGGCTCATTAATACCTCTGTGGTCATTTATATGTCTAATGTTTTTTTCTAAGGCAAAGAAGGAAAAATTTTCCTGGTCCAGGTTACCTTATCGGCAGACCCATGCACTTTTTTGTTATGTGCTTGTGTGTGCTTTAGGTGGCATGGCCTATTTACTCATATTGATACTAATTCAGAGATTTACTTATGCATCTTTATTATTTCATGTTTTATTATGGCACAACCCCTTAGGATAGTCTCCTGGAACACTAGAGGCCTG
Source organism: Lithobates septentrionalis (assembly GCA_037952835.1). Classification (NCBI taxonomy): domain Eukaryota; kingdom Metazoa; phylum Chordata; class Amphibia; order Anura; family Ranidae; genus Lithobates; species Lithobates septentrionalis. The sequence goes on along the minus strand of JBBDGP010002848.1, from coordinate 2,933,329 downwards.
AATGCACCTCAGAAAAGATCCTTGGTTTTTTCTGTGTTAAAAAAATGTCACCCTCACATTATTTGCCTCCAGGAGACTCACCTGACAGGTTCTAAGATTAGGGCCCTAAAACGCCCCTGGCTATCTAAGCTATATCATGCCACTCACACTAATTACTCAAGAGGTGTATCTATACTCCTGGCTAAATCCCTTCCAGCCGAGTTGATTAGCGTTAAAACAGACCCAGAGGGGAGGTATATTGTTCTTATATTACGAATTTCTACTATAATCTTCACATTGGTGAACATCTATGTTCCCCCTCCATTCTCAGTAGAAGTACTCTCTAAATTATCCCTGCAATTACCGAATAGGCCTTCGGGCCCTCTGCTTTATATAGGGGATTTTAATGCAGTCCTGGACCCAACGGTGGATCGCCTGGGTGGGGGAGGCAGATCTTTTCCCTCCTTTGTAGACTGGGCTCAGGTTCATGGTCTGACCGAGGTGTGGCGATGGAAACATCCGGATGAATGCCAATTTTCCTGCCATTCGGATTCCTTCCATACTATGTCTAGGCTGGATATGGCTTTTGCGTCGACGGAGACCCTTCCGGTTGTCTCCGCCGTCTCATACCTGCCCAGGGGGGTTTCCGATCATGCCCCCTTGTCTGTGTCCCTTCTCATCCTTCCAGGTTCGGGACCTGCTTTGTGGCGCCTGAACTCATACTGGCTGGAAGACGAGATAGTACAGGGTGAGTGTAGGATGAGTATTTCTAACTACTGGAAGCATAATTTAAATAAAGTAGACACCTCCACGGAATGGGAAGCATTTAAGTCTACATTGAGAGGTACCTTTATGTCTATTACAGGTATTTTATGTAAAAATAACAAGATGCGCACTGAGGAATTAGAAAATGCTATGATAAGTGCGGAATCTGCTTATGCCTCTAACCCTGCCTCTGACACTAGGGAGACATGGTTACAGTGCCGTAAGGAATATGAAATTCGTTTGCTAGATCTTACACAAAAACGCATGTTGTATGTTTCACAAAAGTCGTTCGAATATGGTAATAAAGCAGGACGTCTCTTGGCATATTTAACCAAACCTGACCATACCCCCATTTCTATACCACGAATCCTTACTACTCAAGGTACGATCAGTGACAACCCAAGAGACATCCTAGACTCCTTTCTAAACTTTTACAGAAAATTGTACACATCCAGGGTTGACTATGATGATTCCCAGTTGTCTGACTATCTGGCCGACATATCCCTTCCCTCCCTGTCAGATGAGGGACGGGACATGTTGGAGGAGCCTATCACGGTAGAGGAGATTGCAGCAGCTGTCTCCCAAATGCCTGCACATAAAACCCCTGGACCTGATGGTTTCCCGACTGAATGGTATGCTAAGTTCAAGGACCTCCTATCCCCCTTCCTTCTCCGAACCTATAACAAAGCCCTGGAGGCTGGGATCCTTCCTCCATCAATGAGGGAAGCTTTGATAGTTCTTCTGTTAAAGCCCCGAAAGGACCCACTTCACTGTGAATCTTATTGTCCAATTTCGCTTATAAACGTGGACGTTAAGATTCTGGCCAAAATATTAGCAAATCGTTTAAATACTGTGGTCACATCCTTGGTTAATAGCGATCAGGGTGGATTTATCCCTGGCAAGTCTAACAGAATGAACATACGCAGACTGTTCCATAACTTGCAATATCCACATGACTGCCCTTCTTCACGTGTCATTGTGTCCTTAGACACTTGTAAAGCATTTGACAGTGTGGAATGGCCGTACCTTTTTCGGGTGTTACAGAAGTATGGTTTTGGTCCCCGAGTGATAGAATAGATAAAACTTCTGTACACCTCCCCAACGGCTAGGATAAGGGTTAATTCATTTATTACTGATTCCTTTCCAATTACTAGGGGCACTCGACAGGGGTGCCCATTGTCGCCCCTGTTGTTTGCCCTGGCTATGGAGCCGCTTGCAGTTCGCATTCGCTCCTCCCCTATAATTAAAGGCCTCCCAATTGCAAATATAGAGGAGCGCATTTTTCTTTACGCAGATGATACACTGGTATACCTGGCAGATGCTAATGAGTCTCTGAGGGCTTTACTGGAGGAGGTCAACAACTTTGGGGACTACTCTGGATTCCGAGTTAACTGGGACAAGTCCAGTCTTTTTCCTTTGGATGTGAATGACCCCCCTCAGGTACACCCGGACTCTAAGCTTCAGGTGGTATCTTCTTTTAGATATCTTGGGGTGTTGGTTCAGGCTCCCTTATCTTTATATGCTACTAATAATCTTGACCCTTTGCTGACCCACCTCCAGGAACAAATTAAACAGTGGATGGATTTGCCGTTAGACCTCATGGGGAGGGCCAATATTCTTAAAATGATTTATTTACCCAGACTGCTCTATATCCTCTCTAACTCCCCATGTAACATATCCAAAGCTACTTTCAAACGCATAGATGTGATATGTACTTCTTTCCTGTGGAAGGGCGGATCCCCCAAAGTGGCACTGGAGACCTTGAGATTGCCAGCCCATCTGGCAGGTCTAGCATTCCCTAACTTTTTCCTTTACTACATGGCATCTCAACTGGTGCACATACATGACTAGATGAACCCAGATCCAGCTAATGCCTGTACAGCCACAGAGGGGGCTATCGCATCTTCCCATTAAACCTTACATAACATAATATATAGAGGTCAGGTCCCAGACCGCCCTGGAACTTCTCTACTTTCAGTCTCCCTCTCACTGTTTAAATACATTACCACAAAAATATCGAAACATTCTTGGTTGAAATCCCCTAATAACCCCTTGTGGTTTAATCCCAATCTGCAAGAATTATACTCTTTTCCAGATGCCAATCGTTGGTATTTAAAGGGAGTTAAATATCTATGTCACTTATATACTACACAAGGCTTTAAAACTTTCTCTCAGTTGAGTACAGACTTTGATCTACCAAAATCACACTTATTTTATTATTACCAACTTAGACATGCCATACATACTCAATTTGGTACCTTAGACGATATCACTGATCTGCCTCCACTGGAAAGACTACTTAGGCAACCAGAACCCTCTAAATTAGTTTCCACCTACTACGCAGCCTTAATGACTGACTCTAACCCTAGGTTTCACAGAGCACAGGAGAAATGGGAGACATTGGATATTGATATGGTAAACGACGACTGGACAGAATTTAGTGACACATATAAAACCTCTGTCATTTCCTCCCGAGACCGTATCATACAAGTTAAAATTTTTCATCAAACCCATCTCACTCCGGCCAGACTGCATAAAATGGGTCTCTTGCCATCAGCTGTCTGTTTCCGAGGCTGCGGCCAGGAGGCAGACTTTTTACATTGCTTCTGGTCGTGCCCGATAGTTAGTGACTTCTGGGAAGAAGTGGGTGCCTTTATTTCGACTGTGTTGGGCCTTCCTAACATAATCCACCCTAAGAACTGCTTGTTGGGAGTATTTGGAGATTTACATATACCATCACATGCCAAGAGACTGCTCCGTATTCTTTATTTTTATGTTAAAAAATCTATTCTACTGTCCTGGAAAGGTGCACAGGCCTCCTTGAAGTCCCTCTGGTTAAAACTTATCAATGACTCTATTCCATTATACAAATTAACCTTTGAAATTCGCAAAAGAAATAAAATCTTTCATAAAATTTGGGGGAAATGGTTGGCTAGTCCACTAACTCTTTCCAAAAATTGAACACAATTGATCATTGATGGGCCGTGCCACAGGGACCCTCAATATCAGGTCCATTAATATGGTTATGTCGTGTAAAAGTGCATATATCTGACTGTTGCTATTACCAATTTCTCAACTCTCTTGAAACAAAATGACATGCCTACAATGACTTGTGTGATCTACCTACTAATTGAATATCGCTTGTGTATACTGAATGGATCAGATATTCATGTGTGTTTTGTTTTTGTTTTTTATTTTATTTTATTTGGGACTGTTTTGTGTCTGTTGGTTTGTGTTGAACCTAAAATCAATAAAAAATATCTTTAAAAAAAACAAACCACGTTAATTCCAGGTTGTGAGGCAACAAAACACGAAAAATGCCAAGGGGGTGAATACTTTTGCAAGGAACTGTATTTATGGCCTTTGCCATGACACTCACAATTGAGCTCAGGTGCATCCTGTTTCCACTGATCATCTTTGAGATGTTTCTACAACTTGATTGGAGTCCACCTGGGGTAAATTCAGTTGATTGGACATGATTTGTAAAGGCACACACTTGTCTACATAAGCTCCCACAGTTAACAGGGCATTTCAGAGCTCAAACCAAGCCATGAAGTCCAAGGAATTGTCTGTAGACCTCCGAGACAGGATTGTATTGAGGCACAGATCTGGAGAAGGGTACAGAAAAATTTCTGCAGCATTGAAGGTCCCTATGAGCACAGTGGCCTCCATCACCCATAAATGGGAGAAATTTGCAACCACCAGCACTCTTCCTAGAGTGGTCTGCCTGGCCAAACTAAGCGATCAGGGGAGAAGGGCCTTAGTCAGGGAGGTGACCAAGAACCCGATGGTCACTCTGACAGAGCGCCAGCGTTTCTCTGTGGAGAGAGGAGAACCTTCCAGAAGACAACCATCTCTGCAGCACTCTACCAATCAGACCTGTATGGTAGAGTGGCCAGACGGAAGCCACTCCTCAGTAAAAGGCACATGACAGCCCACCTGGAGTTTGCCAAAGGCACCTGAAGGACTCTCAGACCAAAATTCTCTGGTCTAATGGAACAAAGATTGAACTCTTTGGCCTGAATGGCAAGCGTTGTGTCTGGAGGAAACCTGGCACCGCCTATTACCTGGCCAATACCATCCCTACAGTAAAGCATGGTGGTGGTAGCATCATGCTGTGTGGATGTTTTTCAGCAGCAGGAACTAGGAGACTAGTCAGGATCGAGGGAAAGATGAATGCAGTAATGTACAGAGACATCCTTGATGAAAACCTGCTCCAGTGCACTCTGGACCTCAGACTGTGACGAAGGTTCATCTTCCATCTTCCCTAAGCACACAATCAAGAAAACAAAGGAGTGGCTACAGGACAACTCTGTGAATGTCCTTGAGTGGCCCAGCCAGGGCCCAGACTGATTGAATATCTCTGGAGAGATCTGAAAATGGCTGTACACCAACGCACCCTATCTAACCTGATAGCGCTTGAGAGGTCCTGCCAAGAAGAATGGGAGAAACTGCCCAAAAAATAGATGTGCCATGCTTGTAGCATCATACTCAAAAAGACTTGAGGCTGTAATTGGTGCCAAAGGTGCTTCAACAAAGTATTGAGCAAAGGCTGCGAATACTTATGTACATTTATTTTTAATAAATTTGCAAAGATTTCAAACAAACTTCTTTCACATTGTCATTATGAGGTAATGTTTGTAGAATTTTGAGGAAAATAATGAATGTAATCAATTTTGGAATAAGGCTGTAACATAACAAAATGTGGAAAAAGTGAAGCAATGTGAATACTTTCTGAATTCACTGTATGCTTCCCCAGATCACATTCCATAGATTCAATGTACTATAGTGCAATTGGCAGCCATATGTTCGATCCTTGGCATAGCCAGCAACCAATATAACATAACTCCCTCCAGAAAGTAACTCCTTTTTGGGCTGGGAGGCTGTCAATTATGTGGCACCGATGGGTGCCACATAATTGACTCACTCCCACTCTTTATAAACTTGTTCATCCCCTAGATACACAGGAACAGTCTTTCCCAAGGTTTATCTGTTTCTGGGGATGGCCAGCTTGGAGGAAGAAAGTCCATTGTAGCTGTATATGACTCAACAAGGGACATCAGCTCATCCACACTCAGGGGCTGTATGCCTAATACACCGCTGTATCTTAACAGGGAGACTCTGATGTAATGGTCACAGACCACTTGCTTCAGAATCTAAGCAGGCGTGAGTACCTTAGTGTAGTCCTGTTCTGAGACACACTCTGAATTACATCTGCACAGACCAGGCTGTCACTGACAGTGTCATACATGCAGCCACTCACACACAGCCAGTGCTGTAGCTGTTCTACTCCTTGTCTGCCAGTAAGGAGAGGAGGGGAGATAGAGACAAAATACTGAATGTTTCCAAAGCTGCATGCACCAGAGCGAAAGCTATAGAAAAGTTTGACCCACCACCAGGGAGAGCAGAGAAAGCAGTACTGTTGCTGCTGTGCAGCCTGGGAAAGGACAAAGCCTGCTGGGAGGAGCAAGGATTTGTGGGAGGTATAGTCAGTCTCCAAAGAGACTGAGCCTGTACTAGAGATTAGCTCTGGAACCACAGATCCCAGTATTACTAGAGCTCTGGAGAGAAGATAAGGAAGGGCTGTTCTTGGGCTAGGTGCAGTCTCAGAGAGGAACTTATCTCTCTATCACTCTACTCTCTCCTCCTGTCAGCATTCTTCTCACTAGCATTAACTAATTGGCTCCTTTTGCGTCTGCTTCCTCTTACACCCCAGTCCTGCTGTTCATGGCTTGCATGCAAAAAATACATCACATGATGTATTATTAATTACACGGCTGCCTTGATTTGTGCCTTTAATTGCATCTGGTGATCCAGCCAGTAAGTCTGTTGCTTTTCAACAGAACAAGCTCTCTTGCAAATGGAACAGTTAGAATGTTGAAACTGGCAGCAGCAGTCTCTGACCAGCATTCTCCTACTAAACAGCCTAGCATCAGATAACTCCTGCAAACTCTGGCCACACACCACTGTCCCCCCTCCACTGCAACTTTGGGTGCTTTCTCTCAGCCCAGCACATATAATGGTTGCAACAGCACATGCAGTGGCTTCATCCCTGCATTCTGCCAGCTAGTGGCACAACAGAGCTCCCTTTTTCAGCAGCCTAGTTCACTGTCCCCTTGCTCTCTTGGATCAGCCAAACACCCTCCTCCGGATACAGCCAAGATGGCTGCCTCCTGCACTGGAGACACGCCATAGATGAGCATTGGAAAGTTGTTTCCTCATGGATGGCTGCTGCACTTCTGCATTAATATTCAGTTTAACCCTGTCCACATTGCAGAAGGATAATACAGCAGTAACAAAGGTAGAAGTACAACTGCAGTTATCAGCTACAGTCCAGGTTAAATAGAGAAGACAATAAAAAGTTTTGGTGGGAGATGGCCTTCTAAGTGTATCCATAGTTAAAACTTGTGGCTTAAGTCATTCCACTCATTTGCTGTTGTGTCTCTGGTAGAGGAAGGAAAGAGAAAACTCCTGAATGGAACAAAAAAAAATAAAAATTAATTGACAGAGGTTCTAACCGTTCATTACTGTAAAATAAAAAATCTACAGATACACAGAATAAACATTATGCCTTAAACATAAAATCAGCGCTAAATTAAAAGTCCTCACTAACCAAGTCCATATACATGCCTTTTTCAAACGTTCACAATCTTTTCAAGTCCGGAACGGCACAATCTGGGTAGAAGTCCATTGAACGAAACTTTGGAAGGGACGTCAGACGCCGGAAGTGACGTCACCCACGCATCGGAAGTGCCGTGGCGCCCATCTTAACTGAGGTTTACAGCCATTTTAACAAGCATTTGTTTACATAGTTACATAGTTAGTCAGGTTGAAAAAAGACACAAGTCCATCTAGTTCAACCGAAAAAAATAAAAAAATCAGGTTTGTTTGACAACTTCTGTCTTTCATGAATCCATGAAAGTGGATTTTGTACATTAAATATTGGATTTTTACTATACTGCTGCACTATTGCCCTTTTTAAATGTCTTGCATGAGAGAGTCCTAGTATTGAAGAATGGAGGACAGGGAGAAGTGCTGATATTACAACGTTACTTATGAAGGAGCACTTGCTAAATAGCATTTTGGCAAGGTGCATGGTGTGACCACAAGGTCATAAGTTGGTTGAAGACACTGTTTTCACAATGGTAATGGCAATGTATTATGTGTGATAATGTGAGTGTTATGACACTATTGCACAGTTTATAATTTAAAGCGGTTTTACACTATATATCTATTTTCACTTTTTGGAGGCTTTCATGCGTAATTCTGGACACAGGAGGCAGGAATCCCCAACAGAGAGGATTGTTTGATGGCTCAATGATAATCTTACATTTGGTAAGATATATAGAGTGATTGATGCACCAATACTTGCACAACAGAGTCTGTACCGGGCTTACTCACTTTTGTGAGTAGAAAGAAAACAAAATAGGTGTAGCGCTAAAAAGTTTTAAAATGTCCAATATCAAGATGAAAAAATAGACCAAAAGTTCTAAATATAGAATGTAGGAGGAAATCGTCCATATATATATTGGTCCTAATGATAGGAAGTCTAAGAGGACGAAACGCGTTGGGTAGGACCCCACTGCCGCCACACATTTTTACAGCGCTGTTTTTAAAAGGATTTACATGTGAGTGTATCTCTTAATTTTTAATAAATTCTACATGTGTTTATGGATTTACACTATGTGGCCTTTCCTCCTTTTTTCCTACTTGTCATCACCACCACTTGGTTCCTAATACCATTCTGTGGGACACATCAGTTTATGGTTCATCCCAGGAACATCACCCTTCTGGATCATTTACAGCCACTGACCATCCAAGCTTTGTCTGACCCAACTCGGCGTATGCCCCTTTGGGTCCATGAGATCTGGTAAGCCTCTTCAGTGTCGGTGGTGGTGTGTCTGTCTTCACTCCAGATGTTATATACCTATTGACGTGCTCTTTGTCTGAAGTCACATAACCTCTGAGGACTTGCTATCATTAGGACCAATATATATATGGACTATTTCCTCCTACATTCTATATTTAGAACTGTTGGTCTATTTTTTCATCTTGATATTGGTCATTTTAAAACTTTTTAGCGCTACACCTATTTTGTTTTCTTTGTACTTGGCATATATCCTGTTGGCCGTGTTAGCTGCTGTTTTTTGTTTTCAGGGTAGCGCAGAATTATATTGTATACTTTCACTTTTGTGAGTAGCATGAATTATAATTTGTGGTGATTAAGTTATTTTCAGTATTACACTATGTGCTTATACTTCCTTTTTGGGAGCTTCTGATGCCCATTTGGAGAAAGGGGAGAAAGAATTCTTCTGAAGGGGAAAGAAGAAGGCTTTGTTTGAGAAATAGGAGGTTAAGGGTAAGTACAATATATAAGAACACATCTTGTGATTCAGTGGAGATTTGATATGATTTTGATGTAAGCACATTACAAATGCATTGATAAATATACCAATTGGGTTAGACTATATTAATATTAATACTACACTATATGGTATTTTTCTTTTTTTGAGATTTTTTCACCTTCTTGAGCAAAGCACCATAAGGGATTCATACCCAGAGAGAATGGTGTTGAAGTTTTTGGTCTACACTGGACTTGAAAAGATTGTGAAATTTTGAAAAGACATTTATATGGACTTAGTTATTGAGGACTATTAATTGGTAAAGATTTTATGTTTACTGTATTTCCCCACTGGGATTGTGGGGCTCATTCAGCTGCTGCTAATTAAGGAATATATTGGGGTAGTCCCTAGTGCGCTAAATTGTATATAAACATTATGCCTTACAGAAATTCAAAGTCCCCTGGATAGAAAAATTTCATTGATTTGACTTGATGCCTCGGATCGCTGTTTAACAAACACAATTGCTCAAAATGCTAACAAATAGCCCTACATACCAATACTTATATAAGTGCTGAGCACAGCACATTGTACATTTTAAAATCCCTAAGACATTTTCCTTTTAGTCAAGAACAAGGGATGTAACGATCTCTTAAAATCCAGAATCTGTGGGCGTGTTTCTCCTTGATGGCAGCATTTCCTGAGATTTGTTAATGGGTCAAAGGGCTAAAAGGAACTTTTGGCTTTTTAACAGTTAAAGGAAATCATTTTAGCAGCAGCTGGTTTATTTCTTAAGAACTGTCCCATCCCTGCTTGATCCTAGTTCACTCTGTTTACTCCATCTCAGTAATTATTCTTATCATGTCTCATTAATGAAACATAAACCACCTAGTTTGCTCACTAATAAGAATCTGATAAATACATGTTAAACATGCACTTCTGTTTTAAGAAGCTACCTGGGATGAAACGGCCCCAGATAATTAGCTGTAGCTACTGTTAACTTTAGACAGTATATATGCAAGAGAATGTTTGCATGGGTTGATCCCAATATTCAGATATGTATTATATAAGGTCACATTTATACATTTTATTCTGGATGATTGTCAAAGTGAGATGTGCGTAATTTAGAATGATCCTAAATACAAAAAGCAAAGCAAATGAAAGACTTGTGATATATCTAAACCTTACTAGAATTAAATACATTTTAGCTTATCATTCCTTAAGCTGGGTATATGTTCAGTTTATTTTCGATCAACCAGCAGGTTGAAGGAAAAAACTAACATTTCCCCGTGTCAACACAACGATGTTTAATACAGGCATCTCGCCTGCTGAGCTATTGTATTTTGACAAGAGGAACTCCCCCCCCCCCCCCTCCAGAATACACAAATCTATAATTGCATTCATTGGCTGCAAGCACTGATCGAATGTTGGTTTTCCAGCAGGACTGTTCAACAGAAGCCAGTCTGTCAGGAAGCTAATACAGCTAGTATTCATTCTCATGTAGGTAATGCTCATTCCAGTGCAGCTACTGCTAATTCATGTGCAGCTAATGCTCATGCACGTGTACCAGCACACAGACGAGCTCAGGCTAATATCCAGCATGCACTGACATGTAGGCTAATTTCTGTGCAACAGCCTGCATGTCCATGCGCACTGGCTTCAAGTTACCTGTTTAAAGGAGACCCTGGTGTGTGCTAATCACTGGATGTTCTTCAGCTTTTCTGTGACCCGTGTTCCTGCTTGCTGACTGGTCTTCCTTTGCTGACCCGGCTTGTTCCTGACCTTGCTCTGTGGATTCTGGATACTGACCTTGGCTTGCCTCTGACTATTCTCTGCCTGATTCTATGGTACTGACCTCAGCCTGCTCTTGGGCTTTGCTCTGCCTGATTCCCTGTTACTGACTACAGGTTGCTGATGGACCTTGCTCTGCCTGCTCCCTGTCCACGCTGCTGCCTCACTGTGTATGACCCTGGCTCACCTTGACTAGTCTCTGTTGTGCGGCAATCACCTGCTACCTAGTACCAGCACCTGTGCTTCTTTGAGCCTTGTATCTGTCATCACATTCAGGAGTGCTTGGACCACATCCGCAAGGGAAGCCCTCTCATAAACTCAGACTTCAAGCAAAGTACGTGACACGGTCGTTAGACTGGCTTCTGTTGAACAGACAGCGGTACAAATGTAGCCAAATTTCAGTGCGCGGGTACCGGGCTTTAGATGTGGTGGCTGCATTTAATTCTTATTGTTAGGCTCTTTTCCTATTATTTTCACCTGGTGACAGTTCTCACCTGCTGTATCATATCTGTGGCAGAACAGTGTTGTCACTCTTAAACAGGAAGTGTGTTTGGAGTACAGAACTCACCCCCCATTCCTCATCCCCATAGCGCAGGGGGAGGTTTTATGTCATTAACAGAAGGTAACTGGGCATCGATAACACTGCTTAAAATAACATTACAAAGTGCAATAGCGCTGTCTATGTCCAGGGGCATACATCAATACTCATGCCACATCAAATAGATGCAAGTGCCAACATATACCTGCTTACAGATCCTGTAACTGGTTTCTATGAGCAGTCGGAGCTTCAAGGTGGGGAAATAAACCCAATTTTTACAGATACGGTACTAGGCGCCCACATGTAAAAGGTCTAAACTAACTTTTCATTATAATCTACATATAAAGTACAAATATGGGAGATGTATCATAATAAATGTCCTCCAACAATTACTTTATCTAAACAGGTTTGTGCTTCCTGCTTCTCAGCGCTCATGGAACTATCTGTGCCCTTTGTCTTTGTAATACAATTTTTTTAACAGATTGTATAAAAAAACATTGTAGTTAAGAGACAGAGTGCCTAAAAAGCCCTATTATCATGTGGCTGGCTGAATGAGAAGTGCAGGCAGCACTAGGTAGTGCAATATCCTGCCCAAAGGTGTCTGCATAGTTCCTGTGTGACATCACTCAGCAGGTAAATAACCTCTTGACACCAATTATCTGTCTTACTAAGTTCCCACTCAGCACCAATGTAAGGGCAGCTCTTTTGTAGAAGGCACAAACCACTTAACACAAACTGTTGTATGGGCACTGACTACTAAATACTAGTGTTTTAACCACTTCAGCCCCGGAAGATTTTACCCCCTTCCTGACCAGAGCACTTTTTACAATTTGGCACTGAGTCGCTTTAACTGACAATTGCGCAGTCATGCAATGCTGTACCCAAACGAAATTTGTGTCATTTCCCATTTTCCACAAATAGAGCTTTCTTTTGGTGGTATTTGATCACCTCTGCGGTTTTTAGTTTTTGCGCTATAAACAAAAGAAAGTGAAAGTGAAATTTCGAAAAAAAAACAAACAATATTTTTTACTTTTTGCTATAATAAATATCCCCAAAATATTTTTTGAAAACGAATTTCTTCATCAGTTTAGGCCAATATGTATTCTTCTACATATTTTTGGTAAAGAAATCACAATAAGCATATATAATGATTGGTTTGCGCAAAAGTTATAGTGTCTACAAACTATGGGAAAGATTTATGGCATTTTTATAATTTTTTTTTACTAGCCACTTCACGCCCGTAGGGCATCCAGGGACGTCCTTGACTTTCCGGGGGTATATCTGAATGATGCCTGCAGCTACAGACATCATTCATATATCGGCTTTTTCAGCCGGCGATTCCCTACACCATAAGAATGATCATAGTGGCTGTTCTGCCACTTGATCATTCTTACGGGCAGCGGGAGGGGATGTTCCCCCCTCCCGCCGCCCCCCGGTGCTTCTACCGACTCACCGCTTCCATTGGTGAGTCGGAGAACGGATCTGCCGGCCCAGGATGGTGATCATAGAGATTTGCGGCGGACCAGATGCTCGCCGGAGTCTCTATGATCGTTTGGAGGCCAGGCGCGATGTTATGACGTCACGCCCGGCCTCTGCATTCAAAAAAACGGCGGCGCCTCGACTGGGAATCCGTGATCGTTTTTTTTTTTTTATTTTAGGCTTCCCAGCCTAGAGGTGAGATGTGGGGTCTTATTGACCCCATATCTCACTGTAAAAAGGACCAATCGTGCCATATTCCTATTACAAGGGATGTTTACATTCCTTGTAATAGGAATAAAAGTGATCAAATTTTTTTTTTATTTTAAAGTGTCAAACTAAAAAAATAAAAGTCAAATTAACAAAAAAAAAAATGTAAAGCGCCCCTGTCCCCGTGAGCTTGCACGCAGAAACGAATGCATACGTAAGTCCTGCCCACATATAAAAACGGTGGTAAAACCACACATGTGAGGTATCGCCGTGAATGTTAGAGAGAGAGAAATAATTCTAGCCCTAGACCTCCTCTGTAACTCAAAACATGTAACCAGTAAAAAATTTTCAAGTGTTGCCTATGGGGATTTTTAAGTACTGAAGTTTGGCGCCTTTCCACGAGCGTGTGCAATTTTGAAGCGTGACATGTTAGGTATCTATTTACTCGGCGTAACTTCATCTTTCACATTATGGAATAAAATTGGGCTAACTTTAATGTTTGTTTTTTTTTAAAGCATGAAACTGTTTTTTTCCAAAAAAAAACGTGTTCGAAAAATTGCTGCGCAAATATCGTGCAAGATAAAAAGTTGCAATGACCGCCATTGTATTCTCTAGGGTCTTTGCTAAAAAAAAATATATAATGTTTGGGGGTTGTAAGTAATTTTCTAGCAAAAAAAAGTGCTTTTAACTTGTAAACAACAAATCTCAGAAAAAGGCTCGGTCTTCAAGTGGCTAGTAATAGCGGTGATCTGCAATTTTTAGCGGTACTGCAACACTGCAACGGACAGATCGGACACTTTTGACACATTTTTGGGACCATTAACATTCAGGGGAAGCTTCGCTTATTTGCCCCCCCTCCGCTGCCAAATTTGGCACCTTTCGGGGGGAGGGGGGATTGGGTACCTGGTTTTGACAGGTTCCCCGCTCCCACTTCTGACTGACTTTGCCACAGTGAACTTATCTACCCCGCCGCCATGCCATTCACAAAGCGCAGTGAGCATCCCACATGCGCAGGAGGGAACCAGCTGTGAAGCTGCAAGGCTTCACTGCCGGTTTCCCTTATCGAGATAAACAGCGATCACAGGTTAATTGGCTTCAGTATAAATCACACAAATAGGAAACATATGGGGAACACAAAGACACTGAATTTCAAAAGCGCCAACTTCCCTAAACTACGAACCTTGCTAGAAGGCATAAATTGGGATAAAATCTTAGGAACAAAGAACACAGAGGAGAGATGGGTTTGCTTTAAGAGCATATTAAATAAGGGCATTAGGCAGTGCATCCCATTGGGTAATAAATTTAAAAGAGCAAACAAAAGTCCTGGATGGCTTAACTCCAATGTAAAAATGCATATAAAAGCAACGGAGAAGGCCTTCAAAAAATACAAGGTTGAGGGATTATCATCAGCATTCAGACTTTATAAAGAATGCAATAAGATGTAAGGGTGCAATTAGGGCGGCTAAGATAGAACACAAAAGACACACAAGAAATTCTTTAAGTATGTAAACAGTAAACAAGGGAGGACAGACCATATTGGCCCCATAAAGAATGAGGAAAAACATCTGATTACAAAGGATGGGGAGATGGCGAAGGTCTTGAATTTATTCTTCTCCTCAGTCTTCACGAGGGAATTGGGGGGCTTTAGTAACCAAAACTGCAGTGCTTATCCTCATGACACATCACAGGAAGCACCCTCATGGCTAACAGAGGTCAGAATTAGAATTAGACTTGGGAAACGTATTTAATAAATCACCGGGACCGGGTGGCTTGCACCCGAGGGTACTTAGAGAACTCAGTCAAGTAATTGCCAGACAATTGTTCCTAATTTTTACTGACAGTCTACTGACTGGAATGGTACCAGCGGATTGGAGAAAAGTCAATGTAGCACCAATATTTAAAGTGAAATTTCGAAAAAAAAAAAAACAACAATATTTTTTACTTTTTGCTATAATAAATATCCCCAAAATATTTTTTAAAAACGAATTTCTTCATCAGTTTAGGCCAATATGTATTCTTCTACATATTTTTGGTAAAAAAATCGCAATAAGCATATATAATGATTGGTTTGCGCAAAAGTTATAGTGTCTACAAACTATGGGAAAGATTTATGGCATTTTTATAATTTTTTTTTTACTAGTCACTTCACGCCCGTAGGGCGTCCAGGGACGTCCTTGACTTTCCGGGGGTATATCTGAATGATGCCTGCAGCTACAGACATCATTCATATATCGGCTTTTTCAGCCAGCGATTCCCTACACCATAAGAATGATCATAGTGGCTTTTCTGCCGCTTGATCGTCCTTACGGGCAGCGGGAGGGGATGTTCCCCCCTCCCGCTGCCCTCCGGTGCTTCTACCGACCCACCGCTTCCATTGGTGAGTCCGAGAATGGATCTACCAGCCCAGGATGGTTATCATAGAGATTTGCGGCGGACCAGATGCTCGCCGGAGTCTCTATGATCAATCGGAGGCCGGGCGCGATGTTATGATGTCACGCCCGGCCTTTGCATTCAAAAAAACGGCGGCACCTCGACTGGGAAGCCGTGATCGTTTTTTTTTTTTTATTTTAGGCTTCCCAGCCTAGAGGTGAGATGTCGGATCTTATTGACCCCATATCTCACTGTAAAAAGGACCGATCGTGCCATATTCCTATTACAAGGGATGTTTACAAAATACATCCCTGGGTATTACACAACAGTTAGCCTAACATCAAAAGAATGCAAGCTCTTGGAGGGGATGATAAGGGACTATACACAAGATTTTAGTAATAAAAATGGTATCATTAGCAGTAATCAGCATGGATTCGTGAAGAATTGTTCTTGCCAAATCAATCTATTAACCTTCTATGAGGAAATGAGTGGCCATCTAGATAAATGAAGGCCCATAGACGTGGTGTATCTGGATTTGCAAAAGCATTTGACACAGTTCCCCATAAACGTTTACTGTACAAAATAAGGTCCGTTGGCATGGACCATAGGGTGAGTACATGGATTGAAACCTGGCTACCAGGGCGAGTTCAGAGGGTGGTGATAAATGGGGAATACTCTGAATGGTCAGGGGTGGGTAGTGGAATCCCACAGGGTTCTGAGCTGGGACCAATCCTATTCAAATTTATTCATAAACGACCTGGAGGATGGGGTAAACAGCTCAATCTCTGTATTTGCAGACAATACTAAGCTAAACAGGGTAATAACTTCTCCGCAGGATGTGGAAACCTTGCAAGAAGATCTGAACAAATTATTGGGGTAGGCAACTACATGGCAAAAGAGGTTTAATGTAGAAAAATGTAAAATAATGCATTTGGGTGGCAAAAATCTAAATGCAATCTGTACACTAGGGGGAGAACCTCTGGGGAAATCTAGGATGGAAAACAATCCGGGGGGTCCTAGTAGATGATAGGCTCAGCAATGGCATGCAATGCCAAGCTGCTGCTAACAAAGCAAACAGAATATTGGCATGCATTAAAAAGGGGATTACCTCCATTAACTGTTTTATGGTAGATTTAGCAGTGCACATGCTTTTAAATCAAACAGTAATACGCCCACTTTCACTAGCAGATAGAAATTGTCCAGTAGTTTGTTGTAGCTGTCCTTGTTCTCACTCACAATTTCTATCCAACTCTCATTATACTGTAGCTGCTGTCTTTTAATAATAGGGCACTTACCTGTCCAGGGAGCCCTCAATGTCGGCACCCCAGCCGATCTTCAGATCGACTCCCGGGTGCTGCCACCGCCATTCCTGGTAAGGGAAAATTTCGGCTTCACAGCGGGTACCCTACTGCACATGTGCGAAGCGCGCTGCGATTTCTAATTGGCCCAGCGGTGGGAGTAGGAAGAGGGGGGCCGAACTCCTTCGGGATCAGGCCAGGGCCCGTCTCCGGAAGTGGGGAAGGGGACCTGTCAAAAACAGGTTCCCCCTCCCCCCTGAAGGGTGCCAAATGTGGCACTGGAGGAGGGGAGGAATGTATAAGCGAGAGTTCCACTTTTGGGTAGAACTCTTCTTTAAGATTTAAAAAGCAGCAGATGATACAGCAGTGTAGAATTTGCCAGCAGCAGGATATTTTTAAAGTGGGAAAATTTGCCAGAATGTACTAGAGAAAAAGAGTTTAGGCAGGTGTTTTACTGCAAGAATTAGGAGACCTAGGATGGCACAGCAGTGTAAAATTAGCCATCAGCAGGACAATTTTAGATTGCAAGGCTAGGACCAAAGAACATAGCCTGGGACTTTGCTACAAGAATTTAAATACTGAACAGAAAACAGTAACATAAATCTGGTCAGTAGCAGCACGCTTTTAATCAAGGTTTTAATTAAGGTTATTAGGTCAAAATTTACTAAAAACAGGCTGGTGTTTTAGAGACTACAGATGATACAGTAGTTTAAAATTGGCAAGCAGTAGAACAATTTTAATGAGGGGGCTAGGCCCAAATTTACTACAAGGGGCACAGGTTGGGGTTTTTAACTAGAAGAAATAAGATGCAACAAATACAACAGGGTAAAATTGGCCAGCAGCAGCACAGCTTTAATCATGGATAATAAGCCTAACTGATATATGCCTGACTTTTATTGTATCTCTGAGAGTAGGGGTCATTGAAGGTGAGTGATATAATGTACGGTGGTTTTACGTTGTTTTTGCACTTAGTTTGGTTTCCTTTCAAATGATGCAGTGGTGTGCTGTAAACAAACGGTAGCCTAAAGAACAGATGGTCAGTATAGTGAATGCTTTGCTTTAAGCACCCAAACTTATAAAAGGCCCTATTAATATAAGATAAAATAAAAAAGAAATTAAACACCCAAAATACAACTCTGCAACAAAAGTCCACTTTCAGCAAAAAAAAATCAGTTTACCCTAAAATAAAGGCCCTATCAACCTAAAGCAAAAATTCAATATACCCCCAGAATTAAAAACATCAAAATACTGCCCCTGAACCAAACGCAATAATACCCAGGCACACGTAACTGAAATGGCTATTTGGTAATACTGGGTGATGTAATAACCACAGGCTGCAAACTGTAGACAATCCAAATGAAGAAATGTCATCAGCACACCAAGGATTCCTCAAAAAGGTTCCAAAGCTTTATTTCCTTAGTCAGATGGTAAAGATAAGGCAATGTTGCGGAACCACGCAGGGCCTCTTCGTCAGGCAAGTGACCGACTTGCCCCCAATAATAAGAATAAAAAAAGCAGCAAAGGGGTTAATTGCTTAAAGAGCTAGTAATTAGAATTATGCCCCATACGCACGGTCGGATTTTCAGATGGAAAATGTCCGATCGGAGCGTGTTGTCGGAAATTCCGACCGTGTGTGGGCTCCATCGGACATTTTCCATCAGATTTTCCGA
This sequence comes from Lithobates septentrionalis, assembly GCA_037952835.1. Classification (NCBI taxonomy): domain Eukaryota; kingdom Metazoa; phylum Chordata; class Amphibia; order Anura; family Ranidae; genus Lithobates; species Lithobates septentrionalis. Next base: position 2,914,893 of record JBBDGP010002848.1, on the reverse strand, counting down.
CACACAAAGTTTGAGAGCAGGCTATAAAATTTTCCGACAACAAAATCCGATCGCGTCAATTCCGACCGTGTGTGGCCAGTTCCGACGCACAAAGTGCCACGCATGCTCAGAAGAAATTCTGAGACAGAATAGCTCGGTCTGGTAAAATTAGCGTTACATGGAATGGATACAGCACTTTCGTCACGCTGCAATGTCAAAAATAGTTTAATACAGCGCACTCTCTTCTTCTTTATAATGTGAGAAGAATGAAGTAGTTTTGCTGCTCATATTCACACAGACTTCTCACAAACTTATTTCTTTATTATTTATTGGGATTCCCTCAATATATTTAGATTTGTCACATCTGCCCAAATTTGTTTTTGGTTGTTTGTAATTTTTTTTGTTTTCTTCCAGGCTGGTTTTGTATTTTTTGGGGGTTTGTTTTGTTTTTCAAGGCTGTGTTTTTATTGTTGTTTTTGTTGTGATTTACTCTATAATATTTTTGTGTGTGTTTTGTGTGTCAAGTTACCACAACACCATTGATATCTTGTATTATTTAATCTGTAGGAGATTGTTTGGTGTTGTTGTCTCTTGTTAATTTCACATTGTATTTTTGAATTGTCCCTGCCTCCTCACAAACAAACTGTCCTTTTTGAAGGAAAACACACATAGGTAAGAGCCCTTGCACACTGGGGCGGTTTGCAGGCGCTATTGCGCTAATAATAGCGCCTGCAAACCGCCCCGAAAGTGCCGCTGCTTTCATTCCAGTGTGCAAGCCCCGAGGGCTTGCACACTGGAGCGATGCGCTGGCAGGACGGTAAAAAAAGTCCTGCCAGTAGCATCTTCGGAGCGGTGAAGGAGCGGTGTATATACCGCTCCTTTACCACTCCTGCCCATTGAAATCAATGGGACGGCGCGGCTATACCGCCGGCAAAGCGCCTCTGCAGAGGCGCTTTGCAGTGGTATTTAACCCTTTCTCGGCCGCTAGCGGGGGGTAAAACCGCCCCGCTAGCGGCCGCATACCGACGGTAAAACGCCGCTAATAATAGCGGCGTTTTACCGCCGACGCCGCCCCCCGCCCCAGTGTGCAAGGGCTCTAAGTATAATTGAACAAAAATTCCTTTATTAAGGGCTTACAACTAAACAAAGAGGGAGGCAACGCTGGAGAAACAGCAGAAATGGGTGAAGCCTTGGACCCCCAGGGCACACATCAATTATTTTCAAGCAAAATTGGTGGCCTGAGGAGTCCATATTTAAGGGAGTGCAGTCTGGTCCAGAAGTCCCAGAGATCCGGAAAGCAGCAGATGACATCTGTGTCCCCAGGCTGCAAGCTTTTGTCAGACCAGACTGAACCCAGGGCCATCACTCTCTGGTCTTCCTTCCACGCTTCCTTCCACGCTGTGGCTCTGGTGGTGGAGTTGGGGCAGGAGAAGGGGGAGGGGGAGGGGGAGGGGCCAACTCACCTGCCACAGACAGGGCAGCTCCCCGTATTTATCTATGAACAGGGGGAGGAAATTGTGGTCGTTGAAGCCATCCATTTTCTCTGCAAGACACAACACAAGACAAACCCTAATGTCAGGCTGAACTCTCCTAATTTTGTTACAATATAGGCCTCAATTTAGAAGCAGTATAGGCCCAAGTTTAGATCTTACCTTCGTTCTCACGATCGGTGCCTCCGATGCTCCTTCCTCCGCTCACAGATCGTACGTACTACGCATGCGTGTTACGCTTTATACACACTGCGCATGTGTGTAACTCCGCCCACCCCTGACGTTCTTTCTAGTCTATTCCCCGCCCCTTTTTGTTCGGCGCAGTGGGGGAAGAGCACATGGCGGAGACACAACAGGTGCGTGCTAATTACAGCAACGAGGAGGAGGAGGGGGAAAGCCCGGATCCGGAAACGTCTGGATCAAGAAGGAGAAGATTTAAGGCCTCAAATATGTCCTTTGGGGAGATGTTGGAGATGGTCGACATTCTGAAGAAGGCCGACTATGACGGGAAGTATGGACCTTACCCCAACCCCAATGTCAGAAAGGCCAAGATCATGGCGAAAGTGGTCAAAAGTCTGCACCGGAATTTCGGGGTACGACTATCGAAAGATCAGCTCAGGAAGCGGTGGTTGGACCTCAAATTAAGAGAGCACGAGCAGTACAGAAAGATCCGGAGAGTGCTGCAAAAAAGTAAGTAGTTGTGCTGTGTTCCTATTCTTTTTCTGTTTATTACGTTCGTGCTGCTCCATGTGCTTTTAGGAACTGTTGTACAGTTTAAAATGGCAGCTTTCATGTTCATGGGCACATTATTCGTTCGTATCAAACATTTTTCTTTCGGCCTATAAAACACCATTGTTTTGGCCATATGCATTTGCCCACATTTTTGACGGCAAACTTGTCTGAAAATAATTTGGTTGTGTAGATGGGTTTGTTACTAGAATGAAATGCAAACTAGATTCTGTGTAAGGAGAGGACACTCAGCAGCTGTTTAGACATCTGGATGCTGGAGCACTAGTGTGGGACACAAGAACACCCTTTTTATTAGGGGGCCCACACAGGTGCTCCAGTGTATACTATAGGGGGGTCTCCATCTGTGAAGCTTGTACAAAACAGGTAAAGTATTGAAGCTTGACAAAGGACACTGAAAATGCTACATCTTGGAACTCTGCCAAAACAGACAATTGTACCCCACTTCCAAGCAATGTTTCATATTTTTAGTTCTGCCATCAAATATCTGTGTGCTAAGTATACCTTTTTTTTTACATAGGGGAGAAAAGACTCGGAAGACACCCCTCATCCGAGGAGACCAGAGACCCCCCACCTCTGGAAGAAGGGGAAATACCCTAAAGACAAGCAGAGCAGGAGGAGGAAGACGTGGTGGAACTAGTCACCACAACAGGTGAGTGTCTGCGACCACAGGCTCAGGTAAGAGATGGATGCCGGCATATTTATAATACCTGTTTTTTTTTTTGGTTTCTCTCTTTTTAGGTGATCGTGATGTTGTGGATCCAGATCCTTTCACCTCGGAAAGTGCCCAGATCCTGATTGGGGAGATCATGGGGTGTAATGTTGCATTGGAAAACATCACGAAAAACATCAATGATGTTATTCTAAAAAATAAGAACATCATTGATGTTTTGGGGAGAGTTTAAAACCCCTCCAAATTCCTTTGTTTTTTGTTGTGCTACAATGTTAAAAAATTTTATGCGATTTTTAGAAAAGCCAAAGTTTGAAGATGCACACAGTGTGCCAACATGTGCTATCTGCCATCACGGGAGATCAATGTAGGCGTTTTGGGGGTGCAACCCCTTCCTCAATAATAAAGTAGCTGAGAGGAAGGGGTTGCTCCCCCAAAACACGTCCCTTGATCCCCCGTGATGGCAGCTAGCACATGTTGACATTCGTAAATTGGTGTGCATCTTCAAAATTTGGCTTTTCCTGGGGTGACTTCACCCCATCTGAATGCAATATCAAACACAGTTCCTAAATACTCATGTCTGATATTGCCTTCAAGTTCTACCAAATGTGAACTTTGTAAGTTCTAGATTTGTGTCTTTCTTGTTGGTTTGAAACATGCCTGTTTTATCTTAAATGGACATTTCTATTTTTGATAATGCCACCCCAAAAATTGTTATACAACAAACATGTTGGTTTGTTTTAAAAACCTTTTCTAAATACACATGTGATTGTGCAGGTATTAAAAAGATTGTTAATCAAAAATGTGTGGATTATTGTCCCAACGCTACAACACTTTTGTGGTGCTCTAATTGCTGCTTTCTGTGACAATGGGGGTTATTTCCTAAGGGCAAATCCACTTTGCACTACAAGTGCAGTTTCAGTGCAGTTTCAAGTGCACTTCTAGTGCAAAGTGTCTTTGCCTTTAGTAAATAACATCCAACAGTACTTTGTAAGGTTACACAATCACGCCATTTTCTGGACTCACCACATTTCTGTCAGGGTCAGCTAAAACAAACACAAGCAGTAAATGTCACCAAAGATTTGTGTAATTTTTTTTTATTTGATCAAGGTTTCACAAATTGTCTGGCATATTGATGGCCCCCCTACCCGCAAAGAACTCAAGGTATCTTAGCCGGACATCACGGGCACTCAGGGAGGGCAAGCCAGGACGGCCACTTTCAAGCGCCGTCAGGGTTGTTTCATTTATAATTCCGGCCTCAGGCCCAACTGAGCCAGCATAGTTGGCAGAATGTTGCCGTAAAAAGTTATGTAGAACACAGCACGCCAGGATTAGATGATTAAGTTTATACTCCGCCATATGGATGGGTGTAAGAAATAGGCGGAACCGGCTGGCCATGATTCCAAATGTGTTCTCCACCACTCTTCTGGCTCTGGCCGGCCAGTAATTAAAAACCCTCTGGTCCGGGGTGAGGGTCCTCATCGGGAATGGCAGCATAAGGTTGTCCCCCAGCGCAAAGGCTTCATCCGCAATGAAGACGAATGGGAGTCCTTCCACATTGTCTTCTGGAGGTGGCAAGTCCAAGCTGCCATTCTGGAGACGCCTGTAAAACTCCGTCTGGGCGATGACTCCACCATCGGACATCCGGCCATTCTTCCCCACGTCCACATACAGGAACTCATAATTAGCCGACACCACCGCCAACATCACAATACTATTGAACCCCTTATAATTATAATAGTATGACCCCGAGTTGGATGGTGGGATGATGTGGACGTGTTTCCCATCAATTGCCCCTCCGCAGTTAGGAAAGTCCCACCGCAGGGCAAAGTGTAAGGCCACAGTCTGCCATTCCTGTGGCGTGGAAGGAAACTGTGGAGGAAAAAAAATAAAAATTAGTCTTTTTGCACATTAAAACATGGAAAGCAGATTAGACACAAACATTCTTGGCCAACGTCAAGATAACATTTATTAAAGGGAATTTTACAACACCAAAGTATGAGGTACACCTATCATATCCCCCCCCCCCCTCTCCTGGGCCATTTCTAACATTATAAGGGGGGGGGGACTCTTGGACAGGTAACCCTCTCCACTTCATTGAGAGATGAATGCCTAAATAATGGGTATTACTTTGAACAGCCACTCCTTAGTTACACTATTGACAGCCCACCGGACAGGTAAGAAGTGTCATAATACAAAGATATAAATACACATTGTACACATTTGAGCACATTTCGACATTCTGCTATTACCTATCAAGATAATAATAGAATACAAAAACCAGTACCATTTGAAAGTATACAGGCAGGCCCTTGCACTACATGTTTTGGGGAATTCATCCATAAATCTGACCACAAAAGAGATGGGTATAGTGTGTATGGGTTTGGCAAAGTCAGCAGATAGATGATTGAGGATAGATAGAGAATTGTTATCAGCTGACTTAGCAGTTGGGGGGAGGGAGGGTTAAAAATGATTTGGGGACACCCCAAAAAAAAGCCTCTGGCACTCTGCCTGAATTTAAAACACAAATCACTTTTAATAACATTTTAGGGGGTGTTTGGATTAAAGCACTACTATGGAGCTGATAAAATACATTGTTAAGTGACTACATAAGGTGAATATAGGGCCCGGAGAGCATGCTGGGGAGGTAAGTGAAGGCAAATATGTATGAAGGACAACAAAAATAATTACATAAAAATCCAGCATGAATGAGGACAAAGGGGACATTCACAGCATATTACAATCATGATAATTAGGGAATGAGGAAAGAAATACAATACATCATCAAACATTAAATACAATAAATTGTGATATTCAAGGATACATCTTACCTTCATATACTCCTTCTGCAGGACCTGTATGATGGCAGAACAGGTCTCTGGGATAATGATCCCCAGAGCCTGAGGGGAGATGCCTGTCGAGAACTTCAAGTCCTGCAGACTTCTCCCTGTCGCCAAGTACCGCAGGGTGGTCACTAGCCTCTGCTGCGGAGTGATGGCTTGCCTCATGCAGGCATCCTGCCTGCTGATATAGGGGGTCAGCAAAGCCAACAAACGATGAAATACGGGGTCCGTCATCCGGAGAAAGTTCCTAAAATCATCAGGATTATTCTCACGGATCTCACGGAGCAAAGGCATATGACAGAACTGGTCACGCTGAAGCAACCAATTCTTGGTCCATGAACTCCTCCCCACCCTGTTCATGGACTGTACTTGTGTCAAGGTCAGGACCCCAACACCAAGCCCCCGCACAGCACGAACTCTACGAGGAGTACGTATACGCAACATGGCTAGAAAACGGTCGGCTGCTCAAAACGAAGTAACAGAACGCACTGAAGAACAGCAAGGCCTGTGAAAAGCGACCTGAAAAACAGCAACGAACGAACAAGAACACAATGACTAATGAAAGTCACGCGTAGATTGCTTGCACGCACTGAAGAGCAGATACAAACCCACAAGCACAAACTGAACCGCAGAAATCGATCTGAAAGCCACGAGTCTGAAAAAGCGCGAATCGTCTCTCACCAAACTTTTACTAACACAAGATTAGCAAAAGGAGCCCAAAGGGTGCCACGCTTGGTTCTGAACTAGCCTTTTCTAGTCTCGTCGTACGTGGTTGACGTCACCGTGTTCTTGGCGATCAGAAATTCCGACAACTTTGTGCGACCGTGTGTACGCAAAACAAGTTTGAGCCAACATCCGTCTGAAAAAATCCTAGGATTTTGTTGTCGGAATGTCCGATCAATGTCCGACCTTGTGTACGGGGCATTAGAGTACAGTTTGCTAACTGACCCTAATCTCTTCCTATGCAGTTTGTTAGCTTTCACTATCCTTTCCTTACAGCAGCTGCCAATACACTGACACTATGGCTGCTCTATACCCTTCCTTATATAGCAAAGGGGCTGGCCAAAAGCCCCCTTATTGGCTCTTCTAAGCCTGCCGGCCATAGTTCAAAGGCCATGCAGTGCATTATGTTTAAAAAAAAAATATCCCAGGAGAATCTCCAGAAAAATTTGCCAGAACCTCAAATCCTAAACCTGTAGTATTTGCCTTGAACCCATGGTAGCGGCAAACACGAACCTTATCCCTATTTGTAACTGGTTGTAGTTTTCTTGGTTATGATATGTTGTTCATTTATAAGGCACGAATGCTGTTCTCACCATTTAGTTTTCCAGAACCTAGATCGTGTCATCATGATCTGCATTCTCCACATTACTATATCTTACTTCATTTAAAGTACTTAATTTAAAAATAGTAATTCAAATAAATAAACATAATTTGTATATGTCAGAAGAAAGTAAAAGCTTTTTTTTTTCTACAGCAACCCCTCAGCACTTGGAAATGTTTAAAATAATGCAGATGACATACAGTATGTTAGAAGAAAAATATAGCCAAAAAACAATGTAATCTTCTGTAGATTTTTTTTCACACATATATCAGTAAAGTCCTTACACAGCTTGATCAGATCACTTCTGCATGGGCAGATATTTTGCATCAGCTAGAGAATTTTCCAAATATTTTAGCTTCTCATCCCATGATTCAACACTATACTGAAAAAAAGCTTTGTAGAAGAAAGAGCATGGGCTTTCTTTAACTGATACATTTTACAGAAGCTTTTAAATCATCACAAGCATTGTGTTTAACATCAGCTATTACAGATAAAATGGTTATAGTAGTATTATCACTGATGCATCTGCACTGGGAACATTCAGATGCAGCTCTTGAACTTGACCCAAGGTTTCAACTGATCCTTTATTTCTCATGTGTTTAATGGAGTGATACTATTAAATCATACTAGTTTTACTTTCGCTAAAGGATGTTTCATCCAGAACTCAAAATCTTTTTTCTCCATCTGTTTCTTCAATTTGCCGTGCCAGTGCCACCCCTTCTAGCTATCTCTCCCCCTAGATTTGTTTTGCTGTGTGTATGCCACCTTTTCTCCCAGGCTGCATCTTTGACCTGCTCATCACTAACCCTGGGTTGTTTCATCCTTGGCCTGTATCTATTTAAGCCTGTCAATTTCTATGAGCCTCTACTGGAACACTGTAGTTAGTCTATTGTTAGTTTCTCTTATCTGTTTAGCTCTGTGAGTCCTTGCATGTATTTTTGTCTTGACTGATGCTCTTGATGCTCTTGATGGCTCTTGCTTAGTTGCTATGTTGTTTGTCTAGAGTTGCCTGGCTGCTCATGACATCACAGCCCCTCATCTCCACCTCATCCAAACAGAGAACACCTTGTAATAATTAAAAAAATACAAGGTGTTTTGTAAATGATGGCACAGCCAAGTGAGCAACCCCCTGTGTGCAGGGTTGAAGCTACTCATCACAGGACCTGGAAGACTATGGCTATAACTATAGTAACGCCAACGAATACAGCGATTGTCAGCTTTCCCAGTGGCCCCTGAGGCATGATATATGCATACTTACTCTAGCACCCTCTATCTAGTGTGCTAGGTGTACATACTTTAGTTGTTAGTGTAGGTAAATTGGCTTGGCTGAGAGCCAGGTCTGGGTTGAATCTGGGTCAGGGTTTAGTGACTCAGGGAGGCTGGATGATTCATCTGACAGCTTTTCTGGTGCCTCTCCCTGTTTTCTGGAACCTTAGAGAAGGTTCTAGATGTAGTGGGTGGAGGCTACGAGGGTCTGTCACCCAGGCCAATCCCCAGCAAAAAGGGTCTGAAAGTGGGCAGCTCACCCCAATAAATAGGTATGAGTCTTACAGCAAGGGCAGTCGGGTGAAAGATGGAGATGGAGTGCTAAGGAGGCTGTTGGCGGCCCTTGTAGGACACCCCCAAGTCTTGGGGGGGATGACCTCGGGTCTGGGGCTCAGGTGCTGATAGACTCCCCCTACAACACACAGAAACCCTTCCTGGAGGCACGGGAGCAAGTGAGAGAACAGCGGGAGCAGGTCAACATGTCCAAGAAATCTCATGAGAGTCAGCCGGGTGGGCTGGTGAGTGTCAGTCTGGAGGACTGTGGAGAGAGTGTCAGTCTGGAGGACTGTGGGGAGAAGTTAGCCCAGTGAAAAGGGTAGCTGCAGCCAGGCGGGTTTGCAGTGCCTGAAGAGGTCATGCTGGGAACAGTGACCACATAGAGAAAGTGCATGGAAAATATGAGCTGTGTCACCCCATCTGCTCTCAAGTATAGGAGCTGCGAGTCCCTGCCTGTAATGGCCTTTGCTACAAAATTACTACAGGGTGACATAGCTGGGTTCTGCAAACAAGAGAGTGCTGGAGGAAGAAGAGCAGCTGTACATAAGTGTCACGTACCTGGTAGGTGGAGCCCGGAGTGCAGAGAACGGCCTCTCGTATACCTCTGACTCAGGAACCCCTGAAGGTGTGAACAGGGGCTCAGAAGTACAGAGGGGCACAAGTGCCTGGCTGGAACACTGGAGTAGAGAGCTGGATCCTGTAGTCAGCTGGGAGGTGCTCTGTAGTCCCGAAGCAGGTTGCAGACAGCAGGAAGGTGCACTGTAGTCCCGCAGCAGGTTGCAGACAGCAGGGAGGAGTACTGTAGTCCTGTAGCAGGTTGCAGACAGCAGGGAGGTGCACTGTAGTCCAGTAGCAGGTTGCAGACAGCAGGGAGGTGCACTGTAGTCCTGTAGCAGGTTGCAGACAGCAGGGAGGTGCACTGTAGTCCCATAGCAGGTTGCAGACAGCAGGGAGGTGCACTGTAGTCTCGCAGCAGGTTGCAGACAGCAGGGAGGTGCAGACAAGCCGGGTCAAGGTACTGGCAGGCAGATCAGGTACAGGAGGGCAAACCAAGAGAATAGTCAGAGTCCAAGCCGAGATCGGGGCAGGCAGCAAACAGGTAAGTCAGGAACAAGCCAAGTAAGTACTGGATACAGAGAAACTGGTAACAAGGGAGCAGAGGTCTCAGGAAACGCTGTAGACCGGACAGCAAGGCAGCATTGGAACAGTCTCCTTTAAATAGCCCATCTTGGCGCCAAGTGTGTTACAGGGAGCGCGCGCACCCGCCCGCGCCCGAGCGCCGCTATTGGTGCTATTGCGCATGTGCGTTCGCCCATTAGCGCTATTGGCGCTATTGCGCGCGCGTGAGCGCCGGATGGCGCTTACAGGCATTCTTTTAATCTTCCGTTTGCTGGAATGACTACAAGTGGGCTTTTCCTGACAATAGGACTGTATATAGGTGAAGTTGTCTCTAAAGTTTCTTTGAAGTCAAGTGGGCATAACATAATTTCCAATCCTTATCCAGGTTCATATCCCTCAATAAAACAAAAAAACAAAAGCAAAGTCACGGACTGTTCTGACCCTGGGGTGACTGTGGAAATTAGGTATGCCTGGCTGTGCAGGGTGGGGGATCCCAATCTACTTGCGGCTTGTTAGGGGGTGCGCTATATTACATTAATTCCAAGTTGGCCCAGTGGTGTCCATAGAGGTCACATTGAACCCATAAGTGTGCAATTGTTTCCAGATTTAATCATTATGAGCCAAACAGTAAAATGAGCATATCTTGGATAATCTATGCAACAATAAAGCTGATCATAATTCCAGGTATATTAAAGATGAAAAAAACAGGAGTTGGGCTATCTTGTTCTCATAACAACATACTATGACTTACACCAATCAGAGAACTAAAGGAAAGCCTGCTTCATGCTAACATTTATTTTACCTGAAAGATTAGTCAAGGTACCCTACTAGAAGACTTCTAATAATGTAAAAGTTACATGAACATTGACAGGATACTGTACTGTAACCCATTGTATGTGGACCACCTTTTAACTCAGTATAAAAAAAAAAAAGATCAGATTAGAGCTCCCAAAGTCTATCCATACACTTGCAGCTCATGTTACATGGAGGCCAAAGTCACCAGGTTTGCACCGTTCACTTCACAGTTAAGATGCCTCCTCACTATTAATACCATTCTACTACCCAGGCAATCGCTATAATAGGCACTTTCCCCATAAGATATTCACACAGAGGCTTGTAGTAAACAATGAACTTCTTTACTTGCTTAATCAGTAGGTGAGACAGAACAGTCCATACAATGACATAGCATTCTCCAAATATTGGTTTATGGTATGGTTCATATTCAGGCATGGGGTAATTTGTGGATCTCAGTGGACATAGCTTAACCTCTTTTTTCCAGAGCCACAAGCTTCCTAAACTGTCCAGATCTTCCAAAGAGGAGATCAAGGGGGCACACTTCTCTCTCTCTCAACAGTATCCTTTCCCAGGATTTCTCCTCCTTTTAGCAGCTTTTTCCTTTCTATACTTTAACTGCGAGATCCCTTCTTCAGCCCCCCCCCAAGTGAAAAGCACTACCACCTTCAGCAAGCTTTCCCTCTCTACATGTCTCCCAGCTAAAATGAGCCCCGAGCCCCACCCATCTTATACTGTATAATGATACCCGCGAAGCATTCCACCATATGAGGAACAACCTTTAAGGGGACCTCTACCTAGCTCCACCTGCCTGCACGCTGTTTTCATTTAGGTTAGAGAACAGAGAATACAGCGGGACTAGTGCAGCACTGTGAAGGGAGGCACAGACAGGAAATCTAATAGGAGATCTTAAGTCTATAAAAAAGGATGAAACCTTTGGGTTGGTCAAACAACTAGCATCCATCATTTCCCATACAGCAGAAAATAAACAAGTAAATAGCTTGCTACAGTATGCAGGTAATTACTTTCAAGTACTGTCATGCATTACTTAAAATAAAAACTACCTCTGACTGTACTATAAATACATAAAAACAGTATAGAAAACTCTGTGGAAAGTTGTCCACTTTAAAGGATTTAAGTGTAATTAGGAAAAAGAATAAAGGCCCTAACATAACCAAATAACCACAAAAATTACAAAAAATAATTAATAATGTTCATAAACATGCATAGTAGTGCCCTGTCAGAAACCATGAATCAGACTAAGACAGAAGTACAGTTAAATCTCACTTGTTTAATAATAATAAAAAAGATAAACAGAGTAAACATAGTCAAAACATAGCCAGAGTTCGGATAGTCAGACAAGCCAAAATGTCAGGGAGCCAGAGATGAGCGTAGTAGAACAGCAAGCAGCATCTGGAGCCAGAAGGAATGTCAGCCAAGCAACTATTTAACAGGAACACAGGAGAGCGTCTCTAGAGATGTGACCAAGGCGAAGGCAGAGATCATCTGGGCTGGACAGCTTAAGTAGGCAGGACTGACGATCAGGATATCACCAACAGGTGAGTCACTGTGGAGAGATAGGAGCTGGCAATTAGCCGACAGCTGAGAGGCCAGCTCAGAGAAGGAAGGGCTGAGCCCAGCAATGACATCCACACACCATGTGGAACGAATCTTCTGTGTTCTGATTAAAATTCTTCATATAGTGCAACACCATTCACCACCACCACAGCAAAAAGTGCTCACTCATCGCCAATCCAGTGACCTCTCAATCAATAAAGGTCAACAAGTGCTGTATGATAGGTAATGGTATCATCCAAATCAATTACACCACTCTTCAATGTGGTCTTCGGTGGCATCCTGACAGAGGACGTGGTCAGCGAAACTAGTCGAGGCTCCACGTATGCCAGCCCGGCAATTACACAATGACAGGAACATAAATGAACTACCTAAAGGGCTCAACGGAGCCCTGCTAGTTCAAAGGCTGTCAGTACTTGTAGTTCTCCCATTCACAGAACTCGTTTTTATTTTTTATTGTGACAGTGGGAGCGGAGAGAGGCTCCCTGGCCCGCTGCAACAACGTAGTATCAGGGTGCATGGTGGCTGCTGCAACCATAACATGTTACACCCTAAATACAGGTGTAACATGTTACAAAAGGTGAACTTATCCTTTAAATCTGAACTCTGTCATTGTAGGAAAAAATACCCTAGCAGTGGGGTCCCCCAGTACTGTAGGGGTTAAAAGCTTTTAATGTCTATGGGATAGAGGAACAGGCAGTATTATTTACCATAATTCCCCATTCCAATTGGCTCGGGCGCTGTCCTCTTCTCCCCAAAGCTGTGGCCAGTCCCTCGGTGTCATCACATACAATTCAGAGCTATTATCTTTGCATTGTTTGTGGAGCATGCGATCTTGGCTGTAATCGGATAAGTGAGGAGGATGTAGGGGCCCAGTTACACAGATAGGGGGGACTGGTCACATGGATGGAAAAAGCCTGATATGACATCCTGTTAGGAAGCACCTATTACACTGCTGCAGGGCCGCGCAGCAGTGTGATCTGCCAGCAGCCATGACACAGACGATGACCGATCAGAGTACATTCTCGCTGCCGGTACCATGTGAGGAATCACAGCAGGTCACATAACAGTTGTACCAATGGATGGCTTTGTTTCATGCCAGTGATTGTGTACATTGGGTTGCTAGCTGTGATTGGTTAATTTGATCACATAGTACAGACAGGCCCAATCACAGCCCATCTGTACCATGTGATTAGCTTTGACCAATCACAGCTAATCACAACAAAACAGGCTGAAAGGTTTACTTTCATTCAGCAAAATGCTTGCTTATAGCAAGCATTTTACTGCTATAAGCAAACATAATGTGTAAAAAAAAAAGCCTGATCACTTCCCCTGAGTAGTACAATGTTACTATGGTAACATTATATTGTTATGGTCACAGTGTGTTAAAAAAAAAAACGTAAAAATAAAAATAGAAATTTAAAAAAAATTATATATATATATTTTTTTTGTACTGCCAACAGTCAGTGTCTTTGATCAATGCCACACCAGTATTTGATGACGATGATGATGAACTGCACTGGTGACAGTATGTAAAGGAAACTAATTTTTTTTTTTTTTCATTTCCTAATTTTCCAAAAAATTATGACAAAAAATGTCAACTTCAAAAAACCCGTCATGCTTCGTGCTAAATATCTTGGACTGTCTATTTTCAAAAAAGGGTTCATTTGGGGCATATTTCTACTGTCCTGACATTTTGGGGCCTCAAGTAATGAGGTCCGTCAGTACATCAGGATTGATCAATTTTCAGATATTTACCATAGTTTGTGGACTCTAAAACTTTTCTACAGTACTGACTAAATAATATACACTCATTTGGGTTATTTTTCACTAAAGAAATGTAGCAAAATACATTTTGGGCTAAATCTAATAAGAACAATTATTTATCTGCAAAATTTTATAACAGAAACAAAGAAAAGTGCATTTTGTTCTTCAAAATTTTCAGTCTTTTTTTGTTTATTTAGCAAACGTAAAAAACCCAGTGGTGATTAAATAGTACTAAAAGAAAGCTCTATTTGTGTGAACAAAATAAAAGATAAATTTGGGTACAGTGTTGCATGACCGTGCAATTGTAATTCGCAGTGTGACAGCCCTGAAAGCTGAAGATTGTCCTGGGCTGGAATGGGATAAAAGTGCCTATAATTAATGTGGTTAAAATGCACCTAATGATTTTTGATAAACCGCACAATTTGCATATTTTTATATCTACCAGTAGTCCAGTAAAAGATACTGGAGCCCTTAGCTGAGTCAAGCTTTTACCGCCCCCCAGCCACCCACCCAGATGCAAACATTACAGCCTGACAGGTACACTTGCTGCAGATGCAATGCTGTGCTTTTTTAACTCTGGCTGCAGAGTTTGAGCCTGTCAAACTCGCCCATTTAATGGGGCCGCACGGCAACCGCAAGCCAAAATCTTGACACGCAGTTGTGGCAGGGCCTTGCAATGTAAAATTTCTGTTCACGAAAAGACATGTTAAAAAAAAACAGTCATCAGGAAGCAGCATTAGTTCCTCCTGAATGTCTGTCTACGGTGGATTGCTTTTCAGAGGGTAAGCGCTGCTGCCTGTCTGAAAAAGACCTAAGGGTTTTTTTTCCCCACATGTGGATTAATTAAGGGGTTTTTTTCGTTTCATTTTATGACAAGTTTATTATTTTTTTAACATCACTAACAAGTTAACTACTTTTTATTAAAAGCAATTGCATTTTTTTTGCTGAATATTGTTATAAAGCTAAAATAATATAGTTGCTTCAATTAATATTATTGATAATGAACTAGTTCTAACTTTTCAAACTGTGTGCTTTTTTTTAGTGAAGCATGTTTGAAAAATGAAGGAAATAAGGACTACGTGAACAAGCGCCACAGCTGTGTACATCAGCTATTTATCAAATAAAGAACAGCGATTAGCAAAATGTTGAACTACATGTGCATTTTCAGGAAAGTTGTATGAGGCTGACGTTAAGAGATACATGATCCCCTCTCTAGTTCTCTCTGGCCTTTGTCCAGTGGAAGTTTATGTAAAGAGCAGAATATATTGCCCAGATACATAAACACAAATTGCACAGTGTCACTGGTGTATCTTCCTAGTTTGTCAAATGTGGTTAATTAGCATGATAGATGAATTAATGCATTAAGCTACCCATTTCTCTTCTTCTCTTTTCCTCATTATGGATCTTACTTAAAAACGTGAGGAAGTTAGCCTTTTTTTTTTTCCTTTTTTGTAATGTCCGCCAAGAAGGAAAGTTTTGCTTTTCCATTGTAGAAAAAGAAAGTAAGTACATCAAATTGTAAAGTATTTTGACTTGAATATCTAATTATTGGATATAAACCAAATAAAGGAAAGTACTGAGATAAATATGTAGGGTGTCAATGCTGGCCTTTCCTTCTGAACATTATAGACGTTTGGCTCTCATGCTGATACACTAGTTATTGTACATTCTGAGAGACACTGGTCTGAACAAGCATAAGGCCCCTTTCACACTGGGGGCGGGGGCGTTGTCGGTAAAGCGCCGCTATTGTTTTTATCGATTTTACCCCCGCTAGAGGCCGAGAAAGGGTTAAAAACCACCGCAAAGCGCCTCTGCCGGTGGTATAGCCGCGCTGTCCCATTGATTTCAATGGGCAGGAGCGGGGAAGGAGCAGTGAATACACCGCTCCTTCCCTGCTCCAAAGATGTTGCTGGCAGGATATTTTTCCTGTCCTGCCAGCGCACCGCTCCAGTGTGAAAGCTGGGCTTTCACACTGGAGACAAAGCAGCGGCACTTTCGGGTCGGTTTGCAGGCGCTATTATTTGCGCAATAGCGCCAGCAAACCGCCCCATTGTGAAAGGGCACTTAAGATCAGGAGGTTTGACTCACTTTGACCTTACTTCAGGCTTGTACTGCCCATTGGGACTTCCAGCAGAGAGCAGCGCACCATAAGAGGTCTTATTGCAGGCATCGGGTGATAGGCTGTGTACTATTGCCATCACTGGGGAGGGGACTGCAAAGGCAGCCAGTACAGATGTAGGGGGCCCAGGCCCCAAACAGGATCACAGAGGCCCCTTGATACTCTCCTGTTCCCCCCCACGCTGTCCTCCTGTGTCCACCACCCCCCACTGTGTCCTCCACCCCCCACGGTGTCCCCCTGTGTCCTCCACCCCCCACTGTGTCCTCCACCCCACACGGTGTCCTGCACCCCCCACGGTGTCCCCCTGTGTCCTCCACCCCCCACGGTGTCCCCATGTGTCCTCCACCCCCCACGGTGTCCCCCTGTGTCCATCATCCCCCACGGTGTCCCCCTGTGCCCTCCACCCCCACGGTGTCCCCCTGTGTCCTCCACCCCCTACAGTGTCCACCCGTGTTCAAACCCCCCACGGTGTCTCCCTGTGTCACCCACCCCCCACGGTGTACCCCTGTGTCCTCCACCGCCCACACTGTCCCTCTGTGTCCTCCGACCCCCACTGTGTCCCCCTGTGTCCTCCACCCCCCAACAGTATATATCAACACTGTATTCTGGCTTAGGCCAGCAAGGCCCAGGTGTAAGGCAGCACTTTGCAGGGGGGGGGCAGCACGGAAAGAGTCCCCGCCGGCCTGCGCTGTTAGTGTAGCGCCAGTCTTATGGGGCGGACTGGACTGAGAGGCAAATTAGTCCCATAAAGCGGCCGCACTGTTTCCGGAATGCAGGCGGCCAGCATTCCACAACTGTGTGGGGGGAGGGCGCCGTTTCTAATTTTGACTGTCCTATCATCCTGGACCACAAACCTTCCTCACTGTGCTATATATTTTCTGCTGCACCATTGGCATGGTTATATCTTCTTAGTCCTCGCCATAAAATTATCAGAAATTTGTGCTTAAAGTAGAACTATAGGCAACACTTTTTTTTTTCATTTTGGAAAGAGTAAGGGAGGGTTATAGCCCCTGTCAGTCTATTTTTTACCATCTCTGTCCCATTGCAAAGATTTCCCTTTACTTCCTGCCCCATAGCCAAAAAGGAAGTGAGAGGAAATCTATGCAAATTAAGGGAATCCATTGACCACACCCCCCCCCCGGCCCTCAGAACTAGTGTCCCTACTCGAAAATTTCAGGGTGGGTCTTAAACAGCAAGGGGTGTGGCCTTAACAGGAAGGGGTGGGTCATATTTAAATTAGGGGTTGCACGAGTTTAGTCAGGCCTAGGGCAGCACAAAAGCTAAATACACTACTGGTATATATACTGTTTTTGTGCGTGTTTGCAAAATTAAAGTGGGCCGGTCTGGATGAAGTCCAGGGCCAAATTTTAGTCCCAGTCCAGCCCTGCCTTACTTGATGCATTTGTTTCAGGTCAGTGTTTCAATGTATTGAAGGCAGAGACAGCCAAGCCACCAGCATTTTCAAGAGGAGGTCATTAATGATAACCTACATGTTTCCCTCACTTTAAATTTCCAAATTCTATGCTAATTCTATATTATGAATGCGTCTGCTAGACTAATAAACCTTACTAACCCATCCGTGACTGCTGCCCCTCTCTGCCAATCCCTTCATTGGCTTCCACTACCCACCGTATGAAATACTAACCACAACATACAAGGCCTAGGCAAGAAAAAAAAAGAACTTCAGTCATTTTTTCATCTTTCCATCTATTAAATCTTCTGCCCTTGTTGTTTTAACTTTGGATAGTAAAACATTTTTTTTATGCCAGTAAATATCTTATACAGCCCACTTCTTCTTTCTTGTCTGGTAAAAAGCCTAGGCTTATGACATCATGCACAGCTCTTTCTCTCTCACTCCCGTGAGAGTTTGCCATGAAGGGAGGGGGATGAGTCATAAGAGGGCCAATGAGTGCTGCAGAGCTGGAGGTGTGTCTGTGTAAATCCAGGAAGTGAACAGGCAGCAGCTTCAGCTGCCCACAGTTAAAATGGATGCAGCCAGACTTAGTGGAGGGAGATTTCTGCAGCATATTTGGCAAGTACAGAATCACAGTATATATAAAATAATATGCAAAGTGGTTGGAGGGAAGCTTCAGAATAGCAAAGATGTTTTTATTACAAATTGTGTGAGCAGACTGCAGTTCCTCTTTAAGTTTGTACAAGAACAAACAGCCAAATACTCCCAGCGCTCAGTGGCCCTTATCAGAGGGATGGCTAAAACAGTGACACATCACATGCACGGTGGATGCAGCCCACCTGGGATAGGGGTATTCAGTGTGGAACTACAAAAACAAAAGAAGGGAAGGCTCAAGCCCCTGGTGCATTACCAAATTAAAAAGGTATTTATTAAAATGAAAAAAAAAAAAACAATAAAATGCATACTCACAAAAGTACAAAGGTTTACAGCGTATAAATGGAAAGATGTCATGAGGTAGAAAGTGCAAGTGCTTCTACAACCTCACATTAAGCACGTTGACACGCTTTGGGGGCGCACCCCCTTCTTCAGAGCTGTGCTCTAAACAATGAAGTTTGTGTCCCCCTGCCCGCTCCCAGATCCTGCATGGGCACAGATGTGCCACAGGGCTTTGGGCCTAGATTTAGCCCTGCATCACAACTGTGCAGGCACGGGTTTCCCGAAACATGCACAAAGATTGCTATTATAAAAGTTCCAAAACTTTTGATGTTTGTGCATGTGTAGGAAATTTCCTGCATGTGCATAAATGTGTTTAGGGACTGTGCCAGGTGGAGCCCTCCGGCACATCTGTGCACATGCCATATTGGCGGCCCTGAAAGGGAGGCGGAGCCACTAAAGAGGAAACTGAAAATCCTCCTTAGGGCTAGTTTACACTTGCTTCAAAATACGGCTTTGGACAAGCTTTTTTAAAGCTCTCTGAATGCCAGTTAAAACCACTGTCACTAAATAAAATGGTTAGCTTACAGTCCTGTATAAACCTTGCTTTTGCTTTGCTTTGCCTTGGCTTCACTTTAAAAATGATACCCTATGTTGCTTTAGTGGTGCTTGAAAATCTTCAAAGCCTCCATAGAAGTCTATGACAAAGCTCGCTTGAAGCACCTGAAGCTTTTGAGGTTCTTTAATTCAGTTTTAGCTTCACTTTGTTTTGGAGGTGTTGCAGGTATGAGATATCAACACACACACAGGGCATCTGCCAAAGCTTCAAAAGAGAACCACAAAAGCATTATTGAAGCACCACCAAAGCATCACAGAGGCATCATTGAAGCCCCACTGAAGCACCATCGAAGCATATTTGAAGCACCACTGAAGCATCATCAAAGCATCATGGAAGCACCACTGAAGCATCATGGAAGCATCATCGAAGCACCACTGAAGCATCATTGAAGCACCACCGAAGCATCATTGAAGCCTTATCGAAGCACCACCGAAGCATCATTGAAGCATCTTTGAAGCACCACGGAAGCATCATTGAAGCGCCTCTGAAGCATTATAGAAGCACCACAGAAGCATCATTGAAGCACCACTGAAGCATTATTGAAGCACCACCGAAGCATCATCAAAGCACCCTTGAAGCATCATTGAAGCATTATTGAAGCCCCACCGAAGCATCATTGAACCATCATTGAAGCACCACCAAAGCATCATCAAAGCACCACCGAAGCATCATCAAAGCACCACCAAAGCATCATTGAAGCACCACCAAAGCATCATGGAAGCATCATCGAAGCACCACCAAAGCATCATTAAAGCATCAAAAAACACATTAAAAAAGCATGTTGAAGCAAGAGGTGGTTTAATGTGTGTTGAAGTTTAAGTTGCGTAAATGAGCCCTTAAGGAGTTGAGAATCTTCATTCAATAAGTTGTCCAATTGTGTGAAAAACAAATTCTTATTTATTTCATCTGCACATAATTGGGTATTCAAAGTGAACACAGCTACAATGTATTAGGTAAAGATGAATTCGTAAAATATAACTAAATAAGGCCCCTTTCAGACGGGTGGACCTTTCAGGTCCGCCTATCAATTTTTTAGGCGGACCTGAATGGACGCTCCACACAGGTCTATGGAGCGACGGATGTCAGCGGTGACATGTCCGCTGACATCCGACCCGCTCCGATCCGCTAAAGTGTGATGAATGGAAACCAGATTTTTCCATCCGTCTGCGGATCGGATGGGATGAAAACGGACTCTATGGCCGGTCTTCATCCGATCCCCCATAGAGGAGAGCGGCGCTCTGACAGGTCGGTCCCTGCACAGTCATCTGCCTGCTCAGCGGGGATCGACGGAGCGATCCCTGCTGAGCAAAGCAGAGCCCGTACAGGGACACATCCGTGTGAAAGGGCCATAAAGGCAAAACTTTTTTTCCTTTTAGGTAGAGTGAAGAGGGACTAGCACACCTGTCAATTTTCTATCGCTGTATGTGTCCCCGTTAGGGACATTCACCCTCTCTATGTGTCCTGTTTACAATCTTGAACACAAGTGAAAGTAACAGAAAATCCCAAATTTTGGGATGGCCTCAGAACAGAATTAGTAGAGATATCTTCCAATGGGGACCTTCATTCTAGGAGGATTTTTTCTCACTTCCTGTTTGGCTATGGGACAGGAAGTGAAGAGAAATCTTCCCAACTGGACACAGATGGCAAAAATAAACCTGACAAGGGTAAAAACCCTCCTTTACTATATCTAAAATGAAAAAAGGTTTTGCTTTTGGTTCTACTTTAAATCAACGCTAAAGCTAAGACTTGTGGCTGATCTGCCTAGGAAAGGCAATCTAACCAGAAGCTACATGCCAAGTGCTTAGAAAACAACAATATTAGCAGATATTGGTAATCAGTCTGAAAAGGGTTTATCATACACAGGTTGTCTGCCAGCTAAGTTGCCTGCTCTGGCATTTAGCCTTTCACCCTCCTTCCTTTCCCTCCCTTCTTGTTAAATCTTTTTCTTTTAAAGGAAAACTATACTTGGATTTCAGAACATTTTAGTTTTAGTTTGTTTTTAAGTTCTTAAACTGGTGTTTTATACTTTTTTTTTTACTATGCATATACTGTAAAATCATTATTTTCAAGATAACCATTATTACAGGATGGTAATACAGAGCACTCAAGAGCATAGAGAACACAAGGAAGCGGTTTGCTACTAGACTATCTATCTCTCCAAGAGAAACTTTTGGGGGAGGAACACAGAGTCGGGGGTAGAGGAGGTCACTCTTCATACTTCATTCAGTGGTGAATGCATGCCATCTGAGCTTGAGCAATGGTTTTCAGCAAAGTGGGTAAAGCAGTATTAAACCCACAACCAAAAATGTGATATATTGCAACTTACCAATCATTAGATGTGGTGGCTGCATTCGTTTTCTCCTGGTGATCTGGCCAGTAACATGATAGTGCCCCCAGTCTGGATAAATGAGGACAGGGGGCACCTTTGGACAGCAGCATTGTCAGCCTTGGGGAAGGACGTTAGATGGACTAGCAATTTAGATGGACTAGCAAACTGAAACCAAATTTAAGCTAAAACTTTATAAGCAGTTACAGCAAACATTTTTTTTTCCTTTTGAGATAAATGTTTTGCGTAAATAAATAAAAGCTGACCATTGTAAGCACCCCTGCCAGTGTTAAATGGTTTGTCTCATCCCTGTAACTGATACATTCTGCTGGAAATCTTTTTCTTTTGACTTACTGGCTGGATGACCAGATGAAAATCTAAGAAATGGTAAGCTGCAATATAATAAATATATGTAAATGTGTGAAAAGCTCCACATGCTGGCTGTAAAGAATAAATATGATGTTTGCAGAGCGATTCTCTGTAACAGCGCTGACCAATCAGAATCGCTCTGATCCATCCCGGAATCACTGCAAAATGAAGTAGGAGAAGATTTCAAATCCCCAGAATGATACTCTAGCTGCATGGGCACTGACAGCTCATAACCCGCGTGTAGGGTCTTAGTTCACCCCGTAGTTTTTTCTGGAAAGGTGAAGGAACCCTTTAATGAATGGGGTGAAGCTAAGTGAAAATTCATTTTGCAAAGAATATCCAATCATGTGCAAGGAAACTTTAAAAAAAAAGACCAAGTTTGTGCTCTAAACATAAATGGATGATTGAAGTCAGCACAGCTTCACTTCATTCACTAAGCTAAGTGCTCCTTTCTTAAGCCCCCGTTCACAGCGGTGCGATTTGACAAGTCAAATTGCATGCCAAATCGCAGCCTATTGCTGGCAATGACACTGTCCCAATCGTTGCGACGCCGACTTTGCAGCACCGCACCGTTTTCCAAAAGTAGTTCCTGCACTACTTTTGGCGACTTCGGGGGTGATTTCAAAAGGTATATGTGCATGCACCAGCACAGATATCTTTCAAATCGTCCTCCAACGCGCACTGAAATGAGGGATTTAAAATGTGCAAGTTCAGCTGAACTAGCATGATTTCAAACCCACGTTCAGTGTAAACGTATCCTAAATCCTCAAAATTTGTCAGTGATTTGCACATATCTTAGTGTTTCCAGTATAACTCTCACAGTAGCATCATTATTGACAATAACATGGTTGGGCAATCAAAACTATGAACATGATATAAGGGAGATAAATATAAGCATCATGAAATAACCAAGTTATCAGTTACCAACTGTAATATAATGACAGTGTATATGCCAAGTGACATTTGCAATTCTGGCCTACAATGGTGCAGTGGTGGCCTTGTCTAAAATTATGGCCATAGTATATTATCCTAAGCTTAGGGAGCAATTTGCATGAAGCATATGGGCTCTGTAAGATGGGACTGAGACTAAAGCTTCGTGCACACGGTCGGACTTTCCGATGGGAAATGTGTGATGACAGTCGGCTGTTGTCGGTAAATCCAACCGTGTGTACGCTTTATCGGACAATTGTTGTCGGATTTTCCGTGGACAAATTTTGGATAGCAAGTTTTCAAATTTTCCGTGGACAAACGTCTGTTGTCGGATTTTACGAGCATGTGTACGCAAGTCCGTCAGACAAAAGTCCAAAGTACAAACATGCATGCTCGGAAGCAAGGACGAGTCGGAAGCGGTCAGTCTTATAAATGAGCATTCGTAATGGAGAATTAACATTCGTGATGCAGCAAATTATGAAATCTCGAAATGCAGCGCACAATTCTCTTCTTCTTTAATGGGATAATAATGAAGCTGCTTTGCTGGTGATACTGATGGAGTTATCAGTGATGGGAGTAAGTCACACATGTGCAAGTCACAAGCAAGTCTCAAGTCTTAACCTTCAAGTCACAAGCAAGTCCCAAGTTACTGTGGCGAAAAGCAAGCAAGTCAAGTCAAGTCCCTGCTAGAAGTCAATCAAGTCGAGTCAAGTCATTTATTTTGGTCAAGTCACAAATTAAGTCAAAACACTGATCTACCCCGAAGTCGGGACTTGGGGGGAGCTTTCTTTTGTGGGGGGGGGGCTTTTGCCTAGGCCAAGACACAGCACTGGTGGTGCCAAGTCATTGCAAGTCAAATAGCCCAAGTCAAAGTCAAGTCGCAAGTCATTAGTGACAAGTCAAAGTCAAGTCGAGTCATTTATTTAATTTTGTCAAGCAAGTCGCAATCCTCAAACAGGTGACTCAAGTCTGACTCGAGTCAAGTCATGTGACTCGAGTCCCCCACCTCTGGGAGTTATTACTAACAAATTTTCAAAGGCTTTTTTTTCCTAGCAATATCAAGAATAATATTATTATGCTTTTTTTTTTTTATTTGGGCAAGTTACCACAACACCATTATCCCCTAGTTTTTAAGATCAAAGATGCAAGATGTTGGTGTCCCTTGTTAATTTTACATTGTATTTTTTAAAAAATGTAACTGCCTACTCCCAAACTGTCATTTGAAGTAAAACACATAGCCAAGTATTATTCTACACAATTTTTTTTATTGTGCATTAAAAAAAGAAAGCAAATAAAATTAGACATGCTATCTGCCAATAGAACTTAACCAAAAAGTGCATTCTATGCATCCAAGAATATAGAAAATATACCAAATCAAATCATTATTCAACCAAAAAAATAATGTCAAAGCAATAACTCCAAGGCCAATAATCAATAACACGTTATCTCTTCCGATTCCGTAACATGTCTGGTTGACGAACGGCCGTTCAGAAACGAACCGAAAAGCGCGAAATGAAAAGCGCGAATCAACACTCACCAAACTTCTACTAACACGAAATTAGTAGAAGGAGCCCAAAGGGTGGTGCTAAAGAGATGAAAAACCACTTAGTATGTCTAGTAGGTCACTACGTTCGTAATTGTTGGCCAACAATTGTGTGGCAGTGTGTATGCAAGACAAGTTTGGGCCAACGCCCTTCGGACAAAATTCCACGGTTTTGTTGGCCAACAATCCGATCGTGTGTACAAGGCATAAGACTTTGAAGTGGGGGTGGTAAAAAGAGGTACAGTAGCTCAGTTTTACAGCCCCCCCACCCCAAGCTGCTTACCCAAATTGTAACAATACAGACAGACAGGGCTGTACACATGGCGTGGCAGCAATGCTTTGCTTCATGGACACAGCATTTTTAACTCTGGAGTTTGACAGGCTCCCACTGAGTTAAATAGGGCCGCACCACAACCAAAATGTAAAATTACTGTTTGGCAATTAAAAAAAAGAACTAAAAAAAAAGCAACTAGGATGCAACAATAGCGCCTCCTGAACAACTGTCATCCACTGCTATACTGCCCTTTGAAAAGCAATCTACAGAAGTGCAGAAGTGCTTTTCAGGGGGCCGTATGAAGTAGTGCTAATATAAAAGAAAGGTGCCTTAGGCTCCATTCACACTAGCGCGTTTTTTGATGCATTTTGCATTTTGCAGAAATGCACGGGAATTTTTTAACATGGGTTCCTATGGAACATGTTCACATCAATGCCTTTTTGTTTCTCTGCATTTTTGGAAAGGGTCAGGGACTTTTTTTCATGCAAAATGCAGCGTTTTGCATGTAATGGATTTCAATGGACAAGCATCAAAAACGCAAGTGCACCGTTTTTGCAGCGTTTTTGATGCGTTTTTGGTGCGTTTTTGATGCGTTTTTGCCGGTTTTTTTTTTTTTTAATTTTTTTTTTTTTTTGTAATTTTTTTTAAGACTGTAAAAAAAAAATGTAAAAAAAAAAAAAAAAAAAAAAAAAAACGCAAAACGCAAATCGCGGCAAAATCGCGGCAAAATCGCGGCAAAATCGCGGCAAAAACGCGGCTCAAAAACGTGGCAAGCATGAAAAAAAAACCTCCAAAAACGCTCAAAAGCAACATGCATAGGTGTGAATCCAGCCTAAGGCTGGATTCACACCTATGCATGTTGCTTTTGAGCATTTTTGGAGGTTTTTTTTCATGCTTGCCACGTTTTTGAGCAGCGTTTTTGCGGCGTTTTTGCCGCGTTTTTGCCGCGATTTGCGTTTTGCGTTTTTTTTTGTTTTTTACAGTTTTTTTTTACAGTCTTTAAAAAAACTAAAAAAAAAAACGGCAAAAACCCATCAAAAACGCACCAAAAACGCATAAAAAACGCTGCAAAAACGGTGCACTTGCGTTTTTGATGCTTGTCCATTGAATTCTATAAGGCTCGATTCACACTAGCGCGTTTTTTGATGCATTTTGCATTTTGCAGAAATGCACGGGAATTTTTTAACATGGGTTCCTATGGAACATGTTCACATCAATGCCTTTTTGTTTCTCTGCATTTTTGGAAAGGGTCGGGGACTTTTTTTCATGCAAAATGCAGCGTTTTGCATGTAATGGATTTCAATGGACAAGCATCAAAAACGCAAGTGCACCGTTTTTGCAGCGTTTTTGATGCGTTTTTGGTGCGTTTTTGATGCGTTTTTGCTGGTTTTTTTTTTTTTTTTTTTTTTTTAATTTTTTTTTTAAATTTTTTTTAAAGACTGTAAAAAAAAATGTAAAAAAAAAAAAAAAAAAAAAAAAAAACGCAAAACGCAAATCGCGGCAAAATCGTGGCAAAATCGCGGCAAAAACGCGGCTCAAAAACGTGGCAAGCATGAAAAAAAAACCTCCAAAAACGCTCAAAAGCAACATGCATAGGTGTGAATCGAGCCTTACATGCAAAACGCTGCATTTTGCATGAAAAAAAGTCCCTGACCCTTTCCAAAAATGCAGAGAAACAAAAAGGCATTGATGTGAACATGTTCCATAGGAACCCATGTTAAAAAATTCCCATGCATTTCTGCAAAATGCAAAATGCATCAAAAAACGCGCTAGTGTGAATGGAGCCTAAGGCTCCATTCACACCTATGCATGTTGCTTTTGAGCGTTTTTGGAGGGTTTTTTTTCATGCTTGCCACGTTTTTGAGCCGCGTTTTTGCCGCGTTTTTGCCGCATTTTTGCCGCGATTTGCGTTTTGCGTTTTTTTTTTTTTTTTTTACAGTTTTTTTTACAGTCTAAAAAAAAATGTAAAAAAAATTAAAAAAAAAAAAAAAAACGGCAAAAACGCACCAAAAAACGCACCAAAAACGCATCAAAAACGCTGCAAAAACGGTGCACTTGCGTTTTTGATGCTTGTCCATTGAAGTCCATTACATGCAAAACGCTGCATTTTGCATGAAAAAAAGTCCCCGACCCTTTCCAAAAACGCAAAGAAACAAAAAAGCATTGATGTGAACATGTTCCATAGGAACCCATGTTAAAAAATTCCCGTGCATTTCTGCAAAATGCAAAATGCATCAAAAAACGCGCTAGTGTGAATGGAGCCTAAAGGTCTTCTGAACCACAGGGTTTGGGACCGTCATGTATTTAAATCACATAATAATTAAAGAAATAAATAGGACATACAGTAGCTTGCAAATAACACAACACAGCCATTGCGTAGCCTGTAAACAGACGGCTTGACCATTATCTTTATATAATCTAAAATTAATTATTGTTGTTGAATCATTAAAAAACAAGATTATGTTACAGAATACATAATCCAATAGGCAAAAGATTAAATTGCAAAACAGTAGGTGGGAACATGAGCTACCCTTACAAACGCATACACATACATATACATCAATTACAATACATTCCTTTACTTAGTACATGACAAGCAATTCCACTGAAAATTCTCTCTGAGATGTTATAGAAACATCAGTCATTTCTTATGGCAAACAGTCTTTCCTCCCACTGACCACAGCAGTTTGGCATTAAAAGCATTAGAACATTAACCCATGCTGACCTCATTTTTTACATTGTACATTAGACTTTTCTAAGTGGTTTTAATCTGTGAGATATACAGTGGTGGTGTTCAGTGGCAAAGTAATTGTCATAAGGATTGAGTGAAGTACATGGATGAGTGATAAGATGTAATATGCAAGAGATGGAAATCCATCATCATGTAGTCAGTTATGTGACATTAGGCTATGTATCGTAAAATGTATTCTGGGTTCTTATTGCTGCACTGTCAAGCTGTTGCCAAAACAATTGGGGAAATACAACTTTTTTAAACTCAAGAAGAAAAGCTAAACTTATCAATGAAAGGCTGTCATTACAAAACAGTAAACACAATATGGATTGATAATCTCAAAACTGCACTAAAATTATGTTTTGCTGAGTGTTTTTTTTTCTCCCATCTCCCCCTTATCCTTCTTCCTTTTTTACCATTTGCGGTGTTTTTTTGGTTGTTATTATTGATATTATTTGTATCATTTTTTGCTATTGGAATTTTCTCCTGTTGTGGTAGGATAAGCGTTTTGCCGCCTTGCTCTGACTCCCCACACCTGCCCCGGGGGAGAGACAGCACACGCTTCTGACCATGTTGCACCTTCTCTTCTTGATGATTGGACCAATAATTGGATTATTATGATATTTGCTGGCACTACTTTCAATCAAGATTATCAACTTTATACTGGTATGTATTACTTTCAGCACCCCTCACCTTCTGAAGAAATGAGGCATTTCTGCAAAATGCATCGAGCAGGCGTGTGCACAGCCCATTGCATTAGGGTGCGCACCTCAAAGCTTAAACACATTTTTTAGGAGCCCCGTTAGGGGGCTTTGGTGAAATATCAGGGGTTTAAACAAGGGGAATTTGCACCACACAGGGTGATTAGGGGGTGCCCAGGCACACCTGGCACACACTGTGCGCACACCTATGGCATTGAGGTTGAACAAGACTGCCTACTCATTGAAGACATCTTATTTGTTATTCTACTTTTAAGCTGTGAACTTGTCAATTTGATATGTTAAGTGTCTATTAGTCTGTGAGAGGTATTTGAGGGAGGTCCATCATATTTTTTTAATATTGGCTTTGTTGCTTACTAAGATGTTTTTAAAATTACCGTATATACTCGAGTATAAGCCGTCCCGAGTATAAGCACCTAAGGCACCTAATTTACCACAAAAAACTGGGAAAACGTATTGACTCAAGTATAAGCCAAGGGTGAGAAATGCAGCAGCTACTGTAAGTGGAAAAGAGGGTCAACAATGCCCATCTGCAGCTGCATACCTCAGTGTCCATTGCATACCTCAGTGTCCGTTGCATGCCTTAGTGTCCACTGCATACCTCAGTGTCCATTATATGCCTCAGTGTCCATTGCATACCTCAGTGTCCATTATATGCCTCAGTGGCCATTGCATGCCTCAGTGTCCATTGCATACCTCAGTATCCATTGCATGCCTCAGTGTCCATTTCATGCCTCAGTGTCCATTGCATACCTCAGTGTCCATTGCATACCTCAGTGTCCATTGCATACCTCAGTGCCCATTGCATGCCTCAGTGTCCATTGCTTGCCTCAGTGGCCATTGCATGCCTCAGTGTCCATTGCATACCTCAGTATCCATTGCATGCCTCAGTGTCCATTTCATGCCTCAGTGTCCATTGCATACCTCAGTGTCCATTGCATACCTCAGTGTCCATTGCATACCTCAGTGCCCATTGCATGCCTCAGTGTCCATTGCATACCTCAGTGTCCATTGCATACCTCAGTGTCCATTGCATACCTCAGTGTCCATTGCATACCTCAGTGTCCATTGCATGCCTCAGTGTCCATTGCATACCTCAGTGTCCATTGCATGCCTCAGTGTCCATTGCATACCTCAGTGTCCGTTGCATGCCTTAGTGTCCACTGCATACCTCAGTGTCCATTATATGCCTCAGTGTCCATTGCATACCTCAGTGTCCATTATATGCCTCAGTGGCCATTGCATGCCTCAGTGTCCATTGCATACCTCAGTATCCATTGCATGCCTCAGTGTCCATTTCATGCCTCAGTGTCCATTGCATACCTCAGTGTCCATTGCATACCTCAGTGTCCATTGCATACCTCAGTGCCCATTGCATACCTCAGTGTCCATTGCATACCTCAGTGTCCATTGCATACCTCAGTGCCCATTGCATGCCTCAGTGTCCATTGCTTGCCTCAGTGGCCATTGCATGCCTCAGTGTCCATTGCATACCTCAGTATCCATTGCATGCCTCAGTGTCCATTTCATGCCTCAGTGTCCATTGCATACCTCAGTGTCCATTGCATACCTCAGTGTCCATTGCATACCTCAGTGCCCATTGCATGCCTCAGTGTCCATTGCATACCTCAGTGTCCATTGCATACCTCAGTGTCCATTGCATACCTCAGTGTCCATTGCATGCCTCAGTGTCCATTGCATACCTCAGTGTCCATTGCATGCCTCAGTGTCCATTGCATACCTCAGTGTCCATTGCATACCTCAGTGTCCATTGCATGCCTCAGTGTCCATTGCATACCTCAGTGTCCATTGCATACCTCAGTGTCCATTGCATACCTCAGTGTCCATTGCATGCCTCAGTGTCCATTGCATAACTCAGTGTCCATTGCATGCCTCAGTGTCCATTGTATACCTCAGTGTCCATTGCATGCCTCAGTATCCATTGCATGCCTCTGTGTCCATTGCATGCCTCAGTGTCCATTGCATACCTCAGTGTCCATTGCTTGCCTCAGTGTCCATTGCATACCTCAGTGTCCATCGCATACCTCAGTGTCCATTGCATGCCTTCCTGTGCCGATCTGCATCACCTACCTGTGTCCATTGCAGCCTCCCTGTGCCAATCTGCATAGCCTCCCTGTGACGATCTTCACCTGCATGCCTCCCTGTGTTAATTGCAGCCTCCCTGTGCCGATCTGCATAGCTGATCTCCGTATCATGAGGTCAGAGGGCAGCCATTCCAGTGTACAAAAGCCGCGCCTCCTCCTTGTCCTCGTCCGTGATAGGCGGAACACTCAGTTTCCCAGCAATCATTGTTCAGTGTTCCGCCTATCACGGACATCCTCTCATACTCGTCCATGGGATGAGGACGAGAGGACGTCCGTGATAGGCGGAACACTGAACATTGGCTCACTGCTGGGAAACTGAGTGTTCCCCTATCACAGACGAGGAGGAGGAGGCGTGGCTTTTGTACACTGGAATGGCTGCCGTCTGACTGCATGATACGGAGATCAGGTAGGCAGATGGTGGTGACTCGAGTATAAGCCGAGGGGGGCACTTTCAGCACAAAAAAAACGCTGAAAAACTTGGCTTATACTCGAGTAAATACGGTAGTTTGGTAAAATAAAATGTATTGATTTGATTTGTTTGTTCTTGCTGGACACTTAAAAGTCCATTTTGCTCTCCTCTTTAATGACTATGTTTTGCTGAGTGAATGTTGAATTTCTGACAATAGCAATGTTAGGGGTAATTTATTTTAAAGTAGAACTATAGGCAAAACTTTTTTTTTTTTATTTTGGATAGAGCAAGGGAAAGTTATAACCCTTGTCACATTTTTTTTTGCCATCTTTGTCTTATTGTTTCTTAGCCAAAAAGCAAGTGAGAGGAAATCCCTGCAAATTAAGGAAATTTCTTGGGGACCCCCAAGTCACCAGAATTAGTGTCCACATTGGAAGATTTCCCCTCTATTACTTTTCTGGGGACAACCCAAAATTTGGGGTTTTCTTTTACTTTCACTTTTAATGATAATGTTAAACAGGACAAATAGAGATGGTGAATCTCCTTAACAGGGGCACAGTCAGCAATAAAAACTGACAAGTGTCATCTTCATCTCCACTCTATCCAAAACTAAAAAAAAAAAGTTTTTGCCTTTAGTTATACTTTAAAGCGGAGTTCCACCCAAAAGTTGGACTTCTGTTTGTATTATATATATATATATATATATATATATATATATATATATATATATATATATATATATATATATATACACATTTATATATATATATATATATATATATATAATTATATAACACATTATATGTATTATGTAATATTTTTGTTTGTTTATGAAACTTGGTTTTATTTATAAAGATGATCCATATCACAATGGCTAAAATTGTGCCTGTGGTGCATGTTCAAGCCGTAGCCTCCCTGGCGGTTTTCCCGAGTGTGGCTCGGGGTTAAAAATCAGGACCATTAGCGGTAACCCCGAGCCACACTCGGGATTACATCGCAGGATCCTGGTGTGGCTTTACTTACCTTGTCCCCGGGATCCTGCGATGTCCCCCGCAGTGTCCGTGGGCTCCATCCTCCTCCGAAGCCTCTCTGTGCCAGGCTCCGTTCCCTGCGAGCGTCGCAACGCACGGGGGCAGAGCCTGGCGGCAAATTCAAAAAAATGTCAAAATCATAACACATACAGTAGTACTGTATGAAATGATTTCACATCACATTTGGGCGGCACAGTGGTGCAGTGGTTAGCACTCTCGCCTAGCAGTAAAAAAGGGTCGCTGGTTCGAATCCCAACCACGACACTACCTGCCTGGAGTTTGCATGTTCTCCCTGTGCCTGCGTGGGTTTCCTCCGGGTACTCCGGTTTCCTCCCACACTCCAAAGACATGCTGGTAGGTTAATTGGTTTCTGTCCAAAATTGGCCCTAGTATATGAATGGGGACCTTGGATTGAGGGTAGGGACTGATGTGAGTGTGCGATGTACAGGGTTAGGGACAAGGGTCAGGGTTGTAGACACACACTCACTCAGGTTGAACTGGATGGACTGGTGTCTTTATTCAACCTTACTAACTATGTAACTAACTATGTAACTATGTAACATCCCCTTTGTCCCCAGTGCTTTGGCCCATGCCCTGCATGCAGTTTTATGTGATATATACTGTTCTTTCTGCCTGGAAACTGGAGATTGTCCATAGCAATCAAAAAGTGTCCCTTTACGTCAAAAGTGGCTTTAGACCAGCTAGAAAACAGCGATAGTAAATTAGAACACTTGCAGAATTGAGTGATAGTGAATCGTGGGGAAATTTATTTTATTACTATTTTTTTTAATTATTTATTTTTATTTATTATATTATAATTTATGATTTAGTGTTTCAAACTTTATCATACCCGAGATATCTACTAGACTCTTGTTTGGACAGATATAAGTGTGTTATTGTTAAGAATTACAGACCTACAATATAAAACGCCAAATTTCCATGCAAAATAATTGTACCGCTTTCAGCACCTAAAATCCAAAATAATCATACCGCCAGGGAGGTTAAAGAGGAAGTAAACCCTGATGGGTTTTACTTACTCTTTGTCTCCCTGCAAAGGTAAAGCATAATGGGCTACTATGCATGGCATAGTAGCCCATTATGTGTCAATTACCTGAAACCGAAGCCTGCGATGTCACCTCTGTCCGCTCTTCCACGAAGCGTCCATCTTCCTTCCGGTATCGCGGCTCCGGGGCTGTGATTGGCCGGAGCCGCGATGATGTCACTCCCGCGCATGCGCACCAGAGCCGCCAGTCACAGCACAATCTCCTTTAGAAACGGCACGCTCGCCATTTCTAAAGGAGTCTAAAGTGCGCCTGCGCCGTTGTCTACAGCGCATGCGCTGTAGACATCGGCGATCGCCTTTTTTGTAAATATCTCCTAAACCGTGGAGGTTTGGGAGATATTTCAACCACCTACAGGTAAGCCTTAATATAGGCTTACCTGTAGGTAAAAGTGGTTGCAACGGGTTTACAACCACTTTAATGCCATAAATAATAACGTTATTAGATTTTTACTCCAGGAGTATATAATGAGTTTGTCAATTCTAGAGAAACGCTTAAATAATGTCATCTCCTATTAAAATGTAGGAGATTATAGTCAACTAAATTGTACTGGAGATTTCGACTAACATAGGACTAAAACAAAAAATTCAAATAACAAAAATACGACTAAATTAAAATGACATTTTAGTCAAAAGACTATGACTAAAACACAGAGCTTTTTTTCAGCAGAAACTAAGGGGAACTCAGTTCCACCACCTCTGGCTCGGGTCTTCTGCTCCCTGCTCACCACTATCACTTGGTAACACTGAAGTCCAGCTTCTGCATTTACAAGTGGTAGCTTACATCAGGTGTCCAGGGTTCAGTGCAGTCATGGGCAGGAGAGGGTGCGTGGTAGGCTGCACTCTCTGTGGTCTCCATTTTTTTCCCTGGTGACCAGTTGTTGATGCTCCTACTGCATGATCTCCCTTGCAAGTGACTGTAGTATGGTATAGTATGCTGGGAGGTACTACAGCCAGATAGGTGTTTTAGCTGAACATTGCAACAAAGGTAAGACATATGACAGATGGTAGAGCTTTTAAGGAGGGGGGAGAAAATGAGGGCAGTGGATGGAGGGGGCTGTATGCAGAGGGAAGAGCTACTATTTGATGCCATTTGGCAGGTATGTGTGTGTGACGGGCATGGTTGAGTTCCTGCACCTATTCTCTGAGAAAAAAAGCCCTGCTAAAAATAAATCTAAATTTGATGTAAAAATGAACACTATTATTCTTATTGACCACAGAGGGAGGCATCTATTACTCCCATTGACCATTGACACATGGGCATTTTTTCTACTCCTACTGACCACTTATTTCTGGGGCTTTTATTATTCCTACTGACCTCTGATTGCAGGACGTGTTATGCACCACTGAGTGTATTTTTTCTTACAACGTAGTGGTGTTTACTCTCACTGACCTCTGAGATCGGGGCATTTTTACTTCTACTGGCCACAGTCTGGTTGCCAAACAGTGTGACTGACAGTGAATTATGCCTTTGTTTAAAAAGTCTAAGGACCCCTGATCTAATGTCTATGTTTACCTTAAGAGGCATCATTAGTTGGTGTCTCGTACATAATCATGAAAAGTACATTACGAATAAGCTTATTTTTTTAAGTTTACTTAACAAACTACTGACAAAAAAAGAGGCGTCAGGTCCGCACCAGCTGAAGTGGAGGATGTTTACTGTAAAATAGGCAAACTGTAGATAAGAAGACAGATCAACTGATCCCTTCCACAACTTATCAAGTGGGGCGTTTGCTTAGATAAGCCATGATTACCTTAGGTCAAGGATGAACCAAGAGCAAACAAAAAGCTTATGCTGGTGGGCTACTGGACAGCATACATACTGACAGACAGAATGTTGAAACAGATAGAGTTATTAAATAATCAAAGTAATGGTAGCCATCAGTGTAACATTTTTTTGAAGATTTAAACAATGCTCGCAAAGCCCAAGAGAGCTTGTGATGTCCAGACTCCTACAGTCTCTATAAATAGGATGAAGGGATGTAAAACAGCATATATATTATGAATGAATCAGGTTGTGGTGGTGGAACAGGGGAGAGGTGAACTATAGATGTATGGAGTAATGCATTCAGTTAGAAGACCAATTCAAACAAAACTGTATATGTGTTAATGAACCAAAAAAAAATACCTGTATTTGTAACTTGAGCATTGGTCATTGTTGGAAATTATACGAATGTTCAATAAAACCTTTTCTGATTTAAAAAAAAAAAACAATACTTGCAAATATCTTAAAAGAAGTACTTGTAAATAATAAAAAAAAGCTTGTTAAAGTAATGAAAATTAAAATTTGAAGCATTTACAGCAGGTATAAAGATTTTTTTCATTTAAAGGATAAGTTCTCCTTTGTAAAAAAAAATAAATAAATGCACACCTTTTTGCAGGTAAAAAAAAGTGCATTTATTATTTTTTTTTTTACTATGAGCCTGCAAAGCATTGCACCCGCAAGCTATGCAGGGCTCTTGCAGACTGTCTGTGTAAGCTGTCTGCTCATATCTCGTACGGGCAGATAGTTACACACTGACAGGAAGACTCAATGAACTAGAGCACTCAACAGCGCCCTGGTAGTTGATTGAAAACTCCAAGCTGACAGTTGTAAAGGCAGTCAGCATAGGCATGGCCAGGGGTTGGCTATCTAGGCTGGAGCCCCGAATGTGGAGCCCATAGCCCCGAGTCTCAGTGGGTCGCGGCTGTGGCGAGCGGCATTGGAGGTGGAGGAGAGACCACTGGGCGGACGAGCAGAGACGACATCATCTCTCTCTCCGCCCGCCCCTGACCACTCTTCCGCCCTCACAGCCCGGCCAGCCCGGCCACTTAAACGTGGGAGCGATGTGCAGTGGGGAGCAGAGAGATGACATCATCTCTCACTGCCCGCAACACATCAGCGTCCATACGATTCCCCATTCATCGGGCATAGGATGAGCGCAAGTGTAACTGACGGCAGGAAGCATCCACGAACCCGCCCGCAATCAATGCGGTGTGTCCCTTCAGAGCTCTGTCTCTTCATCTGGCCAGGGACGGCCTGAGACATGCAGTGACTTATCGCACCTGCCCTGGGACCTGGTAAAGTGATGGAGGAGATTGAGAGATGTTGGCCGGGTTGGTGCAATGAAGAAGTATGGCAATACTTGTGTCCCAAAACCCTGCAGAAGTGTAACAATCTGCAAATGGTGGCAGGTGACGTGACAAGTAACAATCTGCAAATGATGGCAAGTGATGTGGCAAGTGACCATCTGCAAATGGTGGCAAGTGATGTGGCAAGTGACAATCTGCAAATGGTGGCAATTGATGTGGCAAGTGACAATCTGCAAATGGTGGCAAGTGACAATCTGCAAATGGTGGCAAGTGATGTGGCAAGTGACAATCTGCAAATGGTGGCAAGTGACAATCTGCAAATGGTCTCAAGTGATGTGGCAAGTGACAATCTGCAAATGGTGGCAAGTGACAATCTGCAAATGGTGGCAAGTGATGTGGCAAGTGACAATCTGCAAATGGTGGCAGGTGACACGGCAAGTGACAATCTGCAAATGGTGGCAGGTGACGTGGCAAGTGACAATCCACATCTAGTAGCAGGTGACGTGGCAAGTAACAATCCACATCTAGTGGCAGATGACAGTGGCAAGTGACAGTCCACATCTAGTCACAGGTGACATGGCAAGTGACAATCCACATCTAGTGGCAGGTGACGTGGCAAGTAACAATCCACATCTAGTGGCAGGTGACAGTGGCAAGTGACACGCCCCGGGCTCCCACTGATTCTGCATTATGGTGAGTTGAACCACTTCATTATATATTACAATGTAACAATAGAAACAATGCGCTTTGATCACCCTGACACCATATCAACCATGGTGACATGTAGGGGTGCAACGGATCAAAAATTCCACGGATCGGATCGATCCTCGGATCAGAGTCACGGATCGGATCATTTTCGGATCAGCAAAAAAAAACAAAAAAAAACAAAAACACACAAATCTTGTTACACCCACCGGAGTTTTAGATTTAAAAGCTATTTTCAACACAAAACCGAGCTTATATGCATAAATACAGTATTTGTGCATATAAGCTCAGTTTTGTGTTGAAAATGGCTTTTAAATCTAAAACTCCGGTGGGTGTAACAAGATGTCCGCTTGCCCCCTTCTCACTCTATCATTATTGTACTGTGCAGGAGTGTGGGGTGTAGCAAGATGGCGGCGACGAAACGTCACTTCCTGTCGAGACAGCGGCCGCTTCCGGGTGTACTAAGATGGCCGCCGGCTCCGGAGCTAGGCCGAAGCCGCGGTCTTTCCTATGGCTGAGGCCGAAAAGTGCTCCGCGGATCGCGGGTGTGCCGATCCGCGGAGGGTGATCCGTACGGATCACGGATCGGCAACGATCCATTGCACCCCTAGTGACATGATGATTGAAACGCCAACACCAGCCTTCCTTTGCCTGCAAAAAATTGCTTACCACCGGCGTGCCCCCACCCCGGGTTGGTGACCGCTGCTATGGGCTCTAGCCCCAGATCTTTTGCAGACCTAGCAATGCCCCTGGCTGTCGGTACTTGTAGTTTTCACATTCACAGAACTCCATGAATGAATGACGTGGCTAGATGGGAGAAGTGTGTTTTTTTTTTTTAATTGTGACAGCGAGCGGGGGGAGAAGATCCCCCCGCTTGCCGTCAAAACGGGGGATCAGGGGGCCAGTGCTACAGTAACATGTTATATGGGAATGAATGTTTTATGGGCTGAATATGGGTGTAACATGTTACGAAATGTGAACTTATCCTTTAAAAGCCTTATGCCCCGTACACACGGTCGGACATTGATCGGACATTCCGACAACAAAATCCTAGGATTTTTTCCGACGGATGTTGGTTCAAACTTGTCTTGCATACACACGGTCACACAAAGTTGTCGGAAAATCCGATCATTCTGAACGCAGTGACGTAAAACACGTACGTCGGGACTATAAACGGGGCAGTAGCCAATAGCTTTCATCTCTATATTTATTCTGAGCA
The DNA here is from genome assembly GCA_037952835.1 of Lithobates septentrionalis. NCBI lineage: Eukaryota > Metazoa > Chordata > Amphibia > Anura > Ranidae > Lithobates > Lithobates septentrionalis. The sequence goes on along the minus strand of JBBDGP010002848.1, from coordinate 2,877,467 downwards.
TGCGTGGCACTTTGTGCGTCAGATTTGTGTACACACGATCGGAAATTCCGACAACGGATTTTGTTGTCGGAAAATTTTATAGCCTGCTCTCAAACTTTGTGTGTCGGAAAATCCGATGGAAAATGTGTGATGGAGCCCACACACGGTCGGAATTTCCGACAACAAGGTCCTATCACACATTTTCCGTTGGAAAATCCGACCATGTGTACGGGGCATAAGGCTGCAGGACAGTTTTTTTTGGCAAAACCAATAAGGTGCAATATCATTGGGCTTAGGAACATCATGTAACAATGGAAATGACAAAGATAATAATTTAATAATGTTGTTATCACAATTTAAAAATCTTTTCTTTTTTTTTTTTTTAAACCAAATACTTTATACTGGGGTGTTACCACTGCCTGCTGGGCAGCAGAATGAGCTCCCATTACAGGGAGCTGCACATTGGGGACTAATCCTCTCTGCTAGCACACTAATGCCCTGTACACACGATCGCACATTCCGACAACAAAATCCATGTTTTTTTTCCGACGGATGTTGGCTCATACTTGTCTTGCATACACACGGTCACACAAATCTTGTTGGAAATTCCGAACGTCAAGAACACGGTGACATACAACACGTACGACGAGCTGAGAAAAATGAAGTTCAATAGCCAGTGCGGCTCTTCTGCTTGATTCCGAGCATGCATGGAACTTTGTGCGTCGGAATTGTGTACACGCGATCGGAATTTACGACAACGGATTTTGTTGTCGGAAATTTTGAGATCCAGATCTCAAATTTTGTTTGTCGGAAATTCCGACGGAAAATGTCCAATGGAGCCTACACACGGTCGGAATTTCCGACAACAAGGTCCCATCAAACATTTCCCGTCGGAAAATCCGACAGGAAATGTGTACGCGGTATAAGAGAGGCACTGCAGCACAGCCACACTGGGGAGAGCTGAGTTTGATAGTCAGGGGAAGCTCTTGCTGTTAGCTTTGGAGCTCGAGTCCTCTTTTCCCTGTGGCTGTGCTGCAGCCTTACTCCTAGAGTAGTGTAGCACCTTCCTAGATGGGTGCTATGTTTAGGTAGATTTAGTTCTGGCTCACTGTGTTCATCATTGGAGCTGTATTTTTGTTGTTAGGTAAATTTAGCTTGTCTCACTGTAATGAGTGCGGCTGAATGTGATTAGTTAGGTCTGTTCAGTGTTTCAGCTGCTGCAGGTTTGATGTTCTTTGTGAAGGGACTCTGCTCTGACTGTTCAAAGAAAGAAGCTTTTGTGCTTAAACCACTTGTCGACCAGTCGCCGTCATTATACTGCGGCAGGTCGGCACGTTCCTGTGAATTGCCATAGCTGTACGTCGGGCCTTTAAACAGCTCTAGCTGCATGGTGGGGGACCCGATGCGCGTGGCTGGCGGCGCGATGACCGCTGGCCACGTGCGATCGCGGGCATGAGAGCCAGAACGGGGTTTTGTGTGTGTAAACACACACATCCCCATTCTGTCAGGAGAGGAGAGATAGATCGTCTGTTCCTACTAGCTAGGAACAGCGATCTGGCTCCTCCTCTAGTCAGTCCCATCCCCATACAGTTAGAAACACACAGAAGGGAACACGTTTAACCCCTCGATCACCCCCTAGTGTTAACCCCTTTCTTTCCAGTGACATTTACATAGTAATCAGTGCATTTTTATAGCACTGATCGCTGTATAAATGTAGATGGTCCCAAAAATGTGTCAAAAGTGTCCGATCTGTCCGCCGCAATGTCGCAGCCCCGCTAAAAATCGCAGATCGCCGCCATTACTAGTAAAAAAAATAAAAATGACATAAAAATGCCATATATCTATTCCCTATTTTGTAGATGCCATAACTTTTGCGCACACCAATCAATATACGCTTTTTGCGATTTTCTTTACCAAAAATATGTAGAAGAATATATATCGGCCTAAACTGATGAAGAATTTTTTTTTTCCTTGGATATTTATTATAGCAAAAAGTATAAATTATTGTTTTTCTTTTCAAAATTTACGCTCTTTTTTTGTTTATAGCGCAGAAAATGAAAACTGCAGAGGTGATCAAATACCACCAAAAGGAAGCCCTATTTGTGTGAAAAAAAGGACGTCAATTTTGTTTGGGTACAGCGTCACACGACCGCGCAATTGTCAGTTAAAGCAATACAGTGCCGTATCGCAAAAAATGGCCTGGTCAATAAGGGGGAAATTCTTCCGGTCCTGAAGTGGTTAACCTGCTTCTACTACTAGCCAAGTCCACAGTTTGCTTTTGCAAAGGACTTTTTCTTACAGTTCTACAGAAGGAAGTTTACTGTCCTCATCTTCTACATAGTTCTTCTTGGAGTATCCCACTCAGTTCCCCAACCCTATCCAAGTTATCCCAAAAATAACTGCGAGGCAACTACTGGGAAAAAGAACCCTGGCAATCTCCAGCGACTCCTACGGGGTTAGCGCTACAGTAGCGATGAGCCAAACTGTTCTAGGTTTGGTTCGAGTAGGGTTCAGTGAACTTCAGATGCAAAACTTGAACCCCATTGAAACCAATTGAAGCTAAATCTGTCAAATAATAAATGTCCATTTTCTGGGCTAGCAATCAAAGAGTTGTCAAAAATAGCATGGAGGTGAGCGCTGCCCTGAGTAATATGTACCAAAGCATTTTTTTCAAATGCTAAAAACAAATTAATGAAAATGTTCAATTGTTTTAAATGACATGCCTGGGGATGCCCTATTCTGGCCTATGAAGGGTGCATCTTTATGATGTACAGAATATGCTGCAGCAGCGCTGACATTTACAAAGTATAAAAGTGTTTTAAATTGCTGGCAAATGACTTTTCCCTGTTTACTTTTTATTTTCTGTTTTTTAAAGAGATGACACAGATACCCTTCCAAAGGACCCCCAAAATACATAACAGACCCTTAAGGGGATATATACTGGGAGCCCATCCTGCTGCCCAGCTCTAAGAGCCTCTGCTAGCAATATCCCAGTGCCCACAGAGCCGCTGCACCTCGGGTTTCTCTTTTTTGATCCGAAGAAGGTGAACCTGTACAACAGGTGAAAAATGCCTTGCAGATAAAGGCCTCAAAAGTTTTGTTATCTTGTGTCCTTAACAACACCACAGGGAATCCCCCTGATGATAACAGTACAGCTAAAGTTGGCCATGCATGGATCAAAATTTGGCTGGTTCAGCATATATGGCCACTATGGTTGAAAAGAAGTCGATCCACTTATCGACTTCTGTTCAACCACCCTGCTGGAAAATTTCTACTCAATCAGCACTGCAGGCTTTAACCTCCCCACTGTCAGAATACAAAGACACAGTGGGAAGGATTCCCCCATCCACCTCAAATGTGTGGACGGGGGAATCTGTCAGTTTTTTTTCATTCAACCCTGTGGTTGAATGAAAAAAAACTGACTCATCTATGGCCAGCTTAACTGTCTACAAGCAACTGTCACTGTCAGAAGCAATAACATAACAGTGGGGAAGAGGACAGTTAGTAGGATCCAGTACTTTCCTGAAGTGTTGTATTCCTTTTTTACTTTGAATAGTTAGTAGTCTCCTGCACCCTCCTAATATGCCTAGACAACTAATTTATTTCTACTGCTCAGGTGAAAAATGATTGTTAAAGCGGTTGTAAACCGCGGATGTTGTAAAAAACAACCTTCAGAACACATGCGCCAGTGATGTCACTGGATGCATCCAGGGTGAATATCTCCTAAACAGTGCATGCTTAGGAGATATGCATTTTACCTATACGTCAGCCTTATTATAGGCTTACCTGTAGGTAAAAATGACCAAGCAGGCTTTACTACCATTTTAACAGGTTCAAGCAAACAGGTTCAATAAATGGTATGTAAGGCTCGATTCACATCTACAGTATGCATGTTTCTTTTGAGCGTTTCTGCAGTGCTTTTTGCGGTGCTTGCCACGTTTTTGGACATGTGTTTTTATCACGATTTGCGTTTTGCAATTTTTACACTGTATATAGCCAGTTGCTAAGGAGGGGGCTGGCCGCCGTGTCCTTAACAACCGATGAGTCATCAGTTGTCAGTGGGCTTTCCGCTCAATGTAAAAAAAAAAGAATTGCCGGCTTAAAAAAAAATCGAGAGAAAAAACGGCGTGGGGTCCCCCCCAGGTCCATGCCAGGCCCTTGGGTCTAGTATAGATCCGAAGGGGACCCCTATGCCAAAATTTTAAAAAAATGGCGTGGGGGCCCCCCCCAAAGTCCATACCAGACCCTTATCCGAGCATGCAGCCCGGCAGGTCAGGAAAGGGAGGGGACGAGCGAGCGCCCCCCCCCTCCTGAACCATACCAGGCCGCATGACCTCAACATGGGGGATGGGTGCTTTGGTGCATGGGGGGCTCTGCGCCCGCCCACCCCAAAGCACCTTCCACATGTTGATGGGGACAAGGGCCTCTTCCCAACAACCCTTTCCCGGTGGTTGTCGGGGTTTGCGGGCGGGGGGCTTATCAGAATCTGGAAGCCCCCTTTAACAAGGGGGCCCCCAGATCCCAGCCCCCCCATGTGAATGAGTATGGGGTGTACCCCTACCCATTCACCTGGAAAAAAGTAGTGTAGTGTTAAAAAATACAGTAGACAGTTTTTGACAAGTCTTTTATTAGGCAGCTCCGGGGGTCTCTTCCGACTTCTCTTCTCACTCTCTTCTCCGTGCTCTCCGGTTCTTCTCCCGCTGTCTGGTGCCATCTGCCGGGTTCTACTGCTCTTTTGCCCACTCTTTTGCTAGCTCTTGCCTGGTCTTCTCCATCGTGTTCTTCCCTCCTCTCTTCTTCCGATGTTGACTCGACGCTCTCTCCCGTTGTAATGCCGTGTGCGTGGTGCGCAACGACTTATATAGGCGTGGGGCGGGGTCATAGGGTGTCATCCGGTGACCCCGCCCCTTATGACGTCACAGCCTGGGCATGATGGGTCCGTGATGTCATGGGGGCGTGGCCTCCGAATGACGTAATCCAATTGCCACGCCCCCATCGTTATTTAAGAAATGAAGGACATCGGCGCCGACAGATCAGCGGGACGCAGCATCGGAGGAGGGTCGTCAGCGGGAGTGGCGGCAGAGCAAAAAGAACACCGGACAGAGAAGACAGAAGAAGAGCGGAAGAAGAAGCAGGGGGTGAAGGAGAAGACCGGAGGATGAAGATGCGGGAGAAGATGGAGGAAGACCGGAGGAAGAAGCGGAGAAGAAGATTTTTAATAAAAGACTTGTCAAAAACTGTCTACTGTATTTTTTAACACTACACTACTTTTTTTCCAGGTGAATGGGTAGGGGTACAATGTACCCCATACTCATTCACATAGGGGGGGGCGGGATCTGGGGGCTCCCTTGTTAAAGGAGGCTTCCAGATTCCGATAAGCCCCCCGCCCGCAAACCAAGACAACCACCAGGCAAGGGTTGTCGAAAAGAGGCCCTTGTCCCCATCAACATGGGGTCATGGTGCTTTGGGGTGGGGGCGCAGAGCCCCCCTGCCCCAAAGAACCCATCTCCCCATGTTGAAGGCATGCGGCCTGGTATGGTTCAGGAGGTGGGGGGCGCTCGCTCGCCCCCTCCCTTTCCTGACCTGCCGGGCTGCATGCTCGCATAAGGGTCTGGTATGGATTTTGGGGGGACCCCCACGCCATTTTTAAAAAAAATTCTGGCATGGGGTCCCCTCCGAATCCATGCTAGACCCAAGGGCCTGTTATGGGGGGGGGGGGCACCCCACGCTGTTTTTTTTTTTTTTATGTTGAGCGGGAAGCCAGCTGACAGCTTATGACTCAGTGGTTGTTAAGGACGCGGCCCCCTCCTTAGCAACCAGCTATATACAGTGTAAAGAAAAAGAAAGATAAAAAATGCAAAACAGGCTGAGCAAAAGAAAAACTGACAGCTCAGGTCGGAGCCGCTGTACTAACAATCCGATGTTAGTACAGCAATCTCCCCTGCTGTTCTACTGTGTTCTGGCAAGGCAATGCCCATCATCCCCCCCGCCAGAACACTTAAGTCACATAACTCCTAACATTCTGAGATGGGAATGAGGGACACCTACTACAAAATGTATGTAGGCATAGGACACGCCCCCTGTCACACCCACTTAAATGAGAATTACCCATAAAAAGGTTAATGAAATCCACAAGGGCTTTTTTTTTACCACTACTATTCCTTTTTACTGGCTTTTAAAATTTACAAATGCAGCAATTTAGAAATCAGATGAAAGGTTTAGCACTGGAAAACACTTTTTGATATATAAAAAGTGCATTTTATATACATCTATATAGATCAGACCAAAATGAGGGACAAATGAGGAGGAATGACGGACAGAGGGACATTGCTCCAAATCAGGGACAGTCCCTCCAAATCAGGGACAGTTGGGAGCTATGCATTCAGTGCGCTGGTTGGGAGCTGGTCATGCACTGACCGGCTGCAGTACAAACGGGCTCAAAGTCCCCCTGTCAAAAGACAACAGCACAGTGGGGGAGATCGCTGTACTAACATTGCATAGTTAGTATGGCGACCTCTCCCTGCTGGCTTGAATGAAAAAACCCATAAATGAATAAATAATTTTACATAAATGAATAAAAGCTGATCATTGAAAGCAACCCTATTATTTTTAAATGACTTGTTTCAACCCTCTAAGCCAGTGATGGCGAACCCATGGCACACGTGCCACAGCTTGCATGCAGAGCCCTCTCTGTGGGCACGCGAGAGAGTCCAGGTTCAGGGTGGTGAGAGTGCGGTAGCAAGCAGCGCCGAGGTGCAGGAATGTGCACGAGTGAGTGGGTGGCCCTGCAACCTTCGCGGGGAAGGGGACAGGAGAGCACGGGAGGGAGAGAAGAGCTTTACCGCCTCCTTGCCCCCCGAAGAGGTGAGCAGCGGGCCCAGCATCCCCAGCGCCTGGACTGCTCAAACCTCCTCTTCAACAGTGAGGTCCGGAGAACAGGCTGACGGGGGGCCCAGAAGACGAGGACAGGTGGGAGGCGCAGGCTGCGAGGGAGCTGTTGGATGGAACAGAGCAGAGAGCTCCCCTGCATCAAGTGCAGGGACTGGCATGGAAGGTACGGCACAATCATACACAGAGTACCTGCAGACAAAGGCTGGGACAGGGGGGAAGAGCAGGCACTGCAGATAGGAACAGAGCTAGAGGTCTCTCTCTCATCTCCCCCCAGCCCCCCTGTCTCTCTTAGCGCCCCTCCCACTCTCTCAGCCCCCCTCCCACTCTCTCAGCCCCCTTCCCTCTCTCTCTCTCTCTCTCTCTCAGCCCCCATCCCTCTCTCTCTCAGCCCCCTATCTCTGTTCCCCCTCTCTCTGTGTCCCCCCATCTCTCTCAGCCCCCATCTCTCTGTGTCCCCCTCTCTCTCTCACCCCCCCTCTCTCTCACCTTCCTCGCTCTCTCTCAGTCCCCTTCTCTCTCTCACCCCCCCTCTCTCTCTCAACCCCTCTCCCTCTTTCAACCCCCCTCTCACACACCCCCCTCTCTCTCTCTCAACCCCCCTATCTCTCAACCCCTGTCTCTCTTTCAACCCCCCTCTCTCTCTCACACACGCCCCCTCTTTTTCTCTCTCACCCCCTCTCTCTCAGCTCCCCTCTCTCGCTAATTGCAGTGTTGGCACTTTGAAATAAATAAGTTGGTTTCATGTTGCAGTTTGGGCACTCAGGCTCAAACTGATTCGTCATCACTGCTCTAAGCCCTCACGCACACTGGATGTTTTTTCTATCTCTCCTAGATTCCTTTCCCCCTGGCAGCAGTGTTTTGGCAGAAAAAAAAAACATTTGTAATGTGCTTGGGTGCTAATTTATTTCATTGGCCACAATAATAATTTATTCCAGCCATTGAAATTAATTAATGTTCAAGTGCTACACACGACTAGTGTTAACGCACATTTAGACGCGTTAACAGATGTCAAGTGTTTTTTCTACCAAAGTGCTGCTCCTGGACACACTGGCAGTGGACTTTTTTTTCTGCCTCTAAACTCCTCTAAGTGCCTATGTGTGCATGGACACATAGGCTAACATGCTGGGATGTTTAGAGGCAGAAAAATAAATGCCAGGCATGCCTAAGAGCAGCATCAAAGATATCCAGTGTGCATTAAGCCTAAATGTCACTTTTGCTGGACAGCTTGGTTTGTTAAAGGAAGTTCTTATTATTATATAGGATTTATATAGCGCCAACAGTTTGCACAGCGTTTTACAACATGAGGGCAGACAATACAGTTACATTACAATTCAATACAGGAGGAATTAGAGGGCCCTGCTCGTTAGATGAAAACAAAAAACGTACTAACCAGATCACCAGGTGATAAAGGAAAAAAGTAACTAAGAATTGGTAAGCTGCGGTTTAATAAATGTTTGTTTTTAGGTTTAATATTGATTTAAAAAAAAAGAAAAGATTTGACTCTTCTTTTACAGGTCAATTGTGTGTTAATTCTTTAAATCTTAAGGATAATGAAACTAGATGTAATACTAAACAATTTTAAACATTACTGAAATTCTGTCTTGTTAAAATAAAAGTAAAGTGAAAAGGAAAAAAAAACCTCTTAACCCTGGCTCACACTGATGCAATTTCGGATGCGTTCCAGAATGCATGGAATCGCATTACAAGTAAAATAACATGAGTTTCTAAGGAGGCCGTTCACATACATGCAGTCTGAATGAGATGCAATTTATGGTGTGGTGCGATGCAATTTTGAGCTCCATATAGTTGAATGGAAACCGCATGCAAAACGCATAGCTGTTCAAAGATAATGCGATACCAGTGTGACACTTTTTGGGGACCAGTGACATTGATCAGTGCTATAAAAATGCAGTAATCAATGTATACATGACACTGGCAGGGAAGAGGTTATCACTAGGGGGCGATCAAGGGGTTAAATGTGTTCCCTGGGTGTGTTCTAACTGTAAGGGGGGATGGGCTGCCAGGGACATGACAGAGATCACTGTTTCTGATCACTGGGAACAGTAGATCTCTGACATGTCCCCTGTCAGAATGGGAATCCGCCTTCTTTACAAAGGCAGTTCCCCATTCTGCCTCTCCTCACTGCAATCGCAAGCCGCCACTGGACATCGAGTCCGACGGACCCGCAGGCATGTTCCCGCAGCGACAGTGCGCTGCTGGTGGTGCGTGCCCGCAACATTGCCTGCGCGAGCCGACATACAATGACAGCGGTTCGCGTAGGAGAGACAACCTGCCTCAGTACAACTGCAGCGGGCGGTCGTTACGTAGTTAAGAGGTTTATGATGGCGGGAGGCAGGGCGTAAGATCACGTGACCGCTGTGATTGGGAGCTTTCGTTATGCAATGGTAACTGTGGTGGGCGTGCGCGCTCTTGGCACAAGTGTATTGGCAGCACGTTACGCAAATAAGCGGCCCCTTGGCGCTAAGGAACAGACGCCAAGAGGACGCATATTTGCATTCGGCCAGAGCCAAGGGTTAATCGACTACTGAGTATGCAGCTTCTCCATCTTTTAATCCTTGCTTATGGTCCAGTTTAAAGAAGTAAACTCTGCTGCTTATTTTTTTGTTTATTTTACCTGCAAAGTAAAGGCATAATGTGCTAGTATGCATCGCATACCTGCAAATGAAGCCCTCGTCGTACCCGCTGCAGGCCGCATCCATCTTCGCCCGTCTTTCTTCCGGGTCCGTGGACTCCGGCTCAGTGACTGGCCAGAGCCACGTGACGTCACTTCAGTACATGCGCGTGAGAACCACTGGTCAAGGCACAGGGCTCTGAAGAAACGTTACCTGCGGTTGTTCCTTCCCAGTGCATGCGCCGATGACGTAATTAGCGCAGTGTACAGTAAATCTCTTCTAAGCTGTGCAAGTTTAGGAGATATTTACAGTACCTATAGGTGCGCCTTAATATAGAATTACCTATAGGTACAAACATTAGAGGGAAGTTTACTTACTCTTTAGCTGGTGACATTACCGAGTAAGGGAGGGTTTTAACCCTTCTCAGTTTTTTTTTTCATTGCCATCTGTGTGTCATTGGAGACATTTCCTTCACAAACCTGTCCTATAGCCAAAGGAAGTAAAAGGAAATTCCTCCAAAGTGAAGGAATATCTGGTTGTCCCCGGGGTCAGCAGAACTAGTGTCCCCTTTGGAAGATTTCCCCTCTATTACTGTTCTGTGGGATTTTCTTTCAGTGACAACAGGACAAAAACAGAGGGAAATACAACTAAATAAAATGCCTTTAGATATTTTTTTATATTTTTATGTTTTTATATTTTTTTCAAACTATAGTCCGGCCCCCCAACAGTCTGAGGGATTGTGATCTGGCCCCTGGACCCCTGATCTATAGAGTGAAATAAAGTGTTCTATGTTGCTTCTTATTTTACAGCAAATTCCTCCAGTGAGGGCACACTGTTGGTGGTGGTTTGGTGACATCCGCAGCTGGGATTTTTTCTTCCATGTTGGATAAATCTGTATGAACAGGGGAAAGCTTTATTAATTTATTCATGTATTTAATTGAACTGGTGGAAGTAAATTAATATGAAACGATAATTGATTATTTCACAATTTTATGTAATATTTACACTTGATTGCATTGTTTCTTTAATATTTATTTACACAGTTGTTACATAGTGGGATTCATTTGTTGTTGATTTATACACACATTCATTTGTGGCGCTGAAATTATTTATTTGAACCTCATGGTAAATGACCCAGGCACAGCTAATAAGTATCTTCTTGAACCCCAGTTCAGGTATGGATGATTTTCCATTTATATCTTCCTCTTTCTCTGTGATTACTCCAGCTTTGAGTTCATCACTGAAGACTAATGCCATGTACACACGAGCAGACTTTCGACGGACTGAACTCCAAAGGACTTTTTGAAGGACTATAGACGGAGTTCCGGCGCAACGGACTTGCCTACACACGATCACACCAAAGTTCGACTGATTCGAACGTGATGACGTATGACCGGACTAGAATATGGACTAGACTTAGACTGGACTAGAATAAGAAAGTTCATAGCCAGTAGCCAAACGCTGCCCTTGCGTCGTTGTTCATCTGTCGGACAAGCATACAGACGAACGGATTTTTCGACCGGGCTCGAGTCAGTCGGAAAGATTTGAAACATGTTCTATTTCTAAAGTCCGTCTGATTTTTCGACAGCAAAGGTCCGATGAAGCCCATGCACGATCGAATTGTCCGGCGGATTCGTTCCGACGGACCTTTGCTGTTGAAAAGTCCGGTCATGTGTACACGGCATTATTTTACCAGCTTGCAAACATTTTTTATTTGATGTGCTTTGTAACAGAAAATAAAGGCAAGTTTTTTTTTTCAAAAATGTTGGTCTTGTTTCCTTTTATATATTAAAAATCTAACAAAAAAGTGGTTATTAATACCACAGGCAGGCAGCTTGAAGTATTTACAGCTAGTGTACTGTGTACCCCTGCACAGTTGCACCTATAGCTACCTGAAGACAAGTGCTGGTGTTCTTCTTCTGATCCTATTAATACCACAGGCAGGAAGCTTGAAGTATTTACAATTAGTGTACTGTGCACCCTGCACAGTTGCACCTATAGCTACCTGAAGACAAGTGCTGTTGTTCTTTTTCTGATCCTATTAATACCACAGACAGGCAGCTTGAAGTATTTACAGTTAGTGTACTGTGTGCCCTGCACAGCTGCACCTATAGCTACCTGAAAACAAGTGCTGGGGTGCTTCTTCTGATCCTATTAATACCACAGGCAGGCATTCTGCTAGCTGCACTATAATCAGTATATATATATATATATATACATCCCAGTTTTGTGCAGCTACATTTCACTGCAGGCCATTAGTATGTCTGGAAGGCCAACAAGGAGAGGCAGACAGTCACAAGCCAATAAAAGGGGGCAAGCAGGCTCTGTGTCTAGAGGCAACAGTGCTGGTCGTGGACACGGTACATCCCCATCAGCACGTGGCCGTGGGACATGCTTGTCCTTTTTTTCGGCAGCTGGCCGTGTTGAGCCGCAGAGCTCCGCATGTGCACGGCGCTGCTGTCTCTGCGTGTTATTCCAAAAGTTCTTTGGTGTGGGCCTTTTTTGAGACGAGTGCATCAGATCCCACCGCTGCTATTTGCAACATATGTCTCAAGCGTATCTCGCATGGCCAAAACATCACCCGCTTGGGCACCACATGCTTGACCAGACATATGTTGACCTGCCATGCAGTTCGTTGGCAAGCGTATTTAAAAGACCCACACCAAAGATGAAAGAGGACCTCTCCTTGCTTCTCATCAGCTGGGATCTCCAACCCCACTATACCTTCAGTCCTCTCTGAGACCTGCACTGAGAGGAATGAAGGTGTAGAATTAGGTGTGTCACAGCCAAGTACTTGCGGGCAATCTGCTATCGGTACACCGACGTCAGATTGTACCAGGCAAATTTCCCTGCCCTAGCTGCTGCATCGCTGAAAGAAGTCCGCTCCCAGCCATCCACATGCCCAGCGGTTGAACGCTAGCTTGGCTAAATTGCTAGCACTACAACTGCTGCCTTTTCAGTTGGTAGACTCTGCCCCCTTCCGTGAGTTTGTGGAATGTGCGGTTCCTCAGTGGCAGGTTCCTAAACGCCACTTTTTCTCATGGAAGGCGATTCCGGCTCTCTACCGGCATGTGGAAGGCAATGTCTTGGCCTCGCTGGACAGGGCAGTCAGCGGTAAGGTGCATATTACTGCTGACTCATGGTCCAGCAGGCATGGACAGGGACGTTACCCACCTTTTACGGTGCATTGGGTGATTCTGCTGGCAGCTGGGAAGGATGCAGGACAAGGTGCAGTAGTGTTGGAGGTTGTTCCGCCACCACGCTTTCAAAATGCTACTATTGGTGATTCTGACACACCTCTCTCCTCCACCCCCTCCTCTTCTTCTTCCTCCATGGCCTCTTCCTGTGCTTTGTCCTCGGAACCAGCGGTGCTCCGTAGGCGTTCAAGGGGCTAAGCAAGTACGCAGGCCAAAAGATGCCATGCGGTGCTTGAGCTGGTGTGCTTGGGGGACAGGAGCCACACTGGGGCAGAGATTCTGTCAGCTCTGCAGGGGCAGGCTAAGCGGTGGTTGACGCCACGCCAGCATAAGGCAGGAATGGTGGTTTGCGACAATGGCACCAACCTCCTCTCTGCCCTCCGACAGGGACAACTGACCCATGTGCCCCGTTTGGCTCACATCCTTAACTTGGTGGTGCAGCGGTTCTTGGGCAGGTACCCGGGCTAACAGGATGTCCTGAGGCAGGCCAGGAAAGTCTGTTTGCATTTGCGCCGGTCATATAATGCCAGTGCTCGGCTGGCTGACCTCCAAAAGGAATTTAACCTGCCCAATAACCGCCGAATCTGTGACATGCCCACCAGGTTGAACTCAACGTTGGCCATGCTGCAGCGGCTGCACACAGAGGGCCATCAATGAGTACCTGTGCGACTATGGCACCAGGACAGGGTCAGGGGAGCTTGGTTTTTTTCCCCATGCCAGTGGGCCATGATCAGGGATGCATGCACTGTCCTGTCACCATTTGAGGAGGCCACGAGGATGGTGAGCAGTGACAGTGCATGCATCAGTGACACTGTCCCCCTTGTCCACCTGTTGGAGCACACGCTGCGTGGAATAATGGACAGGGCACTTGAGGCAGAACAGAGGCAGGAAGAGGAGGACTTCCTTAGCTCTCAAGGCCCCCTTTATCCAGACAGTGTTCCTGCGTGCCTGCCGATCACACAGGAAGAGAACGAGGAGGAGGAGGAGGAGGATTGTGTCAGCATGGAGGTGGAGCCTGGCACTCAGCATCAGCAGCAGTCTTTAAGGGTTCATTTACAGTCCCAAGAAACCCATGGACTTGTACGTGGCTGGGAGGAGTTGGCTGCGGATCATGTCATCCTTAGTGACCCAGAGGACTCCGGACTGAATGCTTCAGCAAACCTATGCTGCATGGCCTCCCTGATCCTGCAAAGCCTGCGGAAGGATCCTCGTATTCGTGGTATCAAGGAGAGGGATCAATACTGGCTGGCAACCCTCCTTGATCCACATTACAAGGGTAAGGTTGCGGACCTTATCTTGCTATCGCAGAGGGAGCAGAGGATGAAAAATCTTCGGGAGGCCTTGCAGAAAGGTCTGTGCAACGCGTTCCCAGAGACTGGGAGGTTACAAACTCCTGTTCCTGGACAACGTGTTGCTGAGGCTTTCGGTCAGTCAAAGAAGGAGCGGTGGAGAAGGTGGCCGTCTGACCAATGCGTTCAGACAATTTTTTAGTCCGCAGCCCCAAGGTATGATCGGTTCCAGCAACCATCGCCAGCGTCTGTTTTACATGGTGCAGGAATACCTAGGGCCAAGATCTGACTTGGACACCTTTCCCACCGAAAATCCTCTGGGTTACTGGGTCTTGAGGATGGATCACTGGCCAGAGCTTGCACAGTATGCAATTGAGCTACTGGCCTGTCCTGCATACAGAGTTCTTTTGGAACGCACATTCAGTGCTGCTGGAGGCTTTGTAACTGATCACAGGGTGCGCCTGTCCACCGACTCGGTCAATCGATTGACCTTCATAAAAATTAATCAGTCTTGGATCACCACCAGCTACCAAGCACCTGATGCTGATGTAACCGAATAATTTTTTTTTAAATGTCAGATCCCTTCAAGACTGCCTATGCTGATGCTGAGTGACTATCCTGTTATGCTGAGTGACTATCCTCCTCCTCCTCAATGATCATGCTGATAGCTTGTAAGATTATTTTTGGTTCTGGGCGCGGCCACCAGTGCCCAATTTTTCAGCCCCTGTTTAACAGGGGCATGTAATTACAATTTTTGATGCAATATTTTGCAAGGAGGGTTCGTTGCTGCGCTCAACTAGAGTATTTGTGAGGGGTTGCAGTGTTGTGGCACCAGCACCAGTGCCTAAGGCCCAATTTTTCAGCCCCTGTTTAACAGGGGTGTGTGATTACAATTTTTGATGCAATACTTTGCGGCAGGGCTCGTTCCTGCGTTTCAACTAGAGTATCTGTGAGGGGTTGCAGTGTTGTGGCACCAGCACCAGTGCCTAAGGCCCAATTTTTCAGCCCCTGTTTAACAGGGGCGTGTAATTACAATTTTTGATGCAATACTTTGCAGCAGGGCTCGTTCCTGCGCTCCAACTAGAGTATCTGTGAGGGGTTGCAGTGTTGTGGCACCAGCACCAGTGCCTAAGGCCCAATTTTTCAGCCCCTGTTTAACAGGGGCGTGTAATTACAATTTTTGATGCAATATTTTGCAGGAGGGCTCATTCCTGCACTCCAACTAGAGTATCTGTGAGGGGTTGCAGTGTTGTGGCACCAGTACCTAAGGCCCAATTTTTCTGCCCCTGTTCAACAGGGACATGTAATTACAATTCTTGATCTAATATTTCACAGCAGGGCCCGTTCCTGCGCCCACCAAGAGTAACCGTGAGGGCTTACAGTGTTGTGGCAACACCAAAACCTAAGGCCCCAATTTCTGCAGAGTATATAGGGCAGGCCCCTACTTTCAAACATCCAACTTACAAACGACTCCTACTTGCAAACGGAAGGAGACAACAGGAAGTGAGATGAAATCTACCCATGGGAAGGGAAATTCTCTCCTGTAAGAGTTAATATGGGAAAAACGTGTCTCCTCTCCTCTGATGCTTTATCAACAATCCTTGTTTCACTAAAAACATCAAATTGTCAAAAAACATTTGTCATTGGGACAGAAAGTGAGGTGAAATCTTCTGAAGAGGTGCACAGACAGCAAAACAAATGTCACAGGGGTGATAACCCTTCCCTATGTTTTCCAAAAAGCTTAAAAAAGATTTTTTGGCTGGAGCTACACTTTAAAAATGTACCAGTTCAAAATTACAAACAGATTCTACTTAACAACAAACCTACAGTCCCTGTCTTTGCACTGCCTGTATACTGCTGTTCAGAGTATATAGGGCCTGGGGACCCCACGCCTTTCCTTTTTTTAATTTGGGTGCGGGGTTCCCCTTAATATCCATACAAGACCCAAAGTGCCTGGTAATAGACTGGGGGGGGGGGGGGTACCCATGCCGTTTGTCTCACTGATTTTCATCCATATTGCCGGGGCCCGACATTACATTAAAGCCGCAAGCAGTTTTATATGACTTTTATTCCTTTAAAAATGACATTTTGTGCAGGGATTGTTCTAAGCACGGGAAACACGCGCCACTTTACAGGCAAACTATAGACACCCCCCAGGTACCATATTTAAAGGAATATTTCACTTTTTTTCACTTTAAACATCATTAAAATCACTGCTCCCGAAAAAACGTCCGCTTTTAAAACTTTTTTTTTGCATTGATACATGTCCCCTGGGGCAGGACCCAGGTCCCCAAACCCTTTTTAGGACAATACCATGCAAATTAGCCTTTAAAATTAGCACTTTTGATTTTGAGCGTTCGAGTCCCATAGACTTCAATGGGGTTCTAAAGTTTGCGCAAATCTTCGGTCCGTTCGCAGGTTCTGGTGCGAACCAAACCGGGGAGTGTTCGGTTCATCCCTAATCAGCATAGAGGTGGTATTGGAAGCCATAGGAGGTTATCAACTTACCCATGGAAGAGGTATAGTAAGAAAATTGTACGGGCAGAAGGACGGAGCCTAGGGGTACACCAACAGAAAGAGAAGCAGAGGAGATGGTTATGTATGTGACACTGAAAGTGCGCTGAGATAGGTAAGAGGAGAACCAGGAAAGAGCAGAGTCACGGAGCCCAAGGGAGTGGAGTTTATTGAGGAGGAGTGAGTGGTCAACAATTATATTCATTTATAGTACATTTCTAAAAGCATGTAATGATTTTGATTTTATTGGTAAAATTCATGCTGTGGGGTTAGTTTAATCTAGCTATGTTTAGAGAAAATAGAATTCTGTACATCCAGGTTCAGATTAAATACGCTATAATTGAGTAAACACTGCTTGCGTCATTAGGCGCTAACTGCAGGTAATGGCTCCCTGTTTGATTACTTCTGAATAAAATGGTGAACAGCAGTGAACTCTATTATCCTGTCATTGCTTTGTACAAGCTTCCCGGGTCCTGGCTATCCACACAGACCTGGGCTCCCAGAAGCAGTTTTCCACTTGTTACTCCCTATGCAACAGCTGATTTAGTCATGTGAATGAGGCCTTATACTTTTCAGAACCATGTGTCCTGCGTTTAATATACTACTGTTTCCACACATTTAGCCAGTGGCGGCTGGTGCTCAAAATTGGGGGGCGCAAACAAACTGAAAAATACTGAACCCCCCCATCAATTGCAGCCATTGTGCCCATCAAATGCAGCCACTGTGTCCATCAAATGCAGCCACTGAGCCAATCAATTGCAGCCATTGTGCCAATAAAATGCAGCCACGTGTGCCCAGTATATGCAGCTACTTGTGCCCATCAAATGCAGCCACTTGTGCCCAGTATATGCAGCCACTTGTGCCCATCAAATGCAGCCAGGCGCGTCCCCCGGCTCTGCTGTCACTTCACTAACCCCCCCCCCCGCGGCCGGCCCGGCGGCACTTACCGAGTGACGGGGCTTCCTCCTCCTCTTTTGTAGTGGCAGAAAACGGCAGCTGCGGCTCCTGTGTCCGCTCGGCTCCTCAGGCTTCCTCTGCCCTGTCTCTTCTTCTACCAAAGTGTTAGGCATCCAATAGGATCGCCTAATGCTTTGGCCAATCGGGAGACAGGTCTCACTGACCTGCCTGCTGATTGGCAGGGAGGAACGATAGTGTGAAAATAGCGAAAATTCATTCGCTATGTCACACAACAGGGTGGGATCAGGACGCAGTGCTCTACGCCCCGAGCCCACCTTATTTTGAGGCCTATTAGAGCCTCTGGCTCTAATCACGTACTTCAAAATACACACTCCCCGCCTATCCTCGCCATAGTATTTCATGTGTCCGGCGTCCTGAAAGGGGCCAGGCACATGAATAGGGAGGGCGGCGGAGGTGTCCCTGGAGGCGGCACCCATGCGCCCACAATCCATAAAACCCACTGGAATGGATGGAGTTAATCCTGAAGAATTAACACTGACAGTCTCTTCAATGACTCCTACAAGGCTTGAGAAAGGGGTGTACCCACCCTGAAATGTGTTGCCATGCCCCTTCACTGTGTCTATAGCGTGTGACGTCATCTTGTCAGCCCTGCTTGCATGCTGTCCCTCTGTGAATAACGGTCTTTACATACCGGCTTACACTGCTCATCATTCATCCACTGCAACCGAAAGCTGGAGGAAGACCAAGACTAACTATCATTCTGTTCACATCATATTTTACACAAGTGAAATATTTGCTGCTGTTTTATCATTAAATTACTACACTGAATCATTGGCGCTCTCTCTCCCTTTTTTTTAATTTACATGTTTAGTCAATGTGCACATTGTGGCACTTATATTTGTATTTTAAAGCAGCGTTTAGGGGCATAAAAAGAATGCCCCAAACCAGCATTCAGAGAGAAATGTACTGGCATAATGCACACAAAAGCATACATAAACATGCACGTATGTGTGTCATATCCGCCTAGCGGCTGGAACAAATAAATATCTTAGCTAACAAAATGAAGTTACATGCATATGGCTTACACACATGAACATGCGTACATATGAGCATCAACATGCACCAGACTGACCATTTTTTACGATGGATATTTCTGCTAGCTACTGGCTGAGGCCTCATGCACACTGGGCATAAAATGCTGCTTATACTGGTGATTGGCATTTTTTTGCAGCCTGTAGAAGCAACTAGACATGTGCAATTTATTTTGTTCCGAATTCGTTTTTCAACAAATATTCGAATTAACAAAAACCCGTTTAAATCATTTTTCCGAAATTCAAAAATCCGAAAATTCGGAAATTTGAAAATCCGAAAATTGAAAATTCTAAAATTCAGAAATTTGAAGAAATTCGAAGATTCGGAAATTCCAAAAATCGGAAATTTGAAAATGCAGAAATTCGAAAATCCGAAATTAAGAACGAAAACCCGAAAATTCGAAAACTCGAAAATTCGAAAATATGAAATAATAACTAACTAACTAACTGATAATAACTATTACTAACTTTTAAATTATAGGTATTGGAATTTCCTTTTAAATTTGGCTGTTAGTGAACGTCATGAATACAAATTTATCCAAAGTTACGAATTAGTACAGCATCGCACGGCCGCGCAATTGTCAGTTAAAGTAACGCAGTGCCGAATCGCAAAAAATAGCCTGGTCAGGGAGGGGGGTAAATCTTTCAGAGGTCAAGTGGTTAATATGCCCGTGTGCATATAGCCTTTTCATGTAAATGCAGCTGGACCGAATGCTAGCTTATGGACAACATCCAGTGTGCATTCAGACTTAGAAAAACATGACATGAAGTTTTGGACGCTATACCGCTACTGACCGCTAAGCGGCACACAACATCTACCACAATATACAGAAAACGGCTCCAGCTCCCGACTTCAGTCGCTGTATAAAACACAAGTAAAATTCACATAAGTGCATTGGTTGTTCTACTTTGATGTCAATTGGCCTGAACTCTTTAGGCTTCTATCCCTTCCTTCGCGGAAAGTTTCAAGGGAAAATGCCATTAAGAAATATGGCCGCATGTGTCAGGTACGTCAGTAAAATGCTACCAACCAGGATTCTGGGTTGTGATTTCCGGTCAATGGCAGCGGAAGTTGGCGGCGGTGTTGGAGCGCAGAGAAGGGTTTGACAGGTAACGGCTGTAAATGGGTTTTCTGTTTGTTTTCATGCGGAAAATGCTGTGTATGGTCAGGTAATGGTGAGAGATGAGGAGGAGGATGTTCTGTTAGTAGGAATGTGTGCGCGTTGCTCGGTCGGCTTTGTATGTAGGGGATCTCTAAGCATTGCTACCTAGTATGTGGAATGGATCAGTGATCGCCATATATGTCCTCCAGGGTCCACATGGCATGTTAGGCAGACACATCATGAGCATGGCAGGGGAAAAATGGAGGGAGCAGATGGGAAGGTGCAAACAAGATTGGTCAGGAACAAGGGGGAGCAGGTACAAGGTAGAGTACAGCAAACGGAACAGGAGCAGGTTAATGGCTAACAGTAAGCAAAATACTGGAGCGACAGGCACTGAGTAAGGGGGAGTCTTGACAGGCCCTCTACCTCCGCCGTACCGGGGAACCAGCAAAGTCCGTGTGTCCGGGCAGGGGCCGGGGGAACCAGCAAAGTCCGTGTGTCCGGGCAGGGGCCGGGGGAACCAGCAAAGTCCGTGTGTCCGGGCAGGGGCCGGGGGAACCAGCAAAGTCCGTGTGTCCGGGCAGGGGCCGGGGGAACCAGCAAAGTCCGTGTGTCCGGGCAGGGGCCGGGGGAACCAGCAAAGTCCGTGTGTCCGGGCAGGGGCCGGGGGAACCAGCAAAGTCCGTGTGTCCGGGCAGGGGCCGGGGGAACCAGCAAAGTCCGTGTGTCCGGGCAGGGGCCGGGGGAACCAGCAAAGTCCGTGTGTCCGGGCAGGGGCCGGGGGAACCAGCAAAGTCCGTGTGTCCGGGCAGGGGCCGGGGGAACCAGCAAAGTCCGTGTGTCCGGGCAGGGGCCGGGGGAACCAGCAAAGTCCGTGTGTCCGGGCAGGGGCCGGGGAACCAGCAAAGTCCAGTCAGGGGCTGGGGAACCAGCAAAGCCCGTCCGTCTGTCCGGTCAGGGCCCGAGGCCGGGGAACCAGCAATGTCCGGTCAGGGCCCGAGGCCGGGGAACCAGCAATGTCCGGTCAGGGGCCGGGGAACCAGCAAAGTCCGGTCAGGGGCCGGGGAACCAGCAAAGTCCGGTCAGGGGCCGGGGAACCAGCAAAGCCCGGTCAGGGGCCGGGGAACCAGCAAAGCCCGGTCAGGGGCCGGGGAACCAGCAAAGCCCGGTCAGGGGCCGGGGAACCAGCAAAGCCCGGTCAGGGGCCGGGGAACCAGCAATGTCCGGTCAGGGGCCGGGGAACCAGCAATGTCCGGTCAGGGGCCGGGGAACCAGCAAAGTCCGGTCAGGGGCCGGGGAACCAGCAAAGTCCGGTCAGGGGCCGGGGAACCAGCAAAGTCCGGTCAGGGGCCGGGGAACCAGCAAAGTCCGGTCAGGGGCCGGGGAACCAGCAAAGTCCGGTCAGGGGCCGGGGAACCAGCAAAGTCCGGTCAGGGGCCGGGGAACCAGCAAAGTCCGGTCAGGGGCCGGGGAACCAGCAAAGTCCGGTCAGGGGCCGGGGAACCAGCAAAGTCCGGTCAGGGGCCGGGGAACCAGCAAAGTCCGGTCAGGGGCCGGGGAACCAGCAAAGTCCGGTCAGGGGCCGGGGAACCAGCAAAGCCCGGTCAGGGGCCGGGGAACCAGCAAAGCCCGGTCAGGGGCCGGGGAACCAGCAAAGCCCGGTCAGGGGCCGGGGAACCAGCAAAGCCCGGTCAGGGGCCGGGGAACCAGCAAAGCCCGGTCAGGGGCCGGGGAACCAGCAAAGCCCGGTCAGGGGCCGGGGAACCAGCAAAGCCCGGTCAGGGGCCGGGGAACCAGCAAAGCCCGGTCAGGGGCCGGGGGAACCAGCAAAGCCCATCCGTCTGTCCGGTCAGGGGCCGGGGAACCAGCAAAGCCCGTCCGTCTGTCCGGTCAGGGGCTGGGGGAACCAGCAAAGCCTGTCCGTCTGTCC
This sequence comes from Lithobates septentrionalis, assembly GCA_037952835.1. NCBI lineage: Eukaryota > Metazoa > Chordata > Amphibia > Anura > Ranidae > Lithobates > Lithobates septentrionalis. The sequence goes on along the minus strand of JBBDGP010002848.1, from coordinate 2,855,922 downwards.
GGTCAGGGGTCGGGGAACCAGCAAAGCCCGGTCAGGGGCCGGGGAACCAGCAAAGCCCGGTCAGGGGCCGGGGAACCAGCAAAGCCCGGTCAGGGGCCGGGGAACCAGCAAAGCCCGGTCAGGGGCCGGGGAACCAGCAAAGCCCGGTCAGGGGCCGGGGAACCAGCAAAGCCCGGTCAGGGGCCGGGGAACCAGCAAAGCCCGGTCAGGGGCCGGGGGAACCAGCAAAGCCCATCCGTCTGTCCGGTCAGGGGCCGGGGAACCAGCAAAGCCCGTCCGTCTGTCCGGTCAGGGGCTGGGGGAACCAGCAAAGCCCGTCCGTCTGTCCGGTCAGGGGTCGGGGAACCAGCAAAGCCCGTCCGTCTGTCCGGTCAGGGGCCGGGGAACCAGCAAAGTCCGTCTGTCCAGGCAGGGGCCGGGGGAACCAGCAAAGTAAGTCTGTCCAGGCAGGGGCCGGGGGAACCAGCAAAGTAAGTCTGTCCAGGCAGGGGCCGGGGGAACCAGCAAAGTCAGTCTGTCCGTCCAGGCAGGGGCCGGGGGAACCAGCAAAGTCCGTCTGTCCGGTCAGGGGCTGGGGAACCAGCAAAGCCCGTTCGTCTGTCCGGTCAGGGCCCGAGGCCGGGGAACCAGCAAAGTCCGGTCAGGGGCCGGGGAACCAGCAAAGCCCGTCCGTCTGTCCGGTCAGGGGCCGGGGAACCAGCAAAGCCCGTCCGTCTGTCCGGTCAGGGGCCGGGGAACCAGCAAAATCCGGTCAGGGGCCGGGGAACCAGCAAAGTCCGTCTGTCCGGTCAGGGAACCAGCAAAGTCTGTCCGGGTGCAACTGACTTGACAGCTGACAGCAGATCCTTTTGAGGCCAACTTGACAGCAGACCACCATGGGCAGCCTTGGCAGCATGGCACAGGAGCGACTTAGCCAGCCGACAAGTCGCACTCCATTCTGTACAATGGAACCGTTCTACTCAAGTCGCTCCGACTTAGAAAAGGGTTCCTGTACTACTTTGGCGCGACTTCAGAGTGGCTTGCATTGACTTCTATACAGCAGTCGTTTTGCAAGCCGCGCTGTACGGGGCGGCTTCAGAGTCGGGCGACTTTGAAGCCGTCCCTGTGTGAACCGGCTCTGAGGAAACCTCAATTTTTTAATCAGCATCTTGGAACGATTTATCTTTCCCTTCTATGGTAAACAGACACTCTCAAGGGTCGTCTGGTAGAAAACAGCACAACAAGGCCACAAAGTTGTGCAGCTCAGAAGGAGCCATATCTACTCTGCGCATTCTGGGAGTGGAAAATTGGCAGTTGGACTTTCTAGGTCACCAGTAACTGCTGCCAGGGAAATGGTTGCTCTGACATTGTTGGGGAACACTGTACATGGTCCTTCTGGCGTTCAGGTTCAACCAGAAACCTAAACAGATTTGTGTCCAGAACAAGGGATCCTTTAGAATTGGCATTTATTCAGATTGACATTCTTCTCAGTCGCTGGCTTTGTATCGGCATGGTTGTTGAGGCTTAGGTCCTAAGGGAAAGCTGCTTCTCAGAATCTCTGATTTCCATGCTTCGTAATGCAAGAAAGGCTGCTTCCTGCAAAGTGTACCACTGTACTAGGAAAGCATATTTCCATTGGTGTGAACAGAAGAACTTCCAGCTCCACCATTATTTTATGGGTCACTTGCTTTCCTTTCTACAGTCAAAAAACAAAAATTGTCCTTGAGTACCCTGAAAGTTCAGGTTTCGGCCTTGGTCATTTTGTTCCAGAGACCTCTAGCCTCTAATGCATTGATGAAGGCCTTTGTTCAAAGGGTTGCTTACATTGTCCTGTCTCGTCAGGCGCCAGTGACGCTGTGAGACCTGCCCATGATTATTTCGGTCCTCTAAAAGCTGCATTTGAACCAATCCAGGAAATTCACTTGGTGTATTTTACCCATAAGGTGGCTTTTCTGGTAGCTGTTACCTCAGTTAGACAGGTTTCAGAGCTGGCAGCCCTGTCCTATAGGAAACTAGCGTCCACAAATGAGGATATTAGATTGCCCTTCCTCTAAAAGTCCAAAGGAGACCGCTATCCACTATTTGCATGAGGTGCCTAGCTGTGTGATTTTTGTTATTTTTTTCTTATTTTTATTTTTTTATATTGTGGCTACGGCTTCCATCAGGAATTTGGACTCACTCTTCATTTTGCTAGATGGGGCCAAAAGGGTTTGCTGCCTCGCGATCTAGCATTGCTAGTTGGATTTGCCAGACCATTTCTTGGTCCTATTCTATCAAGGGTAAGGAGCCTGCCTTCTCAACTAAGGCTCATTCTTCTAGATCTGTTGGCACACCTTTGGGTGTTTTCAACATCAGGCTTCTGTTACTCAGCTTAGCAAGACAGCCTCATAGTCTTCTGTGCATACATTTGCTAAGTTTTACCATTTTGATGCTTTACAGGCTCTTGTTTTAAAGTTGGTTTGGCCTGTTTTAGACTTGTTTTCCTGGGGGCCTGCTGGATGAATCTTTGGTGCCTAACTTACCCTTCACTTATTACTGCTTTAGGACGTCCCGTCTGTTATTACCAGCTTCTGTCCTGTAATAAATAAGAGAAAACTGGAATCTTTTTTTATGTACCTGTAAAATATCTTCTATGTTTTTGGTACTCCATTGCTTGCTACAAAACTGTGGATCACATGGTGAGAGAGGGATTATATGAGGGAGTGTTTCAAAGCTTTGCGTGGCTTTGCCAGTGTTCAATCACCTGAAGGTGGAGCATAGCCTACTCATGATTGCAAGCCTGTGTCCTGCGCTATACTGCAAGAAAAATATTTTACAGCTACATAAAAAAAATCCTAATTTTTTTTTATAGCTACAGTGTTTTCTATCATGTTGTTTTTCATTTTGTTCTTTGCAGCTATGACGTGCACTATAGACAAGATCTTACAAGATGCCAAAACTTTGTTAGAGAGACTGAAAGATCACGACAATGCTGCAGAGTCCTTAATTGAGCAGTCAAGCTCTTTGCATAAGCGGATGGAATCCATGAAAGAGGTTGGGACAACTCTACCAGAAAAGGTAGGCATTTTTTTTTTTCTTTTACGGCTTAATAAATAGACTTTTCTTTTTTTAAAATGTGCTTATTTAAAAAGTCTGCTAGATGTAAATGGTTTGAATCTCAGCCATTTCAGCAGGAACTGGCTGAGATTCGAACCGATAATGGACAGGCTGAATGTACCAAGTTGATCGATCAACTTGGGTAGAACCAGCCTGCCGGATTCTCTTGTGATTATCGCTAGCTGCTGCTATAACCGCTAGCGATAATCGCTGTCTTCTCCCAGCGGGGACAACTTCCCCTGCTCTCCCCCGCTGGGAGAAGACAATGGCCCGGCAGGAGGTATTGCTGCATCAACATTGTCTGTGTTGATGGGGGAATCAAGCGAAGATTGCAGGAAAGAAATTTGCTCTGTGTATGACCGCCCTTAGTCTTGATTCACAGACCCCAAGTTGCATGACATGTGAAATCCCATATCAGTCAATGAGAGCTGTCCTAATTAGCACTACTGAAGTCGCTCTGACTTTAGAAAAGGTTCCTGTAGCACTTCAAGATGACTGCTATCTGGCTTGTGCCTATAGACTTTGATGGAAGTCGCCTCCAAGTCAGATCCTCATCTATATTGATGTGGTTTGGATCCTAAATTACAGGAAGGCATTCCCTGAAGGTCGATTCAAAGTAGTACTCAAGTTGCAGTAGTGTGAACCAAGCCTTAAAGCGGTTGTAAATCTCTGGACATATTTTTTTTTTTTGTACCTGCAAGGTAATGTCATAATGTGCTAGTATGCGCTAGCACATTATGTTAAACTTGCCTTAAAACGAAGCTCTTCCAGTGCCAAGATGTCAGTGGCGCAGGTGCTCTCATCTTCCCCCATCTTGCGGCCTCTGTGACTGGCCAGAGCCGCGATGACGTCACTCCTGCCTATGCGCAGGAGATGCCATTCACGGCACAGGGCTCTGAAGAAACGGCCCGGGTGGCCGTTTGACAGAGTGCATGTGCCAGTGATGTCACTGGCTGCATGTACAGATATTTGCATTACCTGTAGGTAAAAGCAAGAGATGGAAGTTTACTAATATTTTAAAAATGTATTTCTAGATATACAAACTATATAGTTTGTAGCTGTATATGCTTATATGGTCAGTATTTTCTTATTTACATACACAGGGTATGCTTCCAACTTTGCAGTATTGCAAAGTAGTTCTGCTTTGCTGAATGATTAAAGCGGAGTTCCACCCAAAAATGGAACTTCCGCTGATCGGATTCCTCCCCCCACACCCCCCCCCCCCTCCGGTGTCACATTTGGCACCTTTCAGGGAGGAGGGGGAAGCAGATACCTGTATAATCCAGGTACTTGCTCCCACTTCCAGGCATAGATCACCGCAGACTCTGCGGTGATCTACGCCAGTGTCACTCAACTCCAGTCCTCAAGGCGCCCCAACAGGTCATATTTTCAGGATTCCCATTATTTTGCACAGGTGATTTGATCAGTTTCACTTCCTTAGTAATTACCACAGCCGTTTCATCTGAGGCAAATCCTGAAAACATGACCTGTTGGGGCGCCTTGAGGACTGAGTTGAGAAACACTGCTTTACATGTTTTTATGTCACACAGTATTTGCGCAGCGGTTTTTTAAGCTCATTTTGTTTGGGAAAAAATACACTTTAATGAATTTTAATGCAAAGAACACACTATATAGCTAGATTTTTGATAAAAGATGTTGTTACACCAAGTAAATGGATACCTAACAAGTCACGCTTTAAAATTGCGCATGCTTGTGGAATGACGACAAACTACGATACTTAAAAATCTCCATAGGAGACGCTTTAAACATTTTTACAGGTTACAAAGGAGGTCTATAACACTAGAATAATTGCTCTCACTATAACATTTGCTAGACCTAACGTGTGGTGTGAACGCCATTTTACGTATGCACGCAGGACGTACATATGTGTTCCCCCCTCTGTGCATGGGGCGACGGGAGCTTTAAAAAAAAAAATATTTTATTTAAAAACATTTATTTTTACACTGTCCCTTTTATTTATTTATTTATTTATTTATTTAGTTTTGTAATTTGTATTCCTATCACAGGAATGTAAACATCCCTTGTGATAGAAATAAAGCATGACCAGTTCTCTTTATAGAGAGATCTGAGGTCTATAAGACCCCAGATCTCTCCACTACCCTTGAACGCATCAGATAAAAAAAAAAAACATTGATCTCATGCTTTCCAAAAAAATGACAGTGTCTAAATCTGCCCTAACCGCAAGTGAGGAAAATGCTCGTCGCTTTTGGTCTCCTAGACCAGGGATCTCCAAACTACGGCCCTCCAGCTCTTGTGAAACTACACATCCCATGAGGCATTGTAAAACTCTGACATTTACAGACATGACTAAGCATGATGGGAATTATAGTTCCTCAACAACTGGAGGGCCGTAGTTTGGAGACCCCTGTCCTAGACCATAGAGCTGATCCAGCCTCTGGTCGATTTTATTGTAAGCCGGCGCAACCGCCAGCTGGGATGCTGGGGTTTCCCACCGAGATGGGAGAGCCCAGAGAGGCACCGGAGTGGGGGGGGGACACCCCCTTACGCTTCCTGTAAAAGCAATCCAGCGGCTAATTAGTCGCTAGGATTGCTTTTACTTTGCAGAGCATCGCTGGCTGTAAAAAAAAAACAAGACCAGTGTTATGGGAGACAGTTACAGCCATAATCCCGGTATAAACATTAGCAGTCAATTGTGTACATGTAAGTGGTTAAATTAAAGGAAAATTTCTTTGCAAAGTGAACATCCTTTCTGCCTTTTAAAAATTGACTTCTTTGAGTCCTTGAAGACCGTGAACACCCTGGGTGGTTTTACTCTATCAGCAGTTTGCAAAAACAAAAGTGGTGTGATCCCACTTTAGGCTGGGTTTACATATCCGCATCCAATCCGCATAACATGTGAATGTGACCGGCTCTCAATAGAGCCGATTCACACATGTCTGGGGTGGCGTCTGTATGGTTTTAAAAAGGGTCCTGTGCATTTTTGGGTCCGGTACAGGTGCAAATTCAGGCAAAAATTTGCACCTGAACCGGTGAACAGAAATGCTCCGGACTACAAACTGCAGCCGGACATGTGTGAACCCAGTTTGATCCCTCTAGTAGTGCAAATATGTAGTGTGTGGTTATATCTAAGCCAGAAGTGTAGGCAGATTTTATTTTTTATTTGTTTTGTTTTTTTCCATTTGAATAGTGTAGGTGTAGGACAAATATCTGTCAAGTTTGTATTGCTGTTACTTGCTCTGTGTCCAAGTTCACTTTCATTCCTGACATGGCTGACTTGGTCTCTTAACTAGTAATGAGCTAATTGATCTGTCCGATGAAAGTTTCTAGTGGATCAATGAGACAGCTGAAAGTGACACAAAGCTAAACTGAAATTGTAAAACAAAAAAAAAAAATTTTCCCTACAGTATCAAGAAGACGTGGCAGAGATGAAGGATGCTTCAAAGTATAAACCACATGTGCTTTTATGTCAAGAAAATACTCAAATAAGAGATCTTCAACAAGAAAATAAAGGTAATATAAAGGTTTCCGAGTTCACGCTTCCCTGGTGTTCTTAAAGTGGTGTTCCGGCCAAAATTATACTTTTTAAATAAAAATACCCCTATAATACACAAGCTTAATGTATTCTATTAAAGTTAGTCTGTAAACTAAGGTCTGTTTTGTTAGTTTTATAGCAGTAGTTTGTTATTTTATAAACTTACAGCAGGCCGTGGCCATCTCAAGTGTGGGCATCTGAAGCCAGACTGCATTTCTTCCTGGATCTCATCCTTGCAGATCTCGCACATGCTCAGTGCAGCACAAGCAGTGTAATAGGTTTCAGGTCAGGTTTCCATAGCAATGGCAGTTTCAGAGGAAGTTGCCGCCCCACATGCTCAGTGCAGTACAAGCAGTGTAATAGGTTTCAGGTCAGGTTTCCATAGCAACGGCAGTTTCAGAGGAAGTTGCCGCTCCTTCCCAGAAGGCATTGCAAACAGGAAATGATGCGATGGGCCGCGGCCAGGGAGGAGGAAGTGAAAAATGAACACAGCAGATATACAGTAAGTGCTGAGAAAAAAAATAAAAAAATATCCAATTCGTTTACAGTGCACAGTTTAGTGAGGGATGCTGAAGAGTTGTAAAAGTGGGTGGAATTCCACTTTAATATGTCAATTCATAATCTCTAAAATCACCAATGGGTTTGCATGCTTTGAGTCTTAGGGATTGTTCACGGCGTGTCTGTTGAGCTGTGTGGTTATGTTTTTGTACATGTTTGGTGTGAACAGGGCAAACTGTTTTCTGTGTACCCTGTTTGCACCATACATGTGCAATGGTGTGCAGAAAAATAGTGTGTTTTGACACCGCACATTGCATGAACTGCTCAACATTTACAGAGAACTTTGTGTAATGGATTTCACTTTTGAAGGGCTATGTATATATCACACATTTTTTAAATGTGTCTTTTCACATTATATTTTATTACAATCATTTGATATTAATATTGGTATGGTATTGTATTTAATTGAGCTGTTTTTAAAGGGATAGCGCACCTATTGTTTGCACAATTATAAAGAATTATTTTTGGTTTATTGCCTAAAACAACTTTGAAACATTGTTTACTCATTTGAGAATGTGATAAATAAACATATGACTTTTGAGGGTCGGTTCACACTACAACGACTTGGGATCCGACTTGTCAGCCCTCAAGTTGCCCCAAGTCGCTTGACATTGGGAATTGCATTATAGTCAATGAGAGCCGTCTAAATGTACACTACAGAAGTCACTCCGACTTCAGAAAAGGTTCCTGTACTACTTCAAGGTGACTTCTAGGTGACCTGTACCCATAGAATTCAATGGAAATCGCCTCCAAGTCGGATCTCCATCTAGATTGAAATTAGTTTACCCAGGCAAACCCCTCCCTCCCAAAGAACTGATTATTTTGTGATTGGCCACAGCCAAAGTCGCCTGTCCTGGAGGCGACATGAAGTCGCGTTGTAAGTTGCTTGAAGTCGCCTTGCAAAGTCGCGCTGAAGTCGCGTTGCCCCTGTGTGAATCGGCACTTAGATTTTCAAGTAACAATTAAGCATTTGAAAGTTTGTGTTTGTAAACAAGTTGAATTCACGCTATCCCAACGACTACCCAGGACAGTGGGTTGATTTACTAAAGGCAAATAGACTGTGCACTTCACAAAGTGCAGTTGCATTCTGCAAGAGCAGTTGCACCAGAGCTTAGTAAATGAGGTAAAGCTTCACTTTGCAAAGAATACCAAATCAGGTGCAGGGAAAATTAAAAAAACAGGATTTTTGCTTGAACATGATTGGATGATGAAAGTCAGAGCTTCTGCTCATTTACTAAGCTCTGGAGCAACTTTGCAAAGTGCACAATCCTATTTGCCTTTTGTAAATCAACCCCACAGTGTTCCATAGTTTCATGACTGCCTTCTCTTTGAGTCCTTTGCACCATGGCCCATACAATTTGGAGCATGCAAAAATAATTGGCACAACAAAGAACCATTTCACTGCAGTGTGAGAATCTGCAAGGTTTCATAAAACCCAAATAAATGAAAATTGGGTGATCTATATGATTTAGTGGCAGTACTTTTTGTATAGCTTTAGCAAGTTGCTGATTGTACTCCCTTACTTTGGGTACTGTTGTTGTTGTTATTATTATTATTATATATATATTTTTTTGTATCTACATTCTATGCATTGCAGAGTTATGGCTGTCTTTGGAGGAGCATCAGTATGCACTGGAGCTGATCATGAGCAAGTACAGGAGACAAATGCTGCAGCTAATAGCAAACAAAAAGCCTGCACCTACAGAGCCAGTTCTAGAAGCTCACGAAACATATTCTTCTGTAAGCTCTATGTATAAAGTAATGTATTGTTTTACTTGTATACAGAAGCATTCTTTTTTTTTTTTTTTTGTAATTCCTTTATTTTCCAAAAAATAAGCGTTACATTTCGAGGCATTCATTTAATATAGCCAATATTATGTGCTTACTCTGTGTTCTCCAAATCTACTGATTACAATTATAGTATGTGTGCTATAATCTTTACTGATCACTCTTAAGGGTATGTACACTTATTCTTGAAATTACTCCATTTATGAACATACACACACATTTGCCATGCTAAATACAATATATTTTAAAGGCAGGAGGTTTTTTTTTACCTTAATGCATTCTCTGCATTAAAGGATATCTAAAGGTTTGTTTAAAAAACAAACAAAAAAAAAAACATGTCATACTTGCCTCCTCTGTGCAGTTGGCTTTACACAGAGTGGCCTCGATCCTCCTCTTCTGGGGTCCCTCAGCGGCGATCCTGGCTCCTTCTCTTCTCGAGTGCCCTGTTGGAGAGCCGCTCTCCCTCGGGGCAGTCGTGCGGGCGCGCTCCCGTGTTCTGCTGCTGCATCTATTGACACAGACAGCATGACTCAGCGCCCCCCCCCCCGGCTCTCGTGTCATTGGATTTGATTTACCGCAGCAGGAGCCAATGACTGCGCTGCTATCAATCTATCCCATCAGGACCCGAGACACCGCCTGGAACTGGTGTGCTCCTCCCCGTTGCTAGAAAGTCCAGGTTCAAGTAAGTTAAAATTGGCGGGCGCTCTGGGACGGTTGCTGTTTTACAGGAGGTTTTTCACCTTAATGCATAGAATGCATTAAGGTGAAAAACCTCGAGGGTTTACAACCCCTTTAAGGTAAAAAAGCATTCTGTATGCAGCTCCCCGTTATTCTTACCTGAGCCCGATCTCAATCCAGCGCTGTGCCCCGGAGCAGCTGCTCTCTCCACTCTCTCCCTCCCTCCCTCTTTCCTTGCTGGACAAAGAGGCAGCAGCGGGAGCCATTGGCTCCTGCTTCAGTCAGTCACAGCCAGAGAGCGGGGGGTGAGACCAGGCCATACTGTGTATCAGTGAACACACAGATCGTAGATTGGGCTCGAACCCACACGAGTGCCCCCATAGCAAGCGGCTTTCTATGGGGGCACTCAACGAGAGGGAAGAGCCAGGTGCATGGGCGTGGTACCCGAGAAGAGGAGGATCTGGGCTGCTCTGTGCAAAACCATTGCACAGAGCAGATAAGTATAACGTTTGTTATTTAAGAAAAAGAATAGGTTTACAATCACTTAAAGTGGAACTTCACTGAAAAGGGGGAAGTTTCGCTTTAAGGCATCCTCCGCTCCTCTAATTTTTGGCAACCTTTTTCGGTAAGGGGAGAGTGGGTACTTGTTTTTGACGATTTGAACAAAAGTTCTCCTTACCCCCTCCCTTCCTGCAGTCTTCTGGGATACGTCACAGGTCCCAGAACACCATGGGACCATTCACAATGTGCAGCGTGCATCCGGCTGTGAAGCTGCAAGCTGGGTACCAACAGTTAAGTTGCTAGCGCTAGAGACTGTCTTCGGTCCCCGGTGCCCCCTCGGGTGAACGCAGTGCTGGATCCTGGGTAAGTGTCTGTTTATTAAAAGTCGACAGCTGCAGTTTTTGTAACTGCTTAAATAGGAAGAAAGGTAGCAGCGCTCCCATCAGGGACCTAATAAATCCAAGTCTGGAATCCTGCAGGTATTGGTGCTCAGGCTTTCAGTGTATTCTTAAATCACTTACACCAAATGCAGATAAGATATAGGAAGCTGGGAACTCCAAAAACATTTGTGTTGAATCTTTATTTGCTGCGAGGTGATAACAGATGAAAACAGCTTACATGTTTCGGTGAACGGCCTTAGTCATAGAATAGTACTGACTTGACCTCGTGGGGGGGGGGCTTCTGGGCTGATTTCACGATTGAGCCCTGCCAACTCTCTTTTGCCTGTCCCATGAGTCTACCTTAGTGGCCAGTAAGGGCATTTTTAATAATTGTAAAGGCATAAATCAAAGAGGGGCACAGAAGAAGCTTTGTTGGTTTATAAAGGTAATAGTAGGAATCGTAGCGCCATCTTTTAGGCAGAACTTTTACTTTAAGGACTTTTTCACACCAAGCAGTGCATCCAAGCGCATGTGCTTTTTTTCAGTGGGCTGCCCTATGCGCAAAAAAAAGCTTAAAGATGCTGGCACGATTTTAGAAATTTCATGCACCAAAACGCATGGCACTGTGGTACTATGTGTTGTGGTGGATGCAAATGAGTGCCCATTTGCTGGATGAGTGGGGGTACCATTCTTAATAGAACCCGAGTGCGTCTGCAAAAAGGCAGTGCACCTGGCGTAAATGACCCCTAAAAGTACACTTTAGGTTTTAGTTAGGCTTATTGGACATGTAACTAAGGAAGGGTTATTCAGCTATTGCAAAAGAAAGTTTCGCTTGATTTAATCTTTTTCCAGCTGAGCTGTGTGCTTAATTAGTTGTATTTCCTTAATTTTTTTTTTTTTTTTTTTTTGCAACTGTGCGATATTCCTTCAAACTATGTTCTTTTTCTGCTAAAGGAAATAGAGAGACACATTGACAGGATATGTACTATGGGAGAAGTCATGAGACAAGCCATCCAGATCGATGAGGATCAGGCATACAGTATTCAAGAAAGACTTGCCCAATTAGAGGTAAGAAGTGTTGTTTTTTTTTTTTAGTTTTGTCAAGGCAAAAAAAAAATCTCTGTATATCTCTAACACATGCATATCTCTCTGTGCTTTATCCCTTTTAAATCGATAGTAAACTGCTGTCTTTTCTTTATCGTACATCACGGGACACAGAGCACCATTGTAATTACTATGTGGGTTATAGGCCACCTTCAGGTGGTGGACACTGGCACACCCTAAACAGGAAGTTGCCTCCCTATATAACCCCTCCCATACCGGGAACACCTCAGTTTTTTCGCCAGTGTCTAAGGTGTTGGTCACGAGTGAAGATGTGCTCTGAGGAGCTCCAGGAGGGATCCTTACTGGATTTAAATAGTCTCCACAGACCGGATCCATCCAAAGTGCCACTGAGGCCAAGGTGGATGGTACCCGGGCCTCGTATATGAAGCACAAGGTTTTTCCTGTAACGCCTGGACCTCGGGACCCAGAGCTTTGGTCATGCTACATTACCTAAAGTTTTTTCTGAGCTACCAAGAGCATTATGCTTTTCCATAGACGCTTACCAGGTGTCCCGCCTTACACTTGTGCTAGTACACATGCGTAGAATCCTGTGGTTAAAAAAATTGGTCAGCCGAAGCACCATGCAAAAAGCTCCTGACTGGTTCTCCTTTTCATGGGGATTGGCTATTTGGGGATGATTTGGACAAATACATCCAAACAATTTTCAGTGGGAAAAGTACTCTTTTGCCAGTCAAATGAAATAATAAACACCCTTCATTTAAGCAGACTCTTTCTCCTGCGGCAGGGGTGTCGATGGCCTCCGCCGTCAGACTCTAGAGGAAGACCTCGGGGTCAGGCCCAAGCACAAAAGAAGTCCTGGGGCCGGAAACCTGCAAAACAGAATTCTAAAGCCTCATTATTACGGGGTGCCCCCCCTTGCCAGGGTGGGGGGGAAGACTTCTGCAGTTCTCAGAAGTCTGGCAAGAGGAAATACAGGACAGATGGGTCATCTACACGGTAATTCTACAAACTGAAATTTTGGGACTTTCCACTGTCTCGTTTTCTGAGGTCAAATGTTCCCAAAGATCCAGGGAAAAGGCAATCTCTGTTTCGGGCACTAGACCGATTAATGGCTCAGGGGGTGATCATACAAATACCCACAGAGGACCAAGGTTTGGGGTTTTATTCAAACCTCTTTATGGTACTAAAACCGAATGGAGATGTCAGACCCATTCTAGATCTAAAAAATCTAAATCAGTTCCTGAAGATCCGTTCCTTTCGCATGGAGTCGATCAGGTCAGTGGTTTCTATCCTACAAGGAGGAGAACTCCTGGCATCTATCGACATCAGGGATGCTTATCTGCATGTGCCTATATTTTCCGCTCACCAAAGGTTTCTGCGGTTTGAGGTAGAACAGCAGCATTTACAGTTTGTAGCCTTGCCCTTCGGGCTAGCTACAGCATCCCGGGTGTATACAAAGGTCCTGGCCCCACCTCTAGCCAGGTTAAGGGCACAGGGCATAACAGTCTTGGCGTACCTAGATGATCTAATGCTAATAGACCAGTCGGTGGCTCGTTTGGAGCAAAGCAACGCTGGAGTACTTGGGTCTGATCATAGACACAGCCCAGGTGACCACGCCCCCTTATGCCGTCACAGTCCCAGCATGCACAGGAACTGTGACGGCATAAGGGGGCGAGGTCACCGCCTATATAAGTCACATCGGAGCGCTCAGAGAGCATTGCAGCCGGAGAGAGCGTCGTGTCAACATCGGAAGAAGAGAAGAGGGAAGAAGCCAAGAAGGCAGAAGTCCGGGCCACCGCTAGCAAAAGAGCGGCATGAAGATAGCAGAAGAACTGGAACACCGGGAGCAGAGGTCGAACACCAGGAGAAGAGGCCAGAGAGAGCGGAGAAGAACCAACCGGACGCCGGCAGAAGAGGCCGGAGGGACCCCCGAAGTCGGAAGAAGACCCCCGGAGCTGTCTAATAAATTACTTTAAAAACCTGTGTAGTGTTTTTTTTATTGACATGACACTTTTTCCCCCAGGTGAATGACGGCCAGGGTTGTCGGGAAGAGGCCCTTGTCCTAATCAACATGGGGACAAAGCGCTTTGGGGTGGCGGGGGCCGCAGGGCGCCCCCCTGCCCCAAAGCACCCACCCCCCCATGTTGAGGGCATGTGGCCTGGTACGGTTCAGGAGGGGGGGCGCATGCTCGTCCCCACCCCCTTTCCTGACCGGCCAGCCTGCGTGCTCGGAGTCACGTTCAAAATGAACGGACTTGTCCGTGTGTGGGCAAGTCCGTTCATTCTAAAAGTCTGGCGGAAGTCCGTCGGGAAGACTGGATTCTGGAAAGTCCGGTCGTGTGTAGGCAAGTCCGTCTGTTCAGAAAGTCCGGCGGTAATCTGCCAGAAGTCCGGCGGGAAGAATGTCGGACCTAGCTTCCCAGAAAGTCCGGTCGTGTGTACGCGGCATAAGTTTGACGGTTTGGCTATTGAAGACAACATCCTGAAGAGACGTAGTCTCTCCCGGCTTTCGCATTCTTTGGTCCGGGGGTTTTTTATACAAGGGGTAATGCGGCTATTCTGCCAGTTAGACCACCCTTGAACCCTTGGGAATTGAACTTAGTTTTTTGTCGGTATTGCAAAAACAGCCCTTTGAACCCTTACAGCATACTCCCTTGGTCCTTCTGACAAGGGAAATAGTGTTTCGGGTTGCTATACCCTCTGCAATAGGGTATCGGAGTTGGCCGCTCTTTCCTGTAAAGAAGCCATATTTTATTTATTTTCACCTAAACCAAGATATATTGTCCTACCGTCATTTTCTTTCCAAAACCAGGTTCTAGGGTAGAGAACTCACTACATTTTCTTGATGACTGCTCAGGTTTGAAAGACTGATGTTTTATTATGCTGCCAGAGGGTCCTAAGAAGGGACAGGCAGCGTCGAAATCCACTATTGCTAATTGAATTCGGCAAGTTATAATTCATGGTTAAAAGGTAAGATTTCACCTTTCATGTCAAAGTGCACTCTACTAGAGCGGTTAGTGCTTCTGGGGCAGTGCATCACAAGCCTCCATGGCTCAGATTTGCAAGGCCACAACTTGGTCTGCAGTCCATACATTCACCAGAATTTATCAAGTGGATGTAAAAAAGGGCATGAGGATATCGCCTTGTGCTGCAGGCAACAGTATAGGTCCTCAAGTCTGTTGTCTCCCTACGGGTTGCGTCTCCCTCCCCTCAAATAGCATTGCTATGGGACGTCCCACATAGTAATTGCTATGGTGCTCTGTGTCCCATGATGTATGATAAAGAAAATAGGATTTTTATAACAGCTTACCTGTAAAATCCTTTTCTTGGAGTATATCATGGGACACAGAGATCCCGCCCCTCTTCTTCTGGGGTATATGTATATTTCTTTGCTACAAAAACTGAGGTGATCCCGGTATGGGAGGGGTTATATAGGGAGGCAACTTCCTGTTTAGGGTGTACCAGTGTCCATCACCTGAAGGTGGCTTATAGCCCACATAGTAATTACTATGGTGCTCTGTGTCCCGTGATGTACTTCAAAGAAAAGGATTTTACAGGTAAGCTGTTATAAAAATCCTTCTTTTTTTTTTTTTTTTTTTTTTTTTTCTTCTAAAACCCTGCAAGACAATATTCTAATGTGCATCGCATACTAGCACATTATGTCAAACTTACCTTAGAACGAATCCCTCCAGTGGCACGCTGTCGCCGCTGAAGGGGCTTCCATCTTCACCCGGTCTTTCTTCCGGCATTGCGGACTCTGGCTGAGTGAGTGGCCGGAGCTGCAGTGATGTCACTCCCGCGCATGGGAGCTGCCCTTTATGGCACAGGACTCTGAAGGAGCAGCACGTGTATGCCGTTCCTTCATCGTGCATGCGCCAGTGACGTCACTGTTTGCATGTACAGTAAATATCTCCTAACCGGTGCACGTTTAGGAGATATTTACAGTACCTATAGGTAAGCTTTATTATAGGCTTACCTATAGGTAAAAATCATGCATGGGAGTTTACTTCCACTTTGAAGCCATGAGAAGTAGGAGGGCTAAATCTTCTTTCTGAGATAACAAAGGAAGTGAGTAGTGGAAGGGGCAGCTCTGAATTTCTGACAAGATCAAACAGGCTTTGTTTAATTTCTCTTAACTAAGAGATACGACAAAATGCTTCCAGTTGTATATTTAAAAGCCCAAAAGAGCACAAATAAGAGGAGTTCTTTGTTTAGCATTTACATTTGCTTTTAAAGCAGACTTTCACCTTTAAAACTTATCTCCCCTTGTCCTAACCTCCCTGCATAATGGCGGGGGGAGGGTGGCCAGGGGGGAATCGGAGCTACAGAGAACCTTTTAACGTTATGATAAAAAAAATAAAAATGAACGCTCTGGAAATGATTATTTGCACATTTAGTATAGAAGACTGGTAAATGTACAGTTTTTCTGTTTGTGGAGGGGGCAGAAAGAGCTTTGAGGGTGGTTGCATTGTGCTAGAAATGACAGCTGTTGATTAAGAAACCAGCTGGTGTTTTGCTTACAAGCCTCCTTACTTGTAGCTTTTTAGCAGCTGTATCAGATGTTGGTTAGTGCTAGAGACAACTGTATACAGCAATCTTCACTAATGAGCAAGTAGCATAGTTTATTGTATAGCTAGAGAAAAGAGTTACTCTTTCCAGCAACAAGACGGTCTTGCTTCACTCTGAAATTTTTCATGAAGTAGGTGTATCCATTGAAAACTATGCAGCACTATCAGGCCACCTCTTGATGATAGCCCATTCATTCTTAAAGCATACCTGTTGCATATCAAAAAAAGCAAACTTGTTTCATAACTGTATAGCATGCATGCTTAGTTTCCACATCTTGCCTTTGCGGTGCCTGAGTGCCCCTAACCCCATGCACAGCTTCCTGAGTTCAGACTTCCTAAATAGTCTCTATAGTCGTTTTTGACATATGGCTGAGCACAAAATCCTCCCAATATACGGATGACGGTGAGCAAAAAAGAATTCTGGTTGGCTGTACTTCCAGTATAATCACCTTTTTATTTCAGCAAGTCCGTAAAAACATAGAGGGGAACGGCTTCACCAACTAACACGTTTCACGCTTTATTTAGCGCTTAGTCATAGCTCACATACCAATGTCATAAATAATATATAAAATCTCTCTCAACAAATACTTGTGATTGGAACAGTCTGTGTGAAACAATTGGTTACCCTTCCCCACTCACTATGAAAAAAAAAATTTGGCTAAAGATACACTTTAACTCTCTTCTACGCAAAATTCACAGATGCTTAGATGCTCAGACAAAATTTAGCAGCATGAGCTGGGTTGATTAGCAATAATAGTATTGTCTTTTTAAGAATATAGAAGGCTTTTATTTGGTAAATTGTTTAAATAAAAATCCGTTTTGTGTTTTTTTTTTTTTCTAGTATATTAATATAAATAAATATAAAAATATATACATTTTTTTTTATCATGTTTTGGTGCTTTTATTTTTAACCACTTAACCTCCGAAAGCTTTTACCCCTTCATAACCAGAGCATTTTTTTGCTATTCAGCACTGCGCTGCTTTAACTTGCAATTGCTCGGTCATGTAACACTGTACCCAAATGAAATTTAAATCATTTTTTTCACACAAATAGAGCTTTCTTTTGGTGGTATTTGATTACCACTGGGTTTTTTTAAAAAAATGTTTTATTCTTTAAGTGAAAAAAGAGAAGATTTTGCAAAAAATTACCCTCTACTTTTGTCAAACATATCCAATAAAATATAAATCCAATTTCTTCATGAATTTAGGCCAAAATCTATTCTGCTTCATGTCTTTGGAAAAAAATGAATAAGTGTATAATACAAATAAACACCAATCATGTGCTAAATAGCGCTTACAACATAAAACAATTAGTGAATATAATGAATGCTACTACAATTAATTAAAAATTTGTAGTATTAAAGTGCTCATTCCATAATTAGGTAATATCTGTGTACAATATTCCACAAATAAAGTTGACAGTCCATAAATAAGTGAAGATGACACTTGTATC
Source organism: Lithobates septentrionalis (assembly GCA_037952835.1). Lineage (NCBI taxonomy): Eukaryota > Metazoa > Chordata > Amphibia > Anura > Ranidae > Lithobates > Lithobates septentrionalis. The sequence goes on along the minus strand of JBBDGP010002848.1, from coordinate 2,838,342 downwards.
TTGACACCAGAAATCACCCCTTGACGTGCTGTATCACCAGGTGCTCATATAAATCAATCCACACTCCCCAGATAGTAATAACCTCCTTGTTCTACAACAAGAGAAGTCAGCCATGCTTTGGTCACTCAAGAACCAGATCATACCACTGGATGGATGCCTGAGGTGGGTGTCCTCTCCTCGTTGACAAACTGATCAGTATTCCATTGACTCAAGTGACAGGGACCAAAAAATTTAAAAAGAGACAAGAGGGAGCATCCCAGTTTGTAAAAAAAAACATTGATTTATTTGTAAAAAAAACAATAGCATGCAGAGGCTGACTCCAATCTACTCAGTCTATTGGGAAGCTGAAAAGCAATTCGCATGCGTTCTACTAAGACCGGAAATGATGCAGCGGGAGTTCCACTTGACACGTTTCGTCATCACGTAACGTCCTCAGAAACAGGAAGTCATGGGGAAGTCATGCCCACTTCACCCAAACATAAAGCGGGTAAAATAAGTATTGAACATGTCACCTTTTTCTAGGTAAATATATTTCTAAAAGGTGCTATTGACATGAAATTTTCACGACATCAGTAACAACAAAATGCAATCCATACATACAAAGAAACCAAAACAAAGTTCAGAAATTAATTTATGTGTAATAAAATGGAATGACATAGGGAAAAAAATTATTGAACACACATGAAGAAAGAGGTGCAAAAAGTCATGGAAAGCCAAGACACCAGCCTAAATCTATCAGTAATTAGAAAGCAATCCTGCCCCTTGTCAGTGCAAATTAATATCAGCTTGTTCGGTCAGTGAGCACTGTTGGGGCCATAATCTGGAAGTGGAAAGAACATCATTTCACCATAAACCAGCCACAGCCAGGTGCACCTCACAAGATTTCTGACAGAGTGAAAATAATTATCAGAAGAGTTGTCCAGGAGCCAAAGACCACTTGTGGAGCACTTCAGAAAGACCTGAAATTACCAGGTACAATTGTTTAAAAAAAAAAAAAAAACCATAAGTAATGCACTCAACCGCCATTGCTTGTATGCACGCTCACCACGCAAGACTCCTTTCGTGACAAAAAAGCATGTTGAAGCAAGTTTAAAGCTTCCTGCACAACATTTAGACAAGCCTGTGAAATAATGGGAGAATAGAGTCTGGTCAGATGAGACCAAAATTTAACTCTTTGGATGCCATATTACACACCATTTTTGGAGGTCAAATGGCACTGCGCATCACCCCAAAAACACCCCCATACCAACAGTGAAGTTTGGAGGTGGGAACAGCATGGTATGGGGTTTTTTCAGCATACTGTACTGGCAAACTTCATATCATTGAAGGAAGGATGGAGAGAGGGAAAAATGTACCAAGACATTCTTGATAAAAATCTGCTGCCATCTACAAGGATGATGATGAAACGAGGGTGGACATTTCAGCGAGACAATAATTCCAAACACAAAGCCAAGGAAACTCAATTGGTTTCAAAGAAAGAGAAAATAAAGCTTCTAGAATGGCCCAGCGGATTACCTGACTTGAATCCAATAGAAAATCTATGGAAAGAACTAAAGATTCATAGTTCATAGAAGAGGCCCACTGAACCTTCAAAATTTGAAGACTGTGTGGACCAGTGGTTCTCAACTCCAGTCCTCGGGACCCACCAACAGACCAGATTTTAAGTATTACCTTGGGGAGTTGCAGACTAGAATACTGCAATCACTGAGCAGCAAGTAATATCACCTGTGATGTATTTCAGCTATCTTGCAAACCTGGCCTGTTGGTGGGTCCTGAGGACTGGAGTTGAGAACCACTGGTGTGGACGAATGGGCCAAAATCACACTGGACCAATGTATGCTACTAGTTTCTCCATGCGGGAGTCATCTTAAAGCTGTTTTTACCAACAAAGGAATTTGTATTAAGTATTAAATACATTTCAGTTAGCGTGTTTAATACTTTTTTTTCCCCTGTGTCATTCCATTTAATTACACATAACAATAACCTAATTTCTGAACTTATTTGTTTGGGTTTCTTTGTATGTATAGATTGCATGGGTTGTTACCGACGTGGTGAAAATTTCATGTCAATAGCACCTTTTTAGAACTCTATTTACCTAGAAAAATGGTGACGTGTTCAATGCTTATTTTACATTGTAAAATGTAAAATAACAAGACAATTGGGGAGTACAACCTATCACTACTACAACCTTGCAGCTAACCCTAAATAAATGGCTTACGCCTTGATGAAATAAAAAAATGGAATGCCGTGAAGTTACAAATTCCACCTATATTGCCATCTTGTGGGCAAAGGACTGAATGCAAGTCCAAAAATTATGCCGTGGCAAAACCAATACTGATATATATTTTATTTATGATTCAATGCCAGTTAGAACTAATAATACATTTTTATATAAAAATGTATATATTAAAAAAAATTGGAAAGTTAAAAAAAAAAAAATGATGACTCCATAGTTATCACCTCCATATATTAAAAAACGTCACATTTAAAAATAAGGAATAAAGCAGTTTGTCTATATCAACGTTCAACCCTTCCAGATTTACAGAGCATAAATCGTATATCCAGCGTGTTTCATTTTTTGACACTGCCTTAGTCATGTCTGTGCCCTGCAATATCTTCTCTACACAGAAGGTTAGGAGGCTAGGATCTTTTATTATGGTATAGCCTAAAATGGCTGGAGAGATTGTATTCTCTAAATCCCTTTTTTATATTTATTATTCTATTATATTTTATTATTAGATGTTCCTCTAATCTAGTGGCTAGTTTGCATGTAGTCCGGCCTACATACAGTATTGTTGGCCACAAGGGCACGAAAATAGGTAACATGAGTACTTTGGCATGTAATTAATTTCTTTACCTGATAAGTCTTTTGAGTAACATTAGATTTAAATGATATGATCTTTCTTGGCCTATTTTATACCGTCCTACTGGGTTTGCATCTACCACAGGAATCAAACCCCTTCTGGTCCAAGAATGTGCCCAGTTTAATGGGGCGATCCAGCACATTATGGACCAGTTTGTCCCTCCAAGTTATAATATTCGCTAGTATCTTATGTTTGTTTTGTTTAGTAAATGTTTTAGTACCACCTGTTCAAACTTTTTATAGTTTTGTTGAAATCTATAATGAAATTTGTACCAATATCTCCATCTTCCCTGAGTTTATCCATAAGCAGTGCATTCCTATATAGGAACACTACTTGTTTGGTATCCCTAAGTTGCTTTTGCTTATACCCTTTGGCTAAAAATTTATCAGTAAGTAGTTCAGCTTGATTATTGAACTCATCCACATGCTTACAATTTAAGGCAGAGCCGCAAAAATTGACTTTTGGGTATACCCCGCCCCCCCACCTACTTACCTCCAGATGGTGGCAACTGTGTGTGGGGATACACCCATTATGGTCCATCTCCTTAAAGAATGTCCATATGCACAACTGATTGCAGTTTTTTTATATCACCAAGTCCAAAAAATTGATTTGTCAGTTCCAACCTCCCGTGAAAGAGCATATGAAACAAAACAAAAAAGAGCGCACAACCGCCCTATTGTAATCCAATTTATTGTAAAGATAAACTGTAGAAGAATGCATTCACATGGTAGCAGATAAATTGGGCATGACTCATCACCACAACTCTCCCCGATGGCACCTGTAAGGTCTGGGTGTACTGAAGCTCCTCAGTAGAGCCTGCAGACAGCAGGATACCACAAACCATGGTCCTTGGCGTGCCGATGCCACTGTGAAACAGGACATGCCTCTGCATCCCCTCCCTCCCCTTTGTGTATGGTCTCCTGGCTACATAGTGTGACGCAGGCTGGTCCGGGCTCACGCGCAGTGGCATCGGCATGCCAGGCACCGTGGTTTGTGGTATCCAGCTGTATGCAATCTTTATTGAAGAGCTCCAGTACACCCAGACCTTACAGCAGCCATTGAGGTGAGTTGTGGTCATGAGAGACATGCCCGTTGTATCTGCTACCATGTGAGTGCATTGTTCTACAGATTTTATCTTTACAATAAATTGTATTACGCTAGGGTGGTCGTGCGCTCTCTTTTTGTTTTGTTTCAGTGTCTATCCATTGCCCTGGGGATTACTGGAGAGCAGCAAAGCCATCTAGTGTTACCATTTCCAAGTACAAAAAACTTTTCCTCCCTTGTTGCTGTCTAAGCCTGATGTCTAGCCCAGCATGAGAGACTTCATTGTTTTTGTCTTAATTATTTATGTTTGAAGGTGTATGTAAACCTGCACAGCGGCTAGTTTTTTTTTTTTTTTTCTCTTTATGTGGACAAGAGATGGCCTATGCATTGGTATTAATCTCTTCCAAATACTCCATCAAGCTATTCTGTGAGCCCCTCCACAAGATGATTACGTCATCGATTATATCTTTTGTAGAGTGTTAACTTCAGTCTGGGTTTGCCAAACATCTTCCTTAATGTTCCCATCTGCTGAGGAAAATATTCACCATACTTGGCACATATGTAGCACCCATGGCAACTCTTTTATACTACAGATCTAATGATCTGCTTATGCCAAAAATAATTACTGTTTATAGGGAGTTCCAGGGCCTCCAAAACGAAGGCTTGTTAGTCCTGCTCTAAGCTTCTTTTACTAACAGATCTGGTTGCATTTTCTCCCTGCTTTGCAGGGAGAAGAAATGGCCCGATCACAGTTCTGTGCACAGAGCCCTGTGTGTATGCAACACAGGACTCTGTGCTGGGATTAGCTACAGCTGATCAGCAGTTCTCAGCCATAAATCATTGGTGGGGACCTGTTGACAATATCACGCTGTAGCCAGTGGCATCGTAGGTTAGCACGGGGCGCGCGCACCCCTAATCCGGAACACGCTAGATGACGTACATGTATGTGATCCAGCCTGCCCATGCTGCCCACCCACAGTAAATGTACTGTGGGCAGGCAGGAGCTAGTTAATAATGTACTCTTATAATTGCAATACAGAACTACACTTAAAGAGGATCTTCACCCTAGAGAGAGAAAATTAGGTCAGCAGCTAAAAATACTTTTAATAAAATGACACTTGCGTGTCTATGGATCCAGTGCTGTTCTCGCCTGGCCGGTTCGTCGCTGGTCTTTGGGTCCCCAGCGCCGGCATGTTTACTGTGGGAAACCAACTGTGACTCCTTGCGGCTTCATAACCGGCTTTCCACTGAGCATGTGTGAGCCACACTGTGCTTTGTGAATGGTCCCAGAGGCTTCTGGGATCTGTGATGTGTCCCAGAAGGCTGCAGGGAAAGAGAGGGTGGGTGGAAGAGGGTGCTCATCAAACTAGGTACCCACTGCCCACAAAATGTTTTAATGTGCCTAGTATATTAGAGGAGGAGGATATAAATTTAAATTTGAAGTTGCTACTTTAAGGTACTGCAGATAAGCGCTGTCACATTCAGGCTGCAATGCTAATCAATGCAATGCTAATCTGCAGTACTTTAGGTGTAATGCTCAGTCCCCTCTAATGATCAGGAACTATTCCGCTTGCTTGGGAACCTGGCTGATAATTTTCTGATCATTAGTGGGGACCCCCAGCTGCACTGTTGACTGGTTGCTCTCACCGGAAAAAGATTTTATAAGTATTTGCCTGTGCTGAGGAACGTTTTTATACCACTGGTGGGCAGGAAGGGGTTAAAGCGCCATAATGTAAAATCTGTCCTGACTTTCTCTGACATTTTTTCAATTTTTACTTATTTTTTTCACTTTGCTTTGCTTTTAATCAGCTTTCTTTCTGCTGTTCTGCAAGGCAAACTAAAAGTGTTCAACCAACCTGATTTTAGCCAGTATTACTAGACAGTGAAAGAGAACAAATTAAAGTTGCGTTTTACACTCTCAATAAACATTGACTATTTTTAATCCTTATGCTGATAAATAGATAGGAAACTACCTCATATTTACTTGTTTTAAAACTTTTTTTACATTTCTTCATATACTTCCTGGTTTCCAGGCCTAGGCAAATGATGTCATACATCCCAAGAGTCTTCAGGAGGGGAGGAAGGGTTTTCTCAGCTAAGCCTACCCTCTTGCATGTATGCCTGAGCTAAGGGCTGATGGATTCCAGGAAGTAAATGCTACATGAATCATCTGCCATTACTTAAGATGGCCACGGGCCAAAAAATGTTAGGGGGTGCTTTTCAAAGCGATTTGAAATTTTATTAAATTGCATTTTTGGTTTGTGGTGCTCAGATGCAGTGTAGTTCCACTTTAAACTAGACATGCACTGTTCAGATTGGTAAAGTACTAAAACAGCTATTCTGGAGAAGAATACTAGAAATGAGAAAATGTATTTAAATAAAATGTTAAATCCTCTTTCAAACATTTAGGCCCCTTTCACACTAGCAAACTGATTGTGTCCGAATGTCAGTTTTTCAGGCAGACCCGATCGGACCCTCCATTCTCCTCTATGGAGTGGCGGGTGTCAACGGACATGTGCTTGTTGACACTCGTCAAAATCCAATCCTATCCACTAAAAACAGACAGATTGGGGATCTGTTCCCCATCCGTCTAGCGCATCAGATGCCAGTTGGGTGTGAATGGACAGACCGTCCGTTTACATCTGACCACCCATAGAGGAGAGCAAGCTGTGTCTTTGTCCGCTTTGCCATCTTGCCTGCTCAATGGGGATCAGCAGACAGATTCTCAGCTGAACTGGTGGACTCCAATGGAGCTCGCCCCGTGTGGAAGAAGCCTTAATCATAACTGGTGTGGTGATCTTTGTGAAGTGATTTTTATAATCAAAATACCTATAAAATCAATACTTATGTTTCAGTGACAACCCAAGATGTTGTACTTTTAATTTCAGTCCCTGCTAAAATGGCCACGTACAAAGGGTGAGTGAATCTCCTTAGCAGGGATGGCAATAAAAACCTTGCAGGGTTTCTAAACCTTAACCACACTGAACAACTAATAAATTGACCCCCAAAAAAATGCATTTTCTGAATTCAGCTGTGTATAAAATAGTTTCCTTGCATTTGTTTTTCTAAGTAAATTATATTTTGCTAAACAAATTCAAATTTTGCATTGCTTTAAATAGTTTGTATAATTTTTTTTTTTTTTTTAATTTTAATTTTTTTACCATAATAGTTGGAAAACAAGGAACTTCGGGAAATCTTATCTGTTAGCAAGGAGTCACTGCATTCTGGAAAAAAGGAATCGGACTGGAATTCATTAGAAAAAACTCAGTGATACCCTTCAGACCACATCTTTTGCAAAATACATTCACTGGACATACAACAGTAATATGAACCATTTCTATTATCCTCTAAACCCCAGCCTATACTGTCCTGTGTACTGCAGTGAAAGTGAATATTTTCAGTGGAAAGTATGAAGATGTTAATGGTGATTCGCTGGCTTCAGTGTATCTGTCTTCGTTTCAGAATTGCAGTACTTCAAGAGAAAAAAAAAATCCACAACCTGCCCTGAAATCACTTGGACTTTGCTTTCAGGTTTTGTCTTATGGGAAAATTATAAAATGTAGATGTATTATTTAAATAAGTTAAAAAATAGAAATATATGTATGAATAAAAAAATCCTTAAATGATCACGTGTAATTCTTTTCATGTTCACAACTTGGCAACCCTCTCCTTTTATGTTCTAGTATATACAATATGTGGTCTGCAATATGACATCCTGTAAAGGTTTGTAACTAACCTACTCATGCTGCCTGACAGCACATTTTAAATATTGGAAGAATTATTACAGCACACCTTTACAATTCTAGGACAGGGAAACATGTGCAAGTCAACATGAAACCGCACACACATTTGATCTTTGAAAATAGTAACATAAGGGATTGATTTACTAAAGGCAAATCCACTTTGCACTACAAGTGCAGTTGCTTTAGATCTGAGGGGAAGATCTGAAATTAGGGGAAGCTTCTGATTTTATCATCCAATCATGTACAAGCTAAAGTGCTGTTTTTTTATTCTTTTTTTTATTTTCCTTGCATGTCCCCCTCAGATCTACAGCGACTGCACTTCCAAGTGCACTTGTAGTGCAAAGTGGATTTGCCTTTAGTAAATAAACCCCATAGTCTCCGTTCCCAGGGTACAGTACATCAAACGTAGCACAGGTTTTTAGCCTTCTAGTTAACAGTTTAAAATCTTTGGTAACTCTTCATCAAAAGTCCTCTGACAGAGGCAAAGTTGGCCTCAGGGTCTATTCACACTATTGCAGTTTAATGCAATTAAATAATGCAATTAATAATGTCCACATAGTCGCATCAATCTCCATGTGAACAACCGTAAATAAAATAAGTTCATTCCTGTAGAGACCACACTCCTTCTGTGCAATCCACCACCCCTAGTGGCTCGGGAGGGCGAGGACGTCATATGACGCCCGCCCAGAACAATAGAGGCCTCGTCCAGCTGTCATATGACGGTGGGCGGTGGCTTAGTGGTTAAAGCAGTTACAGCAATAGTGTTTTGTGTTCCTTTTGGGAAAAACAGTTTACATCAATAAATTAAAGCTGAATATTTTAGGCATCCCTGTCAGTGGTAAGTGGTTTGTCTCAACAATAACTGCTACATCTGCTGGGCAGTTTGTTCTGTTGAAAACCAGACTTACTGGTAAGATCAACAGGTGAAAATAAAGGAAAGAAAGCCTAAAAAGGAAAACAAATTCAGTCATCACAACTATGAATTGGTAATCTGCAATATAGCTTTCAAAAGTTTATTAAAGTGATCACATCACAACATAAGATTGCGACCTTTCAGGGTTGTGCACAACACCTTCATGATGCTTGTGACAAGTGCAGGCAATGACATTTAAATTACCATCCACCAATCACAGGATAGATAAAAGGACTGACCTCTGCCGGCTTAGTGACGTCAAAAACATGCCAAAATACCACCTAGAATAAGCCAGAGAAAGATGCAAAAATTACCAATCAATTGGAAAATGACCACAGATTTTAACATTGCTATAGAGCAGTGATGGCGAACCTTGGCACCCCAGATGTTTTGGAACTACATATCCCATGATGCTCCTGCACTTTGCAGAGTAGTGGAGCATCATGGGAAATGTAGTTCCAAAACATCTGGGGTGCCAAGGTTTGCCATCACTGCTATAGAGAAACACATTTAGTGAGTGCCCAAACAGTTGCGATTTAAATATGGATATCGTGGCATAGGTTTGATATGCCCACTGAGTGGGGCAGGTCTCTCTGTAAAGCTAGTGTGCCCATCGTCTGGCAACCAAGCGGGCGCTGTCCCAGATCCACCAATGGGAACCAGGCCTGCCCACACCATTATAGCCTGTGAAATTATGTGGCATGGCAGCTGGCGTCATGGGAACCCATGATGCTGGAGTGTCCTTCCGCCCAGCCACTATTGAAGGCATGAAATGTGGCAGGGAAAGCAGTGTTCCAAAATGAGAACAATGGCCCAGAGGAAGCAGAGAGGGAAAGAACAAGAAGGTGTTAAAGAGGAGCTCCACCTTAAAAAAAATATTAAAAGCCAGCAGCATCAAATACTGCAGCTGCTGACTTTTAATAAATGGACACTTACCTGTCCCAGCGATGTCGGCAGCCGAAGCCGATCAATCGCTCAGCTCTCGGCTGCCCCCGCCACCATCCTTGGTCAGGGAATCGGGAAGAGGAGCGCTGCGGCTTCACTGCCCGGTTCCCTACTGCGCATGCGCGAGTCGCGCTGCGCCTCTGCACTGGTCCCCGTTGTGTTCTGGGAACTGTGTTTCCCAGAACACAATGGGGGGGGGGGGCATTTGTGGATATTCTGCGGCTGTCTAAGCCCGGAAGTGGTTGCAGATACCTGTATTAAGAAAAAACAAAATTGCGCTTGGATAAACTAAAAGTTAAAAATTATGATCTATGGTAATACCAGTGTATAAATGAATAGACGTGAGAGGACAGCTTATGCAGGTATCAAAACAAAATTCAATATTCAAAGAAAGCTGCGGTTATAAGTGGGGCCCACCAACAAAATATATAGACAGATAAACCGCGCTAGAGTGAGTCCAATAAAGTCTGTGATAATAAACAATCTGTGATAATAAACAATAAAGTCCAAAATCCTTCTGTGTGATGAAGTGAAGAAAATACAGGTGACTGTGTGGTGAACTGCTTACCAGAATGTAAGCCAAATCAGGCAGGTGGCTTAAAACCCAGCCCGGGCCTTTGGGAGCACTTCAATTGGACAAGATCCTTTGCGCTCAAACAGCAGAACGAATCCACATAGGGTTAAATCAAATACAAAAAACCATAGTGTGATACTGACATAAACATATTTCATCAAAGAAGGAGGGGGTGTGTACACACGTATAATCATAAACTGAATATCATGCAGGCACCCTGGGGGTGTAACCACTACAGGGACGCCAAAAAAATGTGAATCGTGTACAGCATGCAATAAAAGGTGTCCTTTTTACCTACTGTGAAAAACCACCAGTTTGCCATACAACTAAGGGAACACCCAGTGCACAGGTACGCAGGGCCGCTTACCAGATAGTGAACTAGTGAGGGCATAAATAGCAGAGTGCAACCTCTGTGTGACCCGGGGTATAAGTTGGATGAACCTACAGGGGTTCCTGCTCACCAGAAGGACGACCAAAGATAGCCCAAATGAAGCACTGGCAGAGTATCTCGATCCCGTCCTGACAGGTCCTCGCGGGCTCAAATGGGTATGTATATAGAGAGGAGAAGCAGCCAATGGTGTGATAACGTACAACTCCAATTAAAACAAAGCAAGCACTTACATATAAAAAACGAATATCAGCGATGCCGGCCGGCACTCAAACAGCTCCCGTCCACTCAGAGCAAAGCGTGGTGACGTCAGCACGTCCCTCCCAGACGCGTTTCGTCACAGGTTGACGTTCTCAATGGGGAACGGGCAGCGCGCTGAGCCACCACTATTTGTGCAGACACCAAGCCTCGCTCTGAAACTGAACAGGAGAAACACAGAGCGCCATCTTGGATGTGGGCACAGGTATTAGAGAATCACAGGAATGGCGACGATTGCGTCAGTCCGCTCCCGCCACTTCTCCAGTAATTTAAACCCACAGAGAAGACTTACGCAAGGCAAACACTATTACACTCCAATGGCCACTCAAATAGTACCCGCCAGACTCATTACCATTTGAGGGCAAGGCACCCCATCGCCCCTTGAACACAGGGGGCGGGCCTCAAAGGTTAAATATAGGGGCCAATCTGGTGACCAGATACGTATAGCCAAAAGGAGTGTAAGAGAGTTTCCTTTTTAAAAAATAGAATTATCCAAAACTCTATACGTAGAATTGTTAAAATTATAAAATTATATAAAATTCATTGCTACATAAAACAATTATATCAAATTGCACACCAAAAACCATACAAAGATATCCCCAATCGCAGGCACATAAATGAGGCACCTCGCACCCAATAGCAAAGAGCCAAATAAAGTGATACAGACCCTTCGTGCCCATAGAGTAAACCTCAATCTTACAATAAGGGACCAATCGAATTGGCCAGATATATGAAGCAAAGGAAGACAATGTCCCCAATAATGGACAGCTTATATGCTAAACCTCCAGACTCATTACCATTGGGGGCAAGGCACCCCATCTTATTAATAGGGGTCGTATAACATACTGCCCCATTCAATTCTACAAAATAAATAACATATAAGAACAGAACAGGGTGAGGTAAATGTATCAAAAATGTATTATTACCTAGTATCTACTCCGATATGTTAAATCGAGGGTATACATGTCATGCCCCCCACATCCATATGGTCTCAAAACATGCATATACACCCGCATATTAACAATGTGTCAGGTCCCCTAAAGAATAGGGGTACTGGGTATAAAGGAAAGAAATAATTAAAATTACATTAACTAAAATATTGGATATGTTGGGCCAAAAGTATTTAGGCAAAGGAAACTGCTGGATCTTATAAGGGACCCCTTGAGTTGATAGCTGGTGAGGACCAGCAACAATATGGCCACCTCCATTTGGTGTCCGTATTGGCCAGAACTTGAAGAATTTCGATCGAGTCTAGTCTTAGGCCCCGACCAAAGTATATCTCACCAGAGATGGCTAAGAATTAGGCCGAAGCCTTATTCCAACAATAGAAAAATTGGTAAAGCGGGGTGTTACCAAAGGTCAGATACGTCCAGTTGTTGAGATTAAGCAAACCAAAATTAGGAGTTATCGATAAAAGAGTTTACATCCACATCTATATTGAGACCGTGTGGCGTGTAGCTTTTGACCCTATGGATCCAAGCCATTTCAGATTTAGAAATCTCTCTAACCAGGGAGCTACCCCGCCAATGGGGTTTATATCGGTCAATTCCCAAAAACAAGGTGTTAGAGGGGTCTCTATTATGAACCATCCTATAATGTTTTGAGACCGAATGGTTTTTGAAGCCTGTCAGAATGTTCGTAATATGCTCATTGAGCCTCACCTGGAGGGGGCGTTTGGTCCGCCCCACATATTGCAAGCCACAAGGGCATTGCAATAAGTAGACCACTCCAGTAGTAGAACAGGTAATAAATGGAGTAATATGGTGGGTCCGCCCAGTTTTTGTTGAAACAAAAGTTTGGGTCCTCCTGGTCACACATGAGTTGTAGGAACAGACCCGACATCTGTTACACCTGTAAAAACCGGTTAGCTGATCAAAAAAAGTTGTTCTCACGTGGGGGGGATCTAATACTCCTGGGGCTAACCTGTTCTTAAACGAGGGTGCCCCCTTGAAAACAATTCTAGGCCTAGGTGGTAGGGCTTCTTTCAAAATCCGATCATTTGTAATTATGTGCCAGTGTTTAGAAACCAATTGCTTGATCTCTTTGTGTTGAAGTGAGTAAGTCGTGATAAAGGGGATTCCTAAATTATCTGTGGAGGTGCTAGTACGGGGTTTGTCCTTCAACAGAAGTTCCCTATCCATCTCTTCTACATTTTTTAGCACCGGAATAAGATCTCCATTGGAATATCCCTTTTCTAGGAATCTGTCTGTAAGGACCTTGCTTTGTGATAGAAAGTTCTCCAGGTTAGAACAGTTCCTACGGACCCTCATATACTGGCTTTTCGGAATTCCCTTTAGCCAGGGTCTGTGGTGACAACTTCCAAGCGGAATGTAGGAATTCCTGTCGCTATCCTTAAAAAAGGTTGAAGTAGACAGAATCCCATTCTCAATGGATATAGTGAGGTCCAGAAAATGAATTTGAGTCTGACTTGTCTCAAAGTTCAAAAGGATCCCGCGGTTGTTGTTATTAAGGGATGACAAATATTGTTGAAGTTCCAAACCATCTCCATCCCACAGGAGGAGGATTTCATCTATGTACCTCGCCCACAAAACTAGGTGGGGGTTCCGGTTAGCATAGATGACATCCTCCTCCCACTTGGCCATAAATAAGTTGGCCAGGCTGGGGGCATATTTGGCCCCCATGGCCACGCCACGACTCTGGCGATAGAACTGCCCTGAAAACCAAAAATAGTTATGGGAGGCCGCAAAGACCAACAACTCCATAATAAAGGAAATCTGGTCCCTGGGGAGGCCAGAGTCGTTTTTCAGGGCTCCCTCCACTGCTTGGAGGCCCATATCATGAGGGATTATAGTGTATAACGAGGTGACATCCGCACTCGCTAACCACATCCCAGGCCTAATGGCAGTCTCAGATAGAAGATTGAGCACATGGCGTGTATCTTTAATATACGATGGCATCCTTTGCACTAGGGGCTGGAGGAAAAAATCGATATATCTGCCCACCCGGGAAGTGACAGAGTCAATGCCACTCACAATGGGGCGTCCCAGGGGGCAGATAGGATTTTTATGAACCTTTGGGAGGTAGTATATAATAGGGGTTCTGGGGGCTTTGGGGACCAGATAGAGGCTCTCCCTGTCTCCCAGAATGCCTTGGGAAGTACCTTTGGAAATTATTCTACGTAGCTCCCTAAGGTAACCATTTTTAGGGTCGGAGGGGAGGGGGGTGTAGGTTTCCGTATCCCCAAGGATCCTGGACATTTCGGCCAGGTAATCCTTTCGATCAAGAACCACTATCCCCCCCCCTTATCCGCTGGGCGAATGACTAGGTCCTTGTTCTTACACAAAGAATCTAGTCCCTCCTGTATGGCTCTGGAGTTCTTTGCATTTTTTATCTCCAATTCCTCGAGATCCCTCAACAGCACATCTCTGAACACCTTGAGGGCTGGAGCAAGTGTTCCCGGGGGATTGAAGAGAGATGCATTCGCCAATCCTGAATGAACATAGTTACTACTAGGTTGGGAGTTCCTTGTGATGGGGTTCCCTATTACATATCTCTTGATGTTTAATTTCCGAATAAACTTGTGGACATCCATATACGTTTGAAAGCGATTTAGGCTTTTCGGGGGGGCAAACTTGAGACCTTTGTCTAGCACCAGCTTTTCAGATTGTGTCAATTCAACGGTGCTCAGGTTAAAAATGCCCTGACCTGTCACATTCTGGCCTTTTTTTGCTCGCATTCGCCTCCCCCCTCTGGTTCCTCGCTTCTTTCTACCGGCCTTTTGAGTCCGTGGCCTGGTTTGGTAAAACCCCAAGTTCCGGCTCCCCTCGGCACTGGGGCAGAGGGACCAGGGGTAGCCGGAATCCGGGAAGAGAAGGGAAAATTGGGGACCTGAGTATCTGGTAAATATTCACAGGGTGCGTGGGGGGCAGTTACTCCCTCAAAGGAGTTCATTTCCCCGATAGGGAAAAACCTATTCTGCGTAGGGAGATTATATTCCCAATCTCCTGCATAAGGGTCCTGATATGGCGGCCTCTGATACCCATCATAGTTATGATTGGGCCTCCACCAATCTGGATAACTTCCACCAAAACCTTGATCCCTGGTGGAGTTGGGAGGGCCCCGTCCCCTTCCACTCATAGGGTGTCCACCCCTCCACGGAGGGGGTGGGATAGACCTAGTTCCTCCTCCCCTCTGCGTGTTATTAGGCCTGGGGGGTCCAAAGTTGTATTGATGGTATGGAGGCATATTATTAGGTTTAGTGGCTGTAGGTCTTTGGGGGGATTGAAACCTCTGGGGGCCCATATTCTTTTGAGTTTTGCCCAAGGAGCCTTTCTTATTACCATTGTTCCTTGATGGAAGCGGTGGTCCCAGGGAACGGCCACCATTACTGTTATTGTCCCCATACTCCTGGGTAGCCACCTCCATCTCGGTACTGGCCTGATTGGCTGAATTCTCTTCAGCCAGTTTTTTCTGCCACTCAAAAACCATATTATTACAATAATCACTAAGATCCCGGTTATACTTTTTCCTTTTTTTGAATTTTTGATCTCTATCCTCTTTTTCAATGATTTTCAGTAAACCCTGGGATCTTTCTCTATATTCATCGCTCTCCCTATTGGCACTGAGTTTATCCTTAATGATTTTGATCTCTGTGTCAATTTTCTGTAACTTGGCCGACTTTCTGTCGATCAGAAATTGGAGGAGTGATAAACCGGCCTGGTTAAAATATTTGAACCACTCCTCCAATTCTGATTCACCTCTCTGAGGGGAGATCTCCCACCTCAAACTCCTCGGGACCATCGAATTTTTGATGTATGTCCCCAGGTAGGCTATATCCCATTGTGTATGGGTTTCAGAAATCATGAGATTTTTAAGTCTTACAAAGAGACCCCCCAAATCATTCTCATCCTCCTTGTAAGCCTCAAAAACCCCTTCAGTGTTGACTGTTTTTTGAGCCCTAAACTCAAAAATATCCATAACGGAAAAAACTTGTACCAGCTGCAATAATAACCCGTGAATAGACAATAAGAAAAAACAAAATTGCGCTTGGATAAACTAAAAGTTAAAAATTATGATCTATGGTAATACCAGTGTATAAATGAATAGACGTGAGAGGACACCTTATGCAGGTGTCAAAACAAAATTCAATATTCAAAGAAAGCTGCGGTTATAAGTGGGGCCCACCAACAAAATATATAGACAGATAAACCGCGCTAGAGTGAGTCCAATAAAGTCTGTGATAATAAACAATCTGTGATAATAAACAGTCCAAAATCCTTCTGTGTGATGAAGTGAAGAAAATACAGGTGACTGTGTGGTGAACTGCTTACCAGAATGTAAGCCAAATCAGGCAGGTGGCTTAAAACCCAGCCCGGGCCTTTGGGAGCACTTCAATTGGACAAGATCCTTTGCGCTCAAACAGCAGAACGAATCCACATAGGGTTAAATCAAATACAAAAAACCATAGTGTGATACTGACATAAACATATTTCATCAAAGAAGGAGGGGGTGTGTACACACGTATAATCATAAACTGAATATCATGCAGGCACCCTGGGGGTGTAACCACTACAGGGACGCCAAAAAAATGTGAATCGTGTACAGCATGCAATAAAAGGTGTCCTTATTACCTACTGTGAAAAACCACCAGTTTGCCATACAACTAAAGGAACACCCAGTGCACAGGTACGCGGGGCCGCTTACCAGATAGTGAACTAGTGAGGGCATAAATAGCAGAGTGCAACCTCTGTGTGACCCGGGGTATAAGTTGGATGAACCTACAGGGGTTCCTGCTCACCAGAAGGACGACCAAAGATAGCCCAAATGAAGCACTGGCAGAGTATCTCGATCCCGTCCTGACAGGTCCTCGCGGGCTCAAATGGGTATGTATATAGAGAGGAGAAGCAGCCAATGGTGTGATAACGTACAACTCCAATTTATTAAAACAAAGCAAGCACTTACATATAAAAAACGAATATCAGCGATGCCGGCCGGCACTCAAACAGCTCCCGTCCACTCAGAGCAAAGCGTGGTGACGTCAGCACGTCCCTCCCAGACGCGTTTCGTCACAGGTTGACGTTCTCAATGGGGAACGGGCAGCGCGCTGAGCCACCACTATTTGTGCAGACACCAAGCCTCGCTCTGAAACTGAACAGGAGAAACACAGAGCGCCATCTTGGATGTGGGCACAGGTATTAGAGAATCACAGGAATGGCGACGATTGCGTCAGTCCGCTCCCGCCACTTCTCCAGTAATTTAAACCCACAGAGAAGACTTACGCAAGGCAAACACTATTACACTCCAATGGCCACTCAAATAGTACCCGCCAGACTCATTACCATTTGAGGGCAAGGCACCCCATCGCCCCTTGAACACAGGGGGCGGGCCTCAAAGGTTAAATATAGGGGCCAATCTGGTGACCAGATACGTATAGCCAAAAGGAGTGTAAGAGAGTTTCCTTTTTAAAAAATAGAATTATCCAAAACTCTATACGTAGAATTGTTAAAATTCGTAGGAACTGTTCTAACCTGGAGAACTTTCTATCACAAAGCAAGGTCCTTACAGACAGATTCCTAGAAAAGGGATATTCCAATGGAGATCTTATTCCGGTGCTAAAAAATGTAGAAGAGATGAATAGGGAACTTCTGTTGAAGGACAAACCCCATACTAGCACCTCCACAGATAATTTAGGAATCCCCTTTATCACGACTTACTCACTTCAACACAAAGAGATCAAGCAATTGGTTTCTAAACACTGGCACATAATTACAAATGATCGGATTTTGAAAGAAGCCCTACCACCTAGGCCTAGAATTGTTTTCAAGGGGGCACCCTCGTTTAAGAACAGGTTAGCCCCAGGAGTATTAGATCCCCCCCACGTGAGAACAACTTTTTTTGATCAGCTAACCGGTTTTTACAGGTGTAACAGATGTCGGGTCTGTTCCTACAACTCATGTGTGACCAGGAGGACCCAAACTTTTGTTTCAACAAAAACTGGGCGGACCCACCATATTACTCCATTTATTACCTGTTCTACTACTGGAGTGGTCTACTTATTGCAATGCCCTTGTGGCTTGCAATATGTGGGGCGGACCAAACGCCCCCTCCAGGTGAGGCTCAATGAGCATATTACGAACATTCTGACAGGCTTCAAAAACCATTCGGTCTCAAAACATTATAGGATGGTTCATAATAGAGACCCCTCTAACACCTTGTTTTTGGGAATTGACCGATATAAACCCCATTGGCGGGGTAGCTCCCTGGTTAGAGAGATTTCTAAATCTGAAATGGCTTGGATCCATAGGATCAAAAGCTACACGCCACACGGTCTCAATATAGATGTGGATGTAAACTCTTTTATCGATAACTCCTAATTTTGGTTTGCTTAATCTCAACAACTGGACATATCTGACCTTTGGTAACACCCCGCTTTACCAATTTTTCCATTGTTGGAATAAGGCTTCGGCCTAATTCTTAGCCATCTCTGGTGAGATATACTTTGGTCGGGGCCTAAGACTAGACTCGATCGAAATTCTTCAAGTTCTGGCCAATACGGACACCAAATGGAGGTGGCCATATTGTTGCTGGTCCTCACCAGCTATCAACTCAAGGGGTCCCTTATAAGATCCAGCAGTTTCCTTTGCCTAAATACTTTTGGCCCAACATATCCAATATTTTAGTTAATGTAATTTTAATTATTTCTTTCCTTTATACCCAGTACCCCTATTCTTTAGGGGACCTGACACATTGTTAATATGCGGGTGTATATGCATGTTTTGAGACCATATGGATGTGGGGGGCATGACATGTATACCCTCGATTTAACATATCGGAGTAGATACTAGGTAATAATACATTTTTGATACATTTACCTCACCCTGTTCTGTTCTTATATGTTATTTATTTTGTAGAATTGAATGGGGCAGTATGTTATACGACCCCTATTAATAAGATGGGGTGCCTTGCCCCCAATGGTAATGAGTCTGGAGGTTTAGCATATAAGCTGTCCATTATTGGGGACATTGTCTTCCTTTGCTTCATATATCTGGCCAATTCGATTGGTCCCTTATTGTAAGATTGAGGTTTACCCTATGGGCACGAAGGGTCTGTATCACTTTATTTGGCTCTTTGCTATTGGGTGCGAGGTGCCTCATTTATGTGCCTGCGATTGGGGATATCTTTGTATGGTTTTTGGTGTGCAATTTGATATAATTGTTTTATGTAGCAATGAATTTTATATAATTTTATAATTTTAACAATTCTACGTATAGAGTTTTGGATAATTCTATTTTTTAAAAAGGAAACTCTCTTACACTCCTTTTGGCTATACGTATCTGGTCACCAGATTGGCCCCTATATTTAACCTTTGAGGCCCGCCCCCTGTGTTCAAGGGGCGATGGGGTGCCTTGCCCTCAAATGGTAATGAGTCTGGCGGGTACTATTTGAGTGGCCATTGGAGTGTAATAGTGTTTGCCTTGCGTAAGTCTTCTCTGTGGGTTTAAATTACTGGAGAAGTGGCGGGAGCGGACTGACGCAATCGTCGCCATTCCTGTGATTCTCTAATACCTGTGCCCACATCCAAGATGGCGCTCTGTGTTTCTCCTGTTCAGTTTCAGAGCGAGGCTTGGTGTCTGCACAAATAGTGGTGGCTCAGCGCGCTGCCCGTTCCCCATTGAGAACGTCAACCTGTGACGAAACGCGTCTGGGAGGGACGTGCTGACGTCACCACGCTTTGCTCTGAGTGGACGGGAGCTGTTTGAGTGCCGGCCGGCATCGCTGATATTCGTTTTTTATATGTAAGTGCTTGCTTTGTTTTAATAAATTGGAGTTGTACGTTATCACACCATTGGCTGCTTCTCCTCTCTATATACATACCCATTTAAGCCCGCGAGGACCTGTCAGGACGGGATCGAGATACTCTGCCAGTGCTTCATTTGGGCTATCTTTGGTCGTCCTTCTGGTGAGCAGGAACCCCTGTAGGTTCATCCAACTTATACCCCGGGTCACACAGAGGTTGCACTCTGCTATTTATGCCCTCACTAGTTCACTATCTGGTAAGCGGCCCCGCGTACCTGTGCACTGGGTGTTCCTTTAGTTGTATGGCAAACTGGTGGTTTTTCACAGTAGGTAATAAGGACACCTTTTATTGCATGCTGTACACGATTCACATTTTTTTGGCGTCCCTGTAGTGGTTACACCCCCAGGGTGCCTGCATGATATTCAGTTTATGATTATACGTGTGTACACACCCCCTCCTTCTTTGATGAAATATGTTTATGTCAGTATCACACTATGGTTTTTTGTATTTGATTTAACCCTATGTGGATTCGTTCTGCTGTTTGAGCGCAAAGGATCTTGTCCAATTGAAGTGCTCCCAAAGGCCCGGGCTGGGTTTTAAGCCACCTGCCTGATTTGGCTTACATTCTGGTAAGCAGTTCACCACACAGTCACCTGTATTTTCTTCACTTCATCACACAGAAGGATTTTGGACTTTATTGTTTATTATCACAGATTGTTTATTATCACAGACTTTATTGGACTCACTCTAGCGCGGTTTATCTGTCTATAGATACCTGTATTAGACAGGTATCTGCACCCCCCTCCCCCCTGAAAGGTGCCAACTGTGGCACCGGAGGGGAGGGGGAATCCGATGAGCGGAAGTTCCACTTTAGGGTGGAACTCCGCTTTAAGGAATGTGAAAAGAATGTGGTGTTCAGGAAATGAAAAAGAGAACAAAAAGAAAGAGGAATGGGGAAGAAGAAATAAAAATAAAGTACAAAATAATGATAAAAAGAAATAGGGAAGACAAAAATTGATGAAAACAAAAAAAAAAGAAGATAAAATGAAGATAAAAAAAAATGGAAATAAAACAAAAATTAAAACCAAAAATATAAGAGATAAAAAGAAAAAAAACACAAAATAGGAGTTGAGTGGGGAAAGGTGAAGAGGTTGGAGAGAGTGCAGGTTCACTGAAATCAGAGGAGGAAAAAGGGGGTGATGGAGAAAAAATAAACATAGAAAAAAACAAAACAAAAAGAGCCCCTCCAAAAAAGGAAAAAGGAGTATGTACATAAATCCAATCGAGATAAAGGCATTACTAACCATTTCATCTGTCATAGAGTAAATGTACTCTATGTAAATGTAAAATTAGTGGTTAGGCTACCCAGTTGTACAGTGACAAGTGTATAAATACTGAAAGCCTTGCGGCAAAGAAAGAGGCAACCACAGTCTTCATCCCTCGAAGGTTGGATGACATGTTCGATTACCATGCTCAGAAGCTCATGCACTTGATGTTATTATGTAACAAAGTGAATTGCTTCTGGTTTGTTCAAGTCAATTTGTTCACCCTTTGAAACGTTGGCTAAAGCCCTTCTAATGTCACTACTGTGTCATTTGAAGCGATATTTGAATGGGCCAATCATCTTCACTACATATGTTATCGTGCATGGGCACTTTCAGGATGTAAACACAATGCTCCATGTTACAATTCAAGTAGCCCCATATGCACTATTAGTTTCCTTTATGTGGATGCGTAAAATGTTCACTATATATCAATGAGCATACTGTATGTTGCATTTGTAGCACCAAACAATAAGTTGGTCACTGGAGCCCCCCCACAACATCAGGACATCATCAATGTACCTTATCTACAGAAGACTATGCCTAAGGTACATCGGGGATGCGTAAACAATCTCCTCCTCCCATAATCCCAGGTGGAGGCATGCATATGCTGGGGCCCCCATGGAGGTCCCTCTCAATTGTTGATAACTGGTGCCCAAAAATTGGAAGAAGTTGGTTAAACATAAATTCTAATGTCTCCACCACAAATTCATTATGGGCCCCAAGGAGTGGGAACTTCTTACCCAGAAGTGTACGCCACCCCCGGAGGCCTCACTCATGGGGTGTCGATGTGTACAACGATTCCGCACAATTCTGACAAGTAGTGCCCCCCGTGGGGACCGCAACATCCATAAGTCTGCGCAAGATGTCCCTCGTATACTGTACAAAGGATGGGAGGTCCACAACCAGCTCCTTGATTAAAACATCGATAAACTTGTCAACTCTCTCGAGTGGGCCTTTAATTGCCAACACAATTGGTCTTCTGGGTGGGTTTGTAAGGTTTTTGCCGAGTTTGGGAATAACATAGAAGGTCGCAGTGTTAAATTCCCTAACCTTCAGAAATTCGAATTCCTTTTTGGAAATTAAACCCTCCCCGGAAGACAAATGCAATAGTCGATTACGTTTATCCACTACAGCTGGAAAGGGATTAGAGGGAAGTTTTCAGGATGTGTGGGGGTCTTTCAATTGGCACATCACCTCTTTTTCGTATAGATCTGCTGACATTAGAACTATTTCCCCCTTATCACTATCTCAAATCACCAAATTTGTGGCTTCTTCCAATTCTTGCAATGCCTGACTATCCTGTCTAGTCAAATTATCCAGTCCTTTTCAACCCCAATTGATATAGTTGAGATCCTGTCTTATCAGATCTAAGAAGAGGCCAATCCACTTATGCTTAGATAGTGGAGGCCTCCTTGTAGATCAAATTCTGATACCAGATGGTCTACTGGAGGTTACACTTGGCGTCTCGACTTCCGAATCACTAGATTGATTTTCTTTAAGTAAGGAGACAAGAGTATCCAAGGCTTCCTTTTCATCTTTATCCATCTCCACATGTGTTGGAATGGTAAATTGGACTGTCTACTTCTATGCCAGTAGCTGAAAGCCACTTTCCTCAACAACAAGTTGAGGTCTTTGAAGACCTCAAATTCGTTCATAGAAGCGGTGGGAGAGTAAGATAAGACCTTTTGTAATAATGAGAGACGATGTGTATTGAGGGGGAACTCAGATAGGTTAACTATTTTTAAGTCCTCAGTAGTTTCTCTATTGGGGTCAGTCAGTGGAAATTGGTTGTATTAACTCTTGCCATTCCCTGATCTGGTCTGTCTCGGATATTTGTTTGGTTCGGTTCTTTTTTCCTTTTTGCTGGTTGTAGTTTTTGACGGACCTGGGTCGTTTTGTATAATTTGGGCGTTGTCTACAAAAGTCACTGATTTGTCTATATGTTCTGATTCGCTCTCAGATGATGAGATCAGATAATCAGATGATCTACCCCTGCCACATCTAGATCTACTTCTACCGCGAGGTACAGAGAGGTCAAAGATTAAATCACTCTCCCAGTCCTGTATATTTTGGCAAAATTTTTCCTGTTTGGAGGTCCTCAGATTTTTTTTTGTACTCTCTCTACCTCCCTGTTTAAAAACTAATTATGATTTTCAAAATCCTGATCCTGTTTGAATGGTTCCAGTAGTGCAACACTCATCAATCTCAACCTGAATCTCATCCAGTTGAGCTTTCTCCTCCACAATCAATCGCGTTATATCAAGTCCTCTATCCACACAGCTCTTCTTCAATTTCTCAATTAACCTTGGGGTTTGCAGGTGTTCTGCAGGGATTATCTTCTCCCTGAGTCCCCTAGGAATAACCCCCTGGGCAATATGGGGAACTTCCTATTATGCTTAATAATACATTTTTTTGTGATTCTTAAACAACTTTGAGAGATTCATGAGATGGATCTGATGCTGTTGGATCGGGGTTAAATGCTGCTGCTATTTCCTGGTCAATCTTACCGTTCAATCTATATGGGCCTCAGCATAGGGATACGGTTCTGATTTTGTACTACCCTGTGCACTAACTAATTATTGCTCTGCCTGGGTGTCTTTTTATACATGTTTTTGAGTGCTTTGTCTTTCAGCCTGCCTTGCACCCTGTGTACTTGTTATCCTGTATCCTGATTCCAGTTGCTGACCCGGCTTGTCTGACCACTCTCTGAAGTCCGTCTGCTCCGACCCCAGCTTGTCCTTGACCTCTGCCTCTGTCTGCTTCATTGGCTTCTATTGCACCAATTGGCTCCTGACGGTGCTTGTACCCAGACCACGCTATTGCCTGCTCCTCTGTACCCGATCTGTCCTGCCAGCGTATGACCCAGCTTACCTGACCCTGCTTCCTGACACTGATCCTGCTGTGCCTGCTGTTCTACTATCTGCTACCAGTGCATGCCTCACCTGCCTGCTTTCACCAGTACCAGCCTGCTTCAACCTGCCATCCTCCAGTTGTCTACCACCCCCTCTGCTTCACTGAAGACTACTGACGACCTCTCCTGCTTGGCGTGGATACCCACTTTGCTACTAGCAAGACCTACAGGCACTCGTGCCCCTCTGCACTTCTGCGCCTCCTGTTCACACTACCAGAGGTCCCGAGTCAGAGGTGTAAGAGAGGCCTTCCTCATCATTTCAGGCTCTGCTACCTTGTACATGATACATACTCATTGTGGAACACTCCAGCGAACGCAAGTGAAGATAGTCGGACCCATGGATGATATTTGTAGTCAGCACCTTCCTGAAGGGCCTAACACCTGCAAGATCTGGCTGGGCCAGGCTTTGCTGGATTCCAACCTTAGTAATGGTCTGTTACCTGTGGGAAAGGCATATATAAACACCACAACTAAAATGTAATAGATTGCAGCTTGGCAATCCTTATTTGTGGCTGCACTCCTTTACTTTTTCACCATAGGTTCACCTAGTAATCCTGGAAACAACACACTTCTGTCCTAGAGTGGCTTTTACATAAAGTCCACAGCCAGTGTACTCCCAGGTCCCTTGTAATCAGACAGTGAGTTAACCCCCTTCTCTTCCCTTGAAAGAGTGTTGCCCTCCCAGCAAGGTTGACACCATTTTATCTTGGCCCATTTCAGCCCCCTTCGCTGTTGTTATGAGTCTGGTTTCTGAGCAGGCTAATCTGTCTCTATGGACAAGTTTGTCCCTGGTGTGATCCCTCAGCCTCTTCAGGTGGCTGGGTTGTTTCTTCTCCCCATATCTGGGAGGCATTACTCATTGGTGAACTATCTCCTGGACTACTGTCCACAGAACAGTTGGCAGATTTTCTGGTTTGGACTCTGTTGGATGCCCTGTAGATGTTGCTGTGCCCTTATGCGATAGGGGTGGTAATCTGATACCTACATTGGACCACACAGAGATCCACAACCTCATTTGCACTGTTTCCCTTAAGGATAATGCCTTGGGTACTGGTTCTTCTCAATCTGTGGCCTCTGCACTGGGAGGAGATGTTCACACACCTGGATACACCTCAGATCGTGAATGGCAAGTACAGATCCTCCCTGTATGGCCCTGTGTCTCCCTGGATTGTCAGTAAGTGGAACACAGTTTTCCTGCTGCAGGTACACTTTGCTGAGGAAAAAGTGACTTTGTGTGACCTCTCTGCCTGTGGTTGGGTCTCCATTCCATAGCAGATCGGCAGCCTTTTTCTTTAGATACCTAAACTTGTTCTGTCCTTAATAAGGTGAATGCTCTTAGCTGTACTTTGCTCCATAGCAATTGATGCCTAAATCTGGGGAATAAGGAGTATTCTTAGCCCTATAGCTCCAGGTCAGGGATAGGCAGAGTGGTTCTTTTGCAGGATCCTTCACCTATTTCACCAGTCTGAGGCTAAGGTCTCACCTACATTCCTGCCTGGATTTTTTTCCCCTATCCATTTTGTCACATTGAATTAAGCCTGGTAGACATTATCACACTACCAGGGGGCTGAACTAAAAATTTAAAAAAACGAGGAGCCCGGGAAGCACTCACTGTACTAACTATCCGATGTTAGTATAGTGATCTTCCCGCTGAGCTATTGTGTTCTGACAGGTGGACGGCCCCCACCAGAACACACCGATCAGTGCTCGCAGCTATTGGCTGAGATCGCTGACCGGATGCCGATCGGCAGATTTTCTTTGGCATGTCCCTTCAACAGAAGCCGGATGGGCTACCTTACACACAGGGGAATGTCAAACGGTTTCTGTTGAACCAGCCGATATTCGGAACGGCTTTAGAGGGATTGAACCCCTGAGTCCTCTAGGAGAGTCAGAGTCAGTTCACACCCATTATGGGCTGCGATGCTTGTGGATAAGAGCACTAGGGTCTTTGGTTTGAAGGACCAGGATACTTTGCTTGCTTGGGTTGTCTCTGGGTTTTCCGGTTTCCTCTCACATGCCAAATATGTGCTGGTAGTTTAACTGTCTCCTATCTAAATTGGCCCCAATATGTACAGTAAAAGTATTCACACCCCTTGAAATTTCCTACATTTTGTCATGTTACAACCAAAAACGTAAATGTATTTTATTGGGATTTTATGTGATAGACCAACACAAAGTGGCACATAATTGTGAAGTGAAAGGAAAATGATAAATGGTTTTTCAAATTTTTTTACAAATAAATATGTGAAAAGTGTGGCGTGCATTTGTATTCAGCCCCCCTGAGTCCATACTTTATAGAACCACATTTCCCTGAAATTACAGCTGCGAGTCTTTTTGGGTATGTCTCTACCAGCTTTGCACATCTAGAGTGACATTTTTGCCCATTCTTCTTTGCAAAATACCTCAAGCTCTGTCAGATGGGATGGAGAGCGTCTGTGAACAGCAATTTTCAAGTCTTGCATCAGAGGCTCAATTGGATTTAGGTCTGGACTTTGACTGGGCCATTGTAACACATGATTATGCTTTGATCTAAACCATTCCATTGTAGCTCTGGCTGTATGTTTAGGGTCGTTGTCCTGCTGGAAGGTGAACCTCCGCCCAAGTCTCAAGTCTTTTGCAGGCTCTAATGCCACATACACACGAGCGGACTTTCCGTCAGAGCAGACTCTGACGGTCTTTCTGATGGAGTTCTGCTGAAACAGACTTGCCTACACATGATCACACCAAAGTCCGATCGTTTAGAACGCAATGACGTACGACGGGACTAGAAAAAGGTTCAATAAGTTCAATAGCCAGTAGCCAATAGCTGCCTTTGCGTCGTTTTTGGTCCGTCGGACTAGCATACAGACGAACGGTTTTCTCGATAGGGATTGAGTCCATCGAAAAGATTTGAAACATGTTCCATTTCTAGCTCCGTCAGAATTTTCAAAAGAGAAGGTGCAATGAAGCCCACACACAATCGGAATGTCCGACGGAATGATTCCGTCGCAACTTTTTAGCCGGAAAGTCCGCTCGTGTGTACGCGGCATAACAGGTTACCTTCTAAGATTGCCCTGTATTTGGCTCCATCCATTTTACCATAAACTCTGACCAGCTTCCCTGTCCCTGCTGAAGAAAAGCATCCCCACAACATGATGCTGCCACCACCATGTTTCACGGTGGGGATGGTGTGTTCAGGGTGACGTGGAGTGTTAGTTTTCCACCACACATAGCATTTTGCTTTTAGGCCAAAAAGCTCAATTGTGGTCTAATCTAACCTGAGCACCCTCTTCCATATGTTTGCTGTGTCCCCCACATGGCTTCTCGCAAACTGCAAAAGGCACTTCTTTTGGCTTTCTTTCAACAATGGCTTTCTTCTTGCCACTCTTCCATAAAGGCCAGATTTGTGAAGTGCACGGCTAATAGTTGTCCTGTGCACAGATTTTCCCACCTGAGCTGTGGATCTCTGCAGCTCCTCCAGAGTTACCATGGGCCTCTTGGCTGCTTCTCTGATTAATGCTCTCCTTGCCCAGCCTGTCAGTTTAGGTGGACGGCCATGTCTTGATAGTTTTGCCATACTTTTTCCATTTTCGGATGATGGATTGAACAGTGCTCCGTGAGATGTTCAAAGCCTGGGGGTATTTTTTATAACCTAACCCTGCTTTAAACTTCTCCATGACTTTATCTCTGACCTGTCCTTGGCCTTCATGATGCTGTTTGTTCACTAAGGTTCTCTAAAAAAACCTCTGAGGGCTTCGCAGAATAGCTGTATTTATACAACTAAGATTCAGAGATTAAATTACACACAGGTGGATTCTATTTACTATTTAGGTGACTTCTGAAGGCAACTGGTTCCACTAGATTTTAGTAAGGGGGATCAGAGTAAAGGGGGCTGAATACAAATGCCCCCCCCACACTTTTCACATATTTATTTGTAAATATTTCTGAAAACCATTGATCATTTTCCTTCCACTTTAAAATTATGTGCCACTTTGTGTTGGTCTATCACATAAAATCACAATAAAATACATTTATGTTTTTGGTTGTAATATGACAAAATGTGGAAAATTTCAAGGGGTGTGAAAACTTTTTCAAGGCACTGTATATGTGTGCGACATAGGGATATAATGCCGCGTACACACGATCGGACTTACCGATGGGAAATGTTCAATGTGAGCTTGTTGTCGGAAAGTCCGACTGTGTATGCTCCATCGAACATTTGCTGTGGGAATTTCCGCACACAAATGTTTGAGGGCAGCTTCTCAAATTTTACGACAACAAAGGAAAGTTCGATCGTGTGTACACAAGTCCGACACACAAAAGTCCACGCATGCTCAGAATCAAGTATGAGACGGAAGCGATCGGTCTTGTAAAACTAACGTTAGTAAAGGAGATAGCACATTCGTCACGCAGCAAATTTTTTATCTATCAATGCAGCGCATTCTCTTCTTCTTTATAATGCTAGAATAATGAAGTTGCTTTGCTGCTGATATTCACACAGAGTTCTGATAAACTGATTTTTTAGTATTTCTCGTGATCTCATGAATAATCTTTGTTTTTGTTTTTATCAAGATCTCCAGAAAATTCTTTTTGTATTTTTTATAGTGATCTCCTTTTTTTGAAAAAATGTCTCCAGATCTCCAAAATAAAATTTAAATTTTTTTTTCCTAGTGATCTCCATAATATTTTTTTGTCGTTTCGTATGTCAAGTTACCACAACACCATTATTATCTTGTATTTTTTACCTCAAATAGGTTGGTTGGTGTTGGTGTCCCTTGTTAATTTGACATTGTATTTTTGAAATGTACCTGCCTACTCACAAACAGACTATCCTTTTTGAAGTAAAACACATAGCCAAGTATTTGTCAAAACAAAAAATTAAAAATTTATTAGGGGTCCTAAAAAAATAAAGAAGAAGGCAATGTTGGAGAAACAGTTGGGATTTGTTAAAGCCTTTGTACCCCAGGGCAGACATCAATTATTTGACAGGCCAAATTGGTAACCCGAGGAGTCCATTTATTAGAGAGCACAATACGGTCCAGGACTCCGAGAGATCGGGAGCAGCAGCAGATGACATATGTCCCGAGGCTGTGGTCTTACAACAGCCTGCGTCTTTTGCCAGACCACACCAAACCCAGGCCATCACTCTCAACACTTCCTTCCATGCTGCTGTCGTGGTTTGGGTGGCTGTGTTGTTGGAGGTGGTGGTGGTGTTGCTGGAGGTGGTGAAGGAGTAATATGGTCCAACTCACACACGTGGCTTTTAGCTGCGAGTTGGCCCCTCATCCCCTTGTTTAGGGCCTGAAGTATTACCTCGTCACAGATGAAACATTAGTCCTCTTCCATTTGTTCCAGTTTACTGGCTGTCAGACAGCCATACGACTCGGGGCCACCAGGGGTTGTTGTGAGGACCGCAGTAGCCTGCCGAATCAAAACAGTCGCCGACTCCTCCAGGTTCTTCGACTTCTTGTTGGAAGGCGGAGGGGAGGAACCTGGGATTCGGTCAGGCTGCTGGGCATGGCCACCTCCTGGCTGAGACTTTCCTGTGTATGAAAATGGGACATAGTTTTAGTTTTTTGTTCATCAATCACACACAATTTTGAGCTCATGACTGTTGCAAATTGAATGTTAACAAATCGAAAAGACTATCCTTCTGACCCTAGCATTTTTCATTCTTGTCCCAAACATTTTTGGCTACTATTGTCTATTGATATGTAAACCACACAATGCTATACCTGGCTCAAGCTGGGCTCCTCCACATCTTCCTGAGTGGAAGGCCCAGGTTGGACTTCTGAAGCCTCAGCTGATGTGGAAGGAAGTGTGGAAGGAAGTGTAGATAGTGATGGCCTGGGTTCACTCTTGTCTGACAAAAACTGCAGTCTGTCGTAGTACTACAGCCTGGGGACATAAACGTCATCGGCTGCTGCTCCTGATCTCATGGAATCCTGGAACCTTTTTGTGCTCCCTATCATATGTGCTCCTCAGGTTTTGGCCTTTAAATAGTTGATGTCTGCCGTGGGAGTCACCGGCTTAATTCCAACAGTTGCTCCAGCGCTGCCTTTCTCTTTAGCTTGTTGGAGTATTCTCTGCTTTTGACTTGCCAGAGACATGGCAGCTCCCTGTACATGTCTATGAAGTTTGGCAGGAAGTCTGGGTCAGTAAATTTATCCATTTTCTCTGCAAGACACAACACAAGACAAACCCTAATGTCAGGCTAAAATCTCCTAATCTTGTTCCAATATAGGCCTCAATCTATAAGCAGTATAAGCCACTAACCACTGATACCCATCCATAAATCTGACCATAAAAGAGGTAGGTATAGCGTGTATGGGTTTGGCAAAGTCAGCAGATAGAGTATTGGTATCGGCTGACTTAGCGGTTGGGGGGGGGGGGGGAGGGTTCCAAATGAGTTTGCCCCCCCCCCCCCCCAAAAAAGCCTCTTGCACTCTGCCTGAATTTAAGGCCAACAATAACATTTGTACACATTTTAGGGGGTGTTTTGGGTAAGCACTACAATGGAGCTGACAAAATACATTGTTAAAGTGACTAGGCTAGGTGTGTATGGGCCCAGGATGGGGAGGTTAGTGAAGGCAAATATGCATGAAGGACAAAAAAGGAGCATTAAAATCTTGTAGCATGCATGAGGACAAAGAGGACATTCAAAGCATATTATAATCATGGTAATTAGGGAATGATGAAATAAATACAATACATTAGCAAACATTAAATACATAGAATGTGATGTTAAAGGATAAAACTTACCTTAATATAGTCCTTCTGCAGGACCTGAATTATGGCAGAAAAGGTCTCTGGAATAATGATTCCCAGAGCCTGGGGGGAGATCCCAGTCGTAAACTTGATATCCTGGAGACTTCTCCCCGTCGCGAAGTACCGCAAGGTGGCGACGAGCCTCTGCTCGGGAGTGATGGCTTGCCGCATGCAGGTGTCCTGCTTGGTAATATAAGAGGACAGCAAAGCCAACAGACGGTGAAAAACGGGGTCTGTCATCCGGAGATAATTCCTGAAATCATCAGGATTATTCTCCTGGATCTCCTACTACAAAAGGCATGTGCGAGAATTGGTCACGCTGGAGCAACCAATTCTTCGTCAATGAACTCCTCCTCACCCTGTATTCTCTGTGTCCTCCCTCTAGTTATGTTGGCAGGTTCCACTATTGGTATGGGGCTTGACCTTATCTGGTTCAGATACAGGTCTTGGTCCTTTAGGCAGCACCTGGGCTGCAGTCCCTAATTCTTTCTTTGGACCTATTAGTGATTCTTGCTGTTTTGCCCACCCCTAGTTGGACTACCTTTGCACAATCTTACAGTATGTGAATTCCTGTGTCCCTCCATGCACAAGAAAGAAAGTAAGTTTTTTCTTTTTTGTACCATAAAATCCTTTTCTCTTTACCCCCCTGAAAGTGTTGCAGCTAATGGGAGAAGTTACAGAGCATCCAATGTGATGTGTGAGCAATAAGGAATTGTCAAATACTCAAAGGGTTAGTTGTGCGCGTAAAATATGCTCGCTTCTGGGTTGGAGTGCCACCTTAACAATGATCTTGCGTGACTGCAGCCTCTGCCTGTGGATTCATGAATTAGCAAGTATTACTGTCGAGCCCCCCCACTGGGTGTGTTAAGCCCACACACTGATCAAAATTTGGCCAGTCTAGTGGGGTGGATAGCTTTAATGGCTGATTGGTGGAACCACATCTCGCAGCAGGGAGAAAAAGGCATCTGACACACTAGGATATAATCAGCTTAAAGTGTTACTAAACCCAGGACCCTTCCTTCACTATATCTGGTCTCCCACAGTACATAGTACATGGGAATGCAATTATTTTAGTAAATATAAACAGCTAAATACCTTTTCTCATCAGCAGTATACAGGCGGTCCCTGGGTTACAAACAAGATAGGGTCTGTAGGTTTGTTCTTAAGTTGAATCTGTTTTTAAGTTGGAACAGGTACATTTTTTAAGTGTAGCTCCAGACAAAGAAACTATTTTTAAGCTTTTTGGATAGCATAGGGAAGGGTTAACACTCCTGTAATGTTTGTTTTGCTGTCTATGTCCCTGTTCAGAAGATTTCACCTCACTTTCTGTCCCAATGACTATTGGATTTTGAAAATTTTGGGTTGTTGTGGAAACAAGACTTGGTGATAATGCTTCAGTGGAGGTACCCTTCTTCCCCTAATATCTCTTACAGGAGTGAATTTCCCTTCCTAGGGGTAAAAAATTAACCCCTTAGGTTTCACATTGAATATAACAAGCATGCTGATTTTACTGTTGTGGGTTTAGTAACACTTTAAGAGCTAAGGCAGACCATAGATGGGGTGAATTTCTTTCCTGCAACCCAGATTACATTAAAGAAATTTGCATGATTCCTCCATCAACACAGACAGTGCTGACAGGGGAATCCCTGCTGCTGATACATTGTATTCTCCAAGTGGGGTGGCGGAGGAAGCCGTCCCTGCCGGGAGAAGACAGTGCTTATTGTTTGCGACTATAGCAGCTGCTAGCAATAAATCACCATTTAATCCGGCAGGCTGGTTGTACCTAAGTTGAATGATTGATCAACTTGGTATGTTCAGCCTGCCCACAGACGGTTCAAATCTTGGTCGGTTCCTGCTGAACCAGACGAGATTCGAACTGTCTATGGCCGGCCTAAGACTGGATTATTCCGCGGCAATACACAAAAATTCCATTTTTTAAATAAATATATATATATATATATATATATATATATATATATATATATATATATATATATATATATATATATATATATATATACATACATACATACATACATACATACATACATACATACATACATACATACATACACACACACACACAGTGCCTTGCAAAAGTATTCGGCCCCCTTGAACTTTTCAACCTTTTGCCACATTTCAGGCTTCAAACATAAAGATATAACATTTTAATTTTTTGTGAAGAATCACCAACAAGTGGGACACAATTGTGAAGTGGAACAAAATCTATTGGATATTTTAAACTTTTTTAGCAAATAAAAAACTGAAAAGTGGTGCGTGCAAAATTATTCGGCCCCTTTACTTTCAGTGCAGCAAACTCACTCCAAAAGATCAGCGAGGATCTCTGAATGATCCAATGTTGTCCTAAATGACTCATGGTGATAAATAGAATCCACCTGTGTGTAATCAAGTCACTGTATAAATGCACCTGCTCTGTGATAGTCTCAGGGTTCTGTTGAAAGCGCAGAGAGCATCATGAAGACCAAGGAACACACCAGGCAGGTCCGTAATACTGTTGTGGAGAAGTTTAAAGCCGGATTTGGATGCAAAAAGATTTCCCAAGCTTTAAACATCCCAAGGAGCACTGTGCAAGCGATCATTTTGAAATGGAAGGAGTATCAGACCACTGCAAATCTACCAAGACCTGGCTGTCCCTCTAAACTTTCAGCTCAGACAAGGAGAAGACTGATCAGAGATGCAGCCAAGAGGCCCATGATCACTCTGGATGAACTGCAGAGAACTACAGCTGAGATGGGAGAGTCAGTCCATAGGACAACAATCAGTCGTACACTGCACAAATCTGGCCTTTATGGAAGAGTGGCAAGAAGAAAGCCATTTCTCAAAGATATCCATAAAAAGTCTTGTCTAAAGTTTGCCACAAGCCACCTGGGAGTTTCTGGTCCGGTGAAACTAAAATTGAACTTTTTGGCCACAATGCAAAACGATATGTTTGGCGTAAAAGCAACACAGCTCATCACACTCAACACACCATCCCCACCGTGAAACATGGTGGTGGCAGCATCATGGTTTGGGCCTGCTTTTCTTCAGCAGGGACAGGGAAGATGGTTAAAATTGAGGGGAAGATGGATGCAGCCAAATACAGGACCATTCTGGATGAAAACCTGTTGGAGTCTGCAAAAGACCTGAAACTGGGATGGAGATTTATCTTCCAACAAGACAATGATCCCAAACATACAGCAAAATCTACAAAGGAATGGTTCACAAATAAACGTATCCAGGTGTTAGAATGGCCAAGTCAAAGTCCAGACCTGAATTCAATCGAGAATCTGTGGAAAGAGCTGAAAACTGCTGTTCACAAACGCTCTCCATCCAACCTCACTGAGCTCGAGCTGTTTTGCAAGGAAGAATGGGCAAAAATTTCAGTCTCTCGATGTGCAAAACTGATAGAGACATACCCCAAGCGACTTGCAGCTGTAATCGCAGCAAAAGGTGGCTCTACAAAGTATTAACGCAAGGGGGCCGAATAATTTTGCACGCCCCACTTTTCATTTTTTTATTAGTTAAAAAAGTTTCAGCAATGCAATAGATTTCGTTCCACTTCACAATTGTGTCCCACTTGTTGGTGATTCTTCACAAAAAATAAAAATTTTATATCTTTATGTTTGAAGCCTGAAATGTGGCAAAAGGTTGAAAAGTTCAAGGGGGCCGAATACTTTCGCAAGGCACTGTATGTATATATTATATATATATATATATATATATATATATATATATATATATATATATATATATATATATATATATATATATATATATATATATATAAAAAAAAAAACATATACATACACACAATTATATTATAATTATATATATACAGTGGGGACGGAAAGTATTCAGACCCCCTTAAATTTTTCATTCTTTGTTATATTGTAGCCATTTGCTAAAATCATTTAAGTTCATTTTTTTCCTCATTAATGTACACACAGCACCCCATATTGACAGAAAGACACAGAATTGTTGACATTTTTGCAGGTAAGTATTGGTAAGTATTCAGACCCTTTGCTCCGTATTTAGTAGAAGCACCCTTTTGATCTAATACAGCCATGAGTCTTTTTGGGAAAGATGCAACAAGTTTTTCACACCTGGATTTGGGGATCCTCTGCCAGATTCTCTCCACTTTTGTCAGGTTGGATGGTAAACGTTGGTGGACAGCCATTTTTAGGTCTCTCCAGAGATGCTCAATTGTGTTTAAGTCAGGGCTCTGGTTGGGCCATTCAAGAACAGTCATGGAGTTGTTGTGAAGCCGTTATTTTAGCTGTGTGCTTAGGGTCATTGTCTTGTTGGAAGGTAAACCTTCGGCCCAGTCTGAGGTCCTGAGCACTCTGGAGAAGGTTTTCGTCTAGGATATCCCTGTACTTGGCCGCATTCATCTTTCCCTCAATTGCAACCAGTCGTCCTGTCCCTGCAGCTGAAAAACACCCCCACAGCATGATGCTGCCACCACCATGCTTCACTGTTGGGACTGTATTGGACAGGTGATGAGCAGTGCCTGGTTTTCTGCACACATACCACTTAGAATTAAGGCCAAAAAGTTCTATCTTGGTCTCATCAGACCAAAGAATCTTATTTCTCACCATCTTGGAGTCCTTCAGGTGTTTTTTTAGCAAACTCCATGCGGGCTTTCATGTGTCTTGCACTGAGGAGAGGCTTCCGTCGGGCCACTCTGCCATAAAGCCCCGACTGGTGAAGGGCTGCAGTGATGGTTGGCTTTCTACAACTTTCTCCCATCTCCCGACTGCATCTGCTGAGCTCAGCCACAGTGATCTTTGGGTTCTTCTTTACCTCTCTCACCAAGGCTCTTCTCCCCCGATAGCTCAGTTTGGCCGGACGGCCAGCTCTAGGAAGGGTTCTGGTCGTCCCAAACGTCTTCCATTTAAGGATTATGGAGGCCACTGTGCTCTTAGGAAACTTAAGTGCAGTAGAAATTGTTTTTGTAACCTTGGTTAGATCTGTGCCTTGCCACAATTCTGTCTCTGAGCTCTTCAGGCAGTTCCTTTGACCTCATGATTCTCATTTGCTCTGACATGCACTGTGAGCTGTAAGATCTTATATAGACAGGTGTGTGGCTTTCCTAATCAAGTCTAATCAGTATAATCAAACACAGCTGGACTCAAATGAAGGTGTAGAACCATCTCATGGATGATCAGAAGAAATGGACAGCACCTGAGTTAAATATATGAGTGTCACAGCAAAGGGTCTGAATACTTAGGACCATGTGATATTTCAGTTTTTCTTTTTTAATAAATCTGCAAAAATGTCAACAATTCTGTGTATCTCTGTCAATATGGGGTGCTTTGTGTACATTAATGAGGAAAAAAATCTTTATCTCTATCTCTATCTAGATATATATATAACAAGAGGATGCCACATCGATTGACTGAAATGAAAATAATCAAACTACAGGGGGCTGAATTTAAAGATACCCCGAAAATCAAAGTGAAAAAATGATGCAGCAGGCTAGTCAATTTTGCTGAAATTTCAATGCAGCAACTCAAAAAATGGTACTCCATAGTTTGTATGGCCCCCACGTGCTTGTATGCATGCCTGACAACGTTGGGGCATGCTTCAAACAGGGGCGGATCCAGGGGGGCAACGGGGCAATTGCCCCCTCCGAGAAATGCGGGTGAGTGAGCCGGCGGGCGGCTCCGTAATTGAGAGAGCCGCCGGGCGGCTCGGTGGCTCCATAGGTGAAAGAGCCGCCGGGCGGCTCCGCAGGGACAGACAGCGGCAGTGGCGTTGTTAGGTGGGTGCGGGGGGTGCGGTCCGCACCCGGGTGACACCCGCAGGTAGCGGCATGCACCGCTAACACCGCCCGCTGACCTGATCTGCTTCTCAGGTCTTGCGCTGTGTGCCTCAGCGCAGCGGACTGAAGCCGCCTCCCCCTCCTCTCTGTTTACATTCACACAGGAGGAGGAGTGCGAGGGACACGGCTGTGTGTATCTTCCGGTCCGCGCTGTTCTGAGGTCTATATTAATGGGGGCTCTGCACTGAGGGGGATTCTATACCAATGGGGGACTCTGCACTGAGGGGGATTCTATACCAATGGGGGGCTCTGCACTGAGGGGGGATTCTATACCAATGGGGGGGCTCTGCACTGAGGGGGATTCTATACCAATGGGGGGCTCTGCACTGAGGGGGATTCTATACTAATGGGGGGCTCTGCACTGAGAGGGATTCTATACTAATGGGGGGCTCTGCACTGAGGGGGGATTCTATACTAATGGGGGGATTCTATACCAATGGGGGGGCTCTGCTCTGAGGGGGATTCTTTACCACTGGGGGGCTCTGCACTCAGGGGGATTCTATAACAATGGGGGGCGGTTCTATACTAATGGGGGGCTCTGCACTGATGGGGGTTCTATACTAATGGGGGCTCTGCACTGAGGGGGATTCTATACTAATGGGGGGCTCTGCACTGAGGGGAATTCTATACCAATGGGGGGCTCTGCACTGAGGGGGATTCTATACCAATGGGGGGCTCTGCACTGAGGGGGATTCTATACCAATGGGGGGCTCTGCACTGAGGGGGGGTTCTATACTAATGGGGGGCTCTGCACTGAGGGGGATTCTATATTAATGGGTGTTCTGCACTGAGGGGGATCTATACTAATGGGGGGCTCTGCACTGAGGGGGGATTCTATACTAATGGGGGGCTCTGCACTGAGGGGGATTCTATACCAATGGGGGGCTCTGCACTGAGGGGGATTCTATACCAATGGGGGGATCTGCACTGAGGGGGATTCTATATTAATGGGGGTTCTGCACTGAGGGGGATTCTATACTAATGGGGGGCTCTGTACTGTGGGGGATTCTATACCAATGGGGGGCTCTGCACTGAGGGGAATTCTATACCAATGGGGGGCTCTGCACTGAGGGGGATTCTATACCAATGGGGGGCTCTGCACTGAGGGGGATTCTATACCAATGGGGGGCTCTGCACTGAGGGGGGGTTCTATACTAATGGGGGGCTCTGCACTGAGGGGGATTCTATATTAATGGGTGTTCTGCACTGAGGGGGATCTATACTAATGGGGGGCTCTGCACTGAGGGGGGATTCTATACTAATGGGGGGCTCTGCACTGAGGGGGATTCTATACCAATGGGGGGCTCTGCACTGAGGGGGATTCTATACCAATGGGGGGATCTGCACTGAGGGGGATTCTATATTAATGGGGGTTCTGCACTGAGGGGGATTCTATACTAATGGGGGGCTCTGTACTGTGGGGGATTCTATACCAATGGGGGGCTCTGCACTGAGGGGAATTCTATACCAATGGGGGGCTCTGCACTGAGGGGGATTCTATACCAATGGGGGGCTCTGCACTGAGGGGGATTCTATACCAATGGGGGGCTCTGCACTGAGGGGGGGTTCTATACTAATGGGGGGCTCTGCATTGAGGGGGATTCTATATTAATGGGTGTTCTGCACTGAGGGGGATCTATACTAATGGGGGGCTCTGCACTGAGGGGGGATTCTATACTAATGGGGGGCTCTGCACTGAGGGGGATTCTATACCAATGGGGGGCTCTGCACTGAGGGGGATTCTATACCAATGGGGGGATCTGCACTGAGGGGGATTCTATATTAATGGGGGTTCTGCACTGAGGGGGATTCTATACTAATGGGGGGCTCTGTACTGAGGGGGATTCTATACCAATGGGGGGCTCTGCACTGAGGGGGAGTCTATACTAATGGGGGCTCTGCACTGAGGGGGGATTCTATACTAATGGGGATTGCAACATCTCTCTGCTGCCTGTCTCTGGGACACAAGAGATCACCTTAGCAGGTGGCAAGTGACAATCTTCATCTGGTGACAGGCGACGTGGCAAGTGACACACTCGGGGCTCCCACTGATTCTGCATTATGGTGAGTTAAACTATTTAATTTTTTATAACAATGTAATAATAGTAATAATGCGCTTCAATCATCCTGACACCATAACAACCATGGTGCCGTGATGATTGAAGCGCCAACACCAGCCATTTCCCCGATAGATGTACCCCAAAAAAATATTTTTTCTGGCAGTGCCACTCCCGAGACTAGACTCTGGATCCGCCCCTGGCTTCAAATAAGACGACGGGGGGTGTCCTGGGTTATTTCCTTCCGGATCTGGACCAGGGCATCACTGAGCTCCTGAACAGACTGAGGTGCAACCTGGCGGTGTCGGATGGACTGAAACACAATGTCCCAGAGGTGTTCTATTTGATTTAGGTCAGCCGGGAGCGTGGGGGCCATTCAATGGTATCAATTGCTTCATCCTCCAGGAACTGGCTGCATACTCTTGCCATATGAGGCCGGGCATTGTCGTGCACCAGAAGGAACCCAAGACCCACTGCACCAGCATAGTGTATGACAATGGGTCCAAGGATTTCATCCGGATACCTAATAACAGTCAGGGCGCCATTGTCTAGCCTGTAGAGGTCTGTGCGTCCCTCCATAGATATGCCTCCCCAGACCATCATTGACCCACCACCAACCTGGTCATGTTGAACGATGTTACAGGCAGCATAACGTTCTCCGCAGCTTCTCCAGACCGTTTCACGTCTGTCACATGTGCTCAGGGTGAACCTGCTCTCATCTGTGAAAAGCACAAGGCGCCAGCGGTGGACCTGCTAATTCTGGTGTTCAATGGCAAATCCCAACAGAGCTCCATGGTGCTGGGCAGTGAGCACAGGTTCCACTAGAGGACGTCGGGCCCTTAGGGCACCCTCATGAAGTCTGTTTCTGATTGTCTGGTCAGAGACATTCACACCAGTGGCCTACTGGAGGTCATTTTGTAGGGCTCTGGCAGTACTCATCCTGTTCCTCCTTGCACAAAGGAGCAGATACCGGTCCTGCTGATGGGTTAAGGACCTTCTATGGCCCTGTCCAGCTCTCCAAGAGTAACTGCCTGTCTCCTGGAGTCTCCTCCATGCTCTTGAGACTGTGCTGGGAGACACAGCAAACCTTCTGACCCTAGCCAAATGCAAAACTAAGAAAAACAGTGTGAAAAGAGGAGTATGGAAAAAAATGTCAGTGGCCTCCTCCTGTAAAACCATCCCTGTTTTGGAGGTTGTCTCATTGTTGCCCATCTAGTGCACCTGTTAATTTCATTAACACCAAAGCAGTTGAAACTGATTAACCACTTGCCGACCGCCTCACGCCTATATACGCGAGCAGAGCGGCACGGGCAGGCAAAATCACGTACCTGAAACGTGATTGCCTACCCGCGGGTGGGGGGTCCGATCGGACCCCCCCCCGGTGCCAGCTGCGGTCGGCATTTGGCTGGGAGCATTGAGAGACGAGGGGGAGGCCATCCGATCGTGGCCCCCCCTCGCGATCGCTCCCAGCCAATGAGAAACATCCCCTGCCTCTGTATAGTACACAGAGGCAGAGGATGTGATGTCATCTCTCCTCGGCTGGCCAGTTTCCGTTCCAGCGCCGAGGAGAGATGACATGTAAGTGCACCAAACACACACACACACACACACAGTAGAACATGCCAGGCATACATTACACCCACGATCCCCCCCCGATCGCCCCCCCGATCGCCCCCCGATCCCCCCCCAATCACCCCCCCTGTCACAAACTGACACCAAGCAGGTTTTTTTTTTTTTTTTTTTTCCTGATTACTGCATAGTGTCAGTTTGTGACAGTTACAGTGTTAGGGCAGTGAGTATTACCCCCCTTTAGGTCTAGGGTACCCCCCTTACCCCCCCTAATAAAGTTTTAACCCCTTGATCACCCCCCCTCACCAGTGTCACTAAGCGATCGCTGTATTAGTGTCGCTGGTGACGCTAGTTAGGGACGTAAATATTTAGGTTCACCGTCAGTGTTTTATAGCGACAGGGACCCCCATATACTACCGAATAAATGTTTTAACCCCTTGATTGCCCCCTAGTTAACCCTTTCACCACTGATCACCATATAACTGTTACGGGTGACGCTGGTTAGTTCGTTTATTTTTTATAGTGTCAGGGCACCCGCCATTTATTACCGAATAAAGGTTTAGCCCCCTGTAGGTCTAGGGTACCCCCCTTACCCCCCCTAATAAAGTTTTAACCCCTTGATCACCCCCTGTCGCCAGTGTCGCTAAGCGATCATTTTTCTGATCGCTGTATTAGTGTCGCTGGTGACGCTAGTTAGGGACGTAAATATTTAGGTTCGCCGTCAGTGTTTTATAGCGACAGGGACCCCCATATACTATCTAATAAATGTTTTAACCCCTTGATGGCCCCCTAGTTAACCCTTTCACCACTGATCACCGTATAACCGTTACGGGTGACGCTGGTTAGTTTGTTTATTTTTTATAGTGTCAGGGCACCCGCCGTTTATTACCAAAAAAAGGTTTAGCCCCCTGATCGCCCGGCGGTGATATGCGTCGCCCTAGGCAGCGTCAGATTAGCGCCAGTACCGCGAACACCCACGCACGCACCGTACACGCACCGTACACCTCCCTTAGTGGTATAGTATCTGAATGCATCAATATCTGATCCGATCAGATCTATACTAGCGTCCCCAGCAGTTTAGGGTTCCCAAAAACGCAGTGTTAGCGGGATCAGCCCAGATACCTGCTAGCACCTGCGTTTTGCCCCTCCGCCCGGCCCAGCCCAGTCCAGCCCACCCAAGTGCAGCATCGATCGATCACTGTCACTTTTTTTTGTAGCGTTTTGGTGAACTGGCAAGCACCAGCGCCCTAGTACACCCCGGTCGTAGTCAAACCAGCACTGCAGTAACACTTGGTGACGTGGCGAGTCCCATAAGTGCAGTTCAAGCTGGTGAGGTGGCAAGCACAAGTAGTGTCCCGCTGCCACCAAAAAGACAAACACAGGCCCGTCGTGCCCATAGTGCCCTTCCTGCTGCATTCGCCAATCCTAATTGGGAACCCACCGCTTCTGCAGCGCCCGTACTTCCCCCATTCACATCCCCAACCAAATGCAGTCGGCTGCATGAGAAGCATTTTCTTTATGTCCTCCCGAGTACCCCTACCCAACGAACCCCCCCCAAAAAAGATGTGTCTGCAGCAAGCGCGGATATAGGCGTGACACCCGCTATTATTGTCCCTCCTGTCCTGACAATCCTGGTCTTTGTATTGGTGAATGTTTTGAACGCTACCATTCACTAGTTGAGTATTAGCGTAGGGTACAGCATTCCACAGACTAGGACACACTTTCACAGGGTCTCCCAAGATGCCATCGCATTTTGAGAGACCCGAACCTGGAACCGGTTACAGTTATAAAAGTTACAGTTACAAAAAAAAAAAAAGTGTAAAAAAAAAAAAAACACAAACAAAAATAAAAAAAAATAGTTGTCGTTTTATTGTTCTCTCTCGATCTATTCTCTCTCTATTGTTCTGCTCTTTTTTTACTGTATTCTATTCTGCAATGTTTTATTGTTATTATGTTTTATCATGTTTGCTTTTCAGGTATGCAATTTTTTATACTTTACCGTTTACTGTGCTTTATTGTTAACCATTTTTTTGTCTTCAGGTACGCCATTCACGACTTTGAGTGGTTATACCAGAATGATGCCTGCAGGTTTAGGTATCATCTTGGTATCATTCTTTTTAGCCAGCGGTCGGCTTTCATGTAAAAGCAATCCTAGCGGCTAATTAGCCTCTAGACTGCTTTTACAAGCAGTGGGAGGGAATGCCCCCCCCCCCACCGTCTTCCGTGTTTTTCTCTGGCTCTCCTGTCTCAACAGGGAACCTGAGAATGCAGCCGGTGATTCAGCCAGCTGACCATAGAGCTGATCAGAGACCAGAGTGGCTCCAAACATCTCTATGGCCTAAGAAACCGGAAGCTACGAGCATTTTATGACTTAGATTTCGCCGGATGTAAATAGCGCCATTGGGAAATTGGGGAAGCATTTTATCACACCGATCTTGGTGTGGTCAGATGCTTTGAGGGCAGAGGAGAGATCTAGGGTCTAATAGACCAATTTTTTCAAAAAAGAGTACCTGTCACTACCTATTGCTATCATAGGGGATATTTACATTCCCTGAGATAACAATAAAAATGATTTAAAAAAAAAAAAAAATGAAAGGAACAGTTTAAAAATAAGATAAAAAAGCAAAAAAATAATAAAGAAAAAAATAAATAAATAAAAAGCACCCCTGTCCCCCCTGCTCTCGCGCTAAGGCGAACGCAAGCGGCGGTCTGGCGTCAAATGTAAACAGCAATTGCACCATGCATGTGAGGTATCACCGCGAAG
This sequence comes from Lithobates septentrionalis, assembly GCA_037952835.1. Classification (NCBI taxonomy): domain Eukaryota; kingdom Metazoa; phylum Chordata; class Amphibia; order Anura; family Ranidae; genus Lithobates; species Lithobates septentrionalis. The sequence goes on along the minus strand of JBBDGP010002848.1, from coordinate 2,795,658 downwards.
GTCAGATCGAGGGCAGTAATTTTAGCAGTAGACCTCCTCTGTAAATCTAAAGTGGTAACCTGTAAAGGCTTTTAAAAATGTATTAATTTTGTTGCCACTGCACGTTTGTGCGCAATTTTAAAGCATGTCATGTTTGGTATCCATGTACTCGGCCTAAGATCATCTTTTTTATTTCATCAAACATTTGGGCAATATAGTGTGTTTTAGTGCATTAAAATTTAAAAAAGTGTGTTTTTTCCCCAAAAAATGCGTTTGAAAATTGCTGCGCAAATACTGTGTGAAAAAAAAAAAAATGAAACACCCACCATTTTAATCTGTAGGGCATTTGCTTTAAAATAATATATAATGTTTGGGGGTTCAAAGTAATTTTCTTGCAAAAAAAAATAATTTTTTCATGTAATCAAAAAGTGTCAGAAAGGGCTTTGTCTTCAAGTGGTTAGAAGAATGGGTGATGTGTGACATAAGCTTCTAAATGTTGTGCATAAAATGCCAGGACAGTTCAAACCCCCCCCAAATGACCCCATTTTGGAAAGAAGACACCCCAAGCTATTTGCTGAGAGGCATGTCGAGTCCATGGAATATTTTATATTTTTTTTTTTGTACAAAGTTGTCACTAAATGTTATATTGCTCAAACATGCCATGGGAATATGTGAAATTACACCCCAAAATAAATTCTGTTGCTTCTCCTGAGTACGGGGATACCACATGTGTGGGACTTTTTGGGAGCCTAGCCGCGCACGGGACCCCGAAAACCAAGTACCGCCTTCAGGCTTTCTAAGGCCGTAAATTTTTGATTTCACTCTTCACTGCCTATCACAGTTTCGGAGGCCATGGAATGCCCAGGTGGCACAAACCCCCCCCCCCCAAATGACCCCATTTTGGAAAGTATACACCCCAAGCTATTTGCTGAGAGGTATAGTGAGTATTTTGCAGACCTCACTTTTTGTCACAAAGTTTTGAAAATTGAAAAAAAAATTTTTCTGGTCTTTCTTCATTTTCAAAAACAAATGAGAGCTGCAAAATACTCACCATGCCTCTCAGCAAATAGCTTGGGGTGTCTACTTTCCAAAATGGGGTCATTTGGGGGGGTTTTGTGCCATCTTGGCATTTTATGGCCTTCAAAACTGATAGGTAGTGAGAAGTAAAATCAAAAATGTATGCCCTTAGAAATCCTGAAGGTGGTGCTGGGTTTTCGGGGCCCCGTACGCGGCTAGGCTCCCAAAAAGTGCCACACATGTGGTATCCCCGTACTCAGGAGAAGCAGCTGAATGTATTTTGGGGTGCAATTCCACATATGCCCATGGCCTGTGTGAGCAATATATCATTTAGTGACAACTTTTTGTAAATTTTTTTTTTTTTTTTTTGTCATTATTCAATCACTTGGGACAAAAAAAATAAATATTCAATGGGCTCAACATGCCTCTCAGCAATTTCCTTGGGGTGTCTACTTTCCAAAATGGGGTCATTTGGGGGGGGTTTGTACTGCCCTGCCATTTTAGCACCTCAAGAAATGACATAGGCAGTCATAAACTAAAAGCTGTGTAAATTCCAGAAAATGTACCCTAGTTTGTAGACGCTATAACTTTTGCGCAAACCAATAAATATACGCTTATTGACATTTTTTTTACCAAAGACATGTGGCCGAATACATTTTGGCCTAAATGTATGACTAAAATTTAGTTTATTGGATTTTTTTTATAACAAAAAGTAGAAAATATCATTTTTTTTCAAAATTTTCAGTCTTTTTCCGTTTATAGCGCAAAAAATAAAAACGGCAGAGGTGATCAAATACCATTAAAAGAAAGCTCTATTTGTGGGAAGAAAAGGACGCAAATTTCGTTTGGGTAGAGCATTGCATGACCGCGCAATTAGCAGTTAAAGCGACGCAGTGCCGAATTGTAAAAAGTGCTCTGGTCAGGAAGGGGGTAAATCCTTCCGGGGCTGAAGTGGTTAACAACCACCTCTGCTACTTAACTGACCAGATCAATATCCAAGGACTTTCATTGACTTGATGTTATAATCTGATTAAAAAGTGTTCCTTTAGTTTTTTTGAGCAGTTTTATACAGTATATATATATATATATATATATATATATATATATACACAGTATATATATATATATATATATATATATATATATATATATATATATATATATATATATATATATATATATATATATATATATATATATATATATATATATATATATATATATATATATATATATATATTTTTTTTATATATATTATATATACACATGCATACACACACACACACACACACACACACACACACACACATCTACAATATTTTAGTGTCAGAGTTGTTTTTAGGACCTCATTTGGATTTTGGTATGACTTGAGAACTCCAAGCACTTGCATCCATTGTTTCTGAGTGTCTAGATTGCGCGATAGAATTCTTTTGTCTGACCGATAAATCATACTTGCAGAAAAGCACATGTGAACGCAGTGAAAAATATTACATTGCTATAACAGGCCTCTAGATATGCTTTTCAAATTTTATTTAGTGATTTGCAATCTAGGTTTAGCAACTGGTAAATGTCTGCTCCCTTGACCTCAAAATCTGCAAAAGAAATTGAAACAAACTTTTGATCGGTTCCCACAATTTTGAAATGCATTTTCTTTGGGACAGATTAACTCCTATTGTTTATTATAGTCTTTACTTGACTATTCTGAGCCATCTGTTATTTTACATTCTTTGCATAGCGAATGGAACAGCATAGAATGTCTGTAATAGTCACAGGACCGCTGTAGGCTACTTTTAGAGCAGCTTCACATGATGGTGTTTACCATCTGAAAAGCTTGGACAGTTGTCTGTGTTTAGACTGTAACTAGGAAACATTCACAGTCATTTTTATTAGGGTGGATCAAATTGTCCTGGAAGCTACATCAGTTGTTGGTCCTACAGCCATATCTTGTATTTACAAAGGCTCCTTTTCATGACATGTCCTCGTAGACAATTTGTCAACAAGGACCTGAAAGCAAAAAGTCCTCCTGTTTAGTAAGAATTAAAGTTTAGTTTACTTCCTTTCAGGTGTCTTACTGTTTCTATAAGACAATAAAAATTTAGGCAGGACTGATTTCCATGGTTTAACTTTTTCTAAGTTCTACAAATATAGCAACACTGGTAGGAAAAGTAGCTTATAATTCTTACATCAAACAAGCAAGTTTGCCATCCTGCGCTGTTCCAAAAATCAGGGCGCCATATGGGACTAAATGTTTGAATTTAAAAATGCATTGTTCTACTGCACAACAAACCACTGACATTTCAATCTAAAATTACATTTTCCATTGTAACTAGAAACAATGACCCTGATGCCATGCTGAAAAGACTTATAATATTGACTAGGATGTCACTTTAGTTTTTGGATAGAGTAGAGAAGGGTTAGCAACCCTTTTAACTAAAAAGAAGGAAAATCCAAAATTGTGAGCTGGGGGGAATTTTACCAATTGGAACACAAAAGCAAAAGAAAACTGGCTTTGACTATACTTTAAAGGCACGTTAACTTGGAATTAAAATCCCCAATATACTCCTCTCCGCTTTCCAGCAATATGGTGGCTACATCCCTCACCAGCCACTGCAGTCTTCGCTTCGGGTGACAGGTTTTTTGGCCTCTTGATTGGCGGGGGATGACATCAGCCGGAGTGTGTCGGGAACGCATGCTGAGCTGCACATGTGCAACTCACCGTACATTTAAATGAACACTGTGAGCAGAAGGTAAGAGTGTATTATTGCAGAACAGAAGTAGCATGTCTCTTCTGCAATAAAGAGCTGATGCATTTAGTTAGGTTTAGTTCCACTTTAAGGTGCCTTAGGTGCTATTGCAGCTTGAGGAATCAAGCCCACAATGTCTTGTTGCAGATCATTCCTAGGTTGCTTGTCCAAACATTTCATAGCAATATGTAGAATATTTTTTTCTGTGACCAGTTATAGGCTTTACATTGCTATTTAACAGCTTCCCGACTTGCTCCTATATATATACGGCGGCAGAATGGCTCTGCTGTGTGAATTGCTATATTATATATATATATATATATATATATATATATATATATATATATATATATATATATATATATATATATATATATATATATATATATATATATATATATATATATATATATATATATATATATATACATATACATACATACATACATACATACATATACATACACACACTGCGACTGCTTTAAGAACCGTAGCTGCACAGCGGGGGACCCGATACACGTGGCCACCCGCGATTGCGGGCATGAGAACAGGAACGGGGATTTGTGTGTGCGCAGTTTTTTTTTACCAAAAATATGTAGAAGAATACATATCGGCCGAAACTGAGGAAAACATTATTTTTTTTATTAGGATATTTATTATAGCAAAAGTTAAAAAGATTGGGGGTTATTTACTAAAGGAAAATCCACTTTGCACTGCAAGTGCACTTGAAAGTGCACTGAAAGTGCACTTGGAAGTAAAGTCGCTGTAGATCCGAGGGGGACATGCAAGGAAAATAAAAAACAGCATTTTAGCTTGCACATGATTGGATGATAAAATCAGCAGAGCTTCCACTCATTTCAGATCTACCCCTTAGATATAGAGTGACTGCACTTCCAAGTGCATTTGCAGTGCAAAGTGGATTTACCTTTCGTTAATAACCCTCATTGTGTTTTTTTCAAAATTGTTGCTCTTTTGTTTATAGCGCAAAAAATAAAAACCAGAGGTGATCAAATACCACCAAAAGAAAGCTCTATTTGTGTGAAAAAAAAAAGGACTTAATTTTGTTTGGGTACAGCGTTGCATGACCACGCAATTGTCAGTTAAAGCGACGCAGTGCCATATCGCAAAAAATGGTCTGGTCAGGAAGAGGGTAAATTCTTCTGGGGCTGAAATGGTTAACAAGAACTAGGTACATTATATTAGGTGTGAGGTGTTTAGAAGTAAAGCTCCAACTCCAGTTATACATACCTGCTCTGTGCAGTGGTTTTGCACAGAGCAGCCTTGATCCTCCTCTTCTCGGGTCCCTCTACGGGACCTGACCCCTCCTTCCTGTTGAGTGCCCCCACAGCAAACAGCTTGCTATGGGGGTACCCCAGCCGAGTCGCAGCTCCATGTATCCATTGAGACATGGAAATGCGTCCCAACCCCTCTCTCTCCTCATTGACTTTGAGTGACAGCAACGGGAGCCAATGGTGCTTTGCTGCTGTCTCAGCCAATGAAGAGAGTCCCAGACAGCTGAGTCTCTCGTGCAACATCTCTGGATCGGAAGGAGCTCAGGTAAGTATTAGGGGGCTGAGGGAGGCTGATGCACACAGAAGGCTTTTTATCTTAATGCATAGAATGCATTAGGATAAAAAAATCTTCTGCCTTTACAACCACTTTAAAGAGTTCTGCCCCCCCCTTCAAAAATTAAAAGTCAGCGGCTACACATACTGTAGCTGCTGACTTTTAATATTAGGACATTTACCTGCCCTGGAATCCAGTGATATTGGCACCCTAGCCGATGTTTCCGTTGGCTGTCGGGTGCTGCCCCTGCCATTGCAGGTAAGGAAACCTGACAGCGAAGCCTTGTGGTTCCACAGCCGGTTCCCTACTACACAAAGTGCGCTAAGGTCTCTTACTGGCCTGGCAGCAGGGGAAGAGGGAGGGAGGAGGAGGAGGGGGGCCGAACTGCTGATGTACTGTACCTTGTCGCGGTGAAGTCCGACAGAAGTGGGGACTGGGTACCAATGTTTCAACTTCGTCAACAAAAACGTTTTCGTCAGCGGCATTTTTACAGTGGCGAAAACTAAATGAAAATTACAGCACATTTTCATCCACTGACGAAAAATAAGATGAAAATCAGAGGCAAGGACATTTACCCTCGTGAACTAAATTCCGGTTTTCACGGAGCTCTGCAATTCCGGGGACACTGTATTGTCCCGGAATGAAGGGGCCTGGGACCGAGCTGCCAATTGCGGGACTGTCCCGTGCAATCTGGGACGATTGGGAGGTATGGTGTAGTACTAGGGTACATTACAAGTACAGCAGGCCTGAGGCCTCCCCTCAGACCACTGACCATCCATCCAAAGCACTGTGTGTACATTATTACAGGCCTCCTCTGACCACTAGCAGTGGCATCCAGGGCACTGTGCATTACAGGCCACCCCTCAGACCTGAGACCACCATCCAGCGGTGTGCAGCATCACAGGCCTCCTCTGACCAGTGACCCCCAGGGTGGCAGCATCCAGAGCACTGTGCAATACAGGCCATCCCTCAGACCTGAGACCACCATCCAGCACTCTACAGCATTACAGGACTCCTCAGACCACTGTCCAGAGCACTGTGCAGCATTACAGGCCTCCTCAGACCGTCCAGAGCGGCAATATCTGTATCTGTGAGTTTGTTCAAACCTTAATACCATAAATAATAACATTATTCGATTTTTTTACTCCAGGAGTATATAATGAGTTTGGAAATTCTAGAGAAATGCTTAAATAATGCATTACAACTTAACTAAAACACATTTGATTTTAGTTGACTAATTATTTTGTTCGACTAAAACATACTGGAGATTTTAGTCGACTAAAATACGATGACTAAAATGGGACTAAAAAATGGCATTTTAGTCAAAGACTATGACTAAAACTAAAACACTTTCAGAAGACTAAAATTGGACTAATGCCTCGTGCACACAATCAGGAATTCCACCAGCAAAAGTATGATGTGAGCTTTTGGTCGGAAATTCCGACTGTGCGTATGCTCCATCAGACTTTTGCTGGCGGAATTTTCACCAGCAAAAGATTGAGAGCAGGTTCTCTATTTTTCCGACGGAAAAAGTCTGTAGCAATTCCGACGCGCAAAATTCCTACGCATGCTCGGAAACAATTCAACGCATGCTCGGAAGCATTGAACTTCATTTTCTCGACTTGTCATAGCGTTGTACGTCACCACGTTCTTGACAGTCGAAAGTTCAGAGAACTTGTGTGACCGTGTGTATGCAAGGCAAGCTTGAGCGGAATTCCGTCAGAAAAACCATCCAAGGTTTTTCCGACGGAAATTCCGATCGTGTGTGCGGGGCATTAGACTAAAATACCATTTTAGTCCTAAGACTAAAACGAAATTGAAATTTGCGGCCAAAATTAACACTGCAGGGTACCTGTCAAAAACAGGTACCCACTCCTCCCTGAAATGTGCCAAGTGTAGCACCGGAGGGGGGGGGGGGGAAAATCAGATAAGCGGAAACTCCGCTTTAAGCATTTTTAGCTTGTTTTTTTTGTGCTGTAATGCATTTTGTGCTTTATTGGGGCAATAACCAGTAATACCTGCTGTGACATTAGTAGGTATAGTCTTCCTTGCATCTGCTTCATGTTTGTTTTGTGTTGTGGTGTCCTGAGCAGTAATGTCTGCTATGGCATGTTTTTTGGCAGCATCCACAGCTACTGCCTCACTGTTACTAGAAGAAGTGAAGAAGATTCTGTTTCCCATTTTCTATAAGCCTCATGGACAATGTCCTCACAGGCCCTCTGATGTTTGCAGCAATTGTTGTATTTGTTGATGGTGGGATCGTAGAGAAATAGCCTTGCCTTCACACTCCATATTGATTCTTTAGTTCAGGTGTGGCCTGCTCACTCAATCTTCCTATGCAGTCTGTTTAGAATAGATGTTGCTAGGATGGGTAGACATATTGTTATGGATAAAAATGCTAATTTTCAAGTCTATGGGGCTAAAAATACACTATGTCGCACCAAAAGAAGCACCCTTCCCTTACCGCTTTTTGAATTTAGAATAGCATAAATTTGAATAGAATATAAAAGAATAGAATAGAACAGAACAAAATAAAATAGAATATAACCATCTTCCGAAGTTTAAATTTCGAGTAAAATAAACTCAAATTCAAATGGAATGGAATAGATTAGAATAGAATATAACCAAAGAAAAGATTGAAAGAGTAATAATAACGCTCTCAAAAAAAGACAGACTTTGTGGGCATGACACGAGGCAGTAAATATAAAAAATGTATCTATTACAAAAATATTAAAACTACACATAAATATGACAAACAAAACACCCTGTACGAAACAAGGTCAACACATACCCAATAAAACAGACATCAAGCCTTTCAAAGAGTTGGTGAAGAGTCCAACGGAAAACGGTATATCAAAGGGTTAGGCCCATGAGCTCCTCCGTGCTTGCTTTCCAACGCGTTTCACATTTAATTGCTTCCTCAGGACATAATGGGTAGGTGCTGATTGGCCTGGATGAACAGGTACTGGGTGACACCACACAAACAGAGAGCCAGATAAATCCTTCCAAAAAGGATCAAATTCCAAATATTAAGGGCATTAAATACCCATATAGGACACCTGAATCCGAGGGGATACGCCCTCCAAGGTGATCAAGGAAAACTTCTTGATCATTCTTTTAAGAGTAGAGTGGTATGGATCAGTTGGAGCTCAATATGGGGGGTAGATGGGTCAAGCACAAAAACTGAAAATTGTATACATATCCAAACGGTAAATTTTCCTTTCCTGATACATAAGCATGGCAGCATACATGAATGGGATAGGCTCGATGCCATAGAGATTGTCATCTGTCTCCCTGTGTCTGATTTAACTGAGAAGCAGAGCGCACTTGGGTTGAATCGGGACCAGCGATAAAACCGTCAGTATGAAAACCTTCTCATGGGCTTGGAGACGTGTTCTCTGTGTGTGTGGGCGTTTGCCGGTTTGTAAGTATCAAGCGCAATGCACTGGGCTTCTTGCCTGCGAATGTCTATGCACATTAGAGAAGCAAAGTCTGCACAATGAGAGAAACATATTATATATTTCTGTTGTGGCTATGCTATCCCTTTTTGGATACATATCTGCTTTAATAGGAGGACATTGATATCTGCCTTGTTGGTATTCTCATACCGTATATTGACAACAACAGTAGCAATGTCCCCGCAGATCTTCTCAAGCCTGTAAGAACAGATAGAATGATCTTACTAGATACTGGTTACTCTGAGCAGTATTGAGTGGGCTCCATGCTGACCAAGATGGTGGATGTGCATGCATGTGGTTGGGCGGAGGGCAGTGTACATGCCTCAAGTGGATGAGACATGTGCTCTCCCTCCCACTCCTGTGGATGCCCTCCCCTTAGTGTGGTAATTTCCTGTGTGGTCATTTTGCATGGAGGAAGCGATTGGCTGTTGGGGCCATGACTTCCTGTTTGTCATTTCCTTTTGTTGCCGATAAATAAAAGCCTGTACTCATGAGGGCAGGCAGTCGAGTGATGGAGCTAAGAACGCGAGGGCGGCGACTATGTCTGTTTACTTGGGGAAATGCGGGAGACACGGGTTTAATAAGATGCATTATACCAAAAGGCTGAAAGGGCACTTAGTAGTGCAGGAGACATGGATTGCGCATAGTGTAAAGTGAAATCTCCACGTCAACCCCTCGCCCAATCAGGACTGGTTATACTATGTAAAAATGAGTCTCCTCCCCCCAGGCGGCATTCTCGTAACTATACTCAAATGCAAAACCCACAAGGGAGGGACCTGTATGCTGTCATGCTTATCTATCAGGAAAGGAAAATTACTGTATCGTTTTCCTGACACAAGCATGACAGCATACACGAATGGGATGTAGTACGCCCAAAAAAAAAACCCATAAGGGAGGGCCATGCTAAAGCTTTTGAATCAACATTTCATTGGATTAGTTTAGAACTGAAGTCAACTCCCCTTCTTCCAATGTTGCTTGATTGACTTTGCAATAGGCAAAAAATGGTTTGTAGTATATGAACCAGGTTGGTATCCTGTAAAATTCTGGACCTCTGAATTTTGCCCATGAGCACGCCACCCATCTGATAAAGTGAGCTCTGCACTAGATTGATGAATTCATCTTCGTCCTATAAGCCCCTAAGGCTACTCTGATCCAAGATAATGCCATTGTCCTAGTGGACAGTGAAAAGTCTTCTTCTGATACTGCCAGGCCTGAAGAGGCCACTGTCTGACCTTCTAGAGAAGGGCCACTTCCATGTATTTCTTCCACATAGAGTCCATTACTCCAGCTTGTGGTAACGCAGACATTTCAGTTTGGACATGCTGGAAGGGTGATGTCTTGACCCAGAAGCAAGGATTCAGACCCTCGTCTGGTGCTGGAGAAGAAGAAACCAGGAGCTCTTTTGTTTGACTGTGGTATCAATAAGGTAGTTTACCGCTTGGACCTCTGAAAGCCTTCTCCCAGACGTGATAGCCTTAAGAAATACTGCTAGTGTCACTGAACCTATTGAGGAAGTCTTGTTCAGAAGAATGGAGGAGTGGGACAACCTTCCCACCACTAGTTACACTGCAAGTTCCAAGGCGAAAGAACGATCTGTACTGGCCTTTCGAAATTGGTTTCCCCAGATGTGCGGCGGTCACTGGATCTCTGGAAGTGAGGACCTGACCAAGACTTGACTACTGCTCAATCCCTCATCTTGGCTTACTTGCAGACATCTTAATCTTTACAGCCAGGAGCAGAGGATTTCATCCTTAAATTCTGCGAGATTTCCGATGTTCTAGTATACCTGGAGTTTGCTGCAGGTTCCCCCCGGCTTCAAATACTGAAGGTGAGACCCCTAGATGAGCCTTCCTCATTGGTCTCCCAGTTATTAGATCTAACGTGGCTGAATTTGAATACACTTGGCTCTGCTGTGTAAGGCCTGAGATCTCAGGGAGAATAGAATAGGAGGTGTATCACAGCTGTATGACTACGGATCCTGGTTGAACTATTTGGTTGAACTAGATGGTTGTATTTGGTTGAACTAGATGGACTTGTGTCTGTCTTTTTTCAACCTGACTAACTATGTAACTATGATCTTGATGAGGAGCATGGAGATCACCAAGTCTGGTGGCTATATAGGCTAACCTGCCAACCCGGCTGGATGTTAGTAGATCCACTGCTTCCACTTCTGGAAAGCTCCTCTTGCAGGAATAACTTCCATTCCCGACCATTGAGATTACTGCCAAGATGAGATTCATTTTACTGCTTGTTGGTCTAGGGACTCACCCCTGGCTTCCAAGGCTTTGTATTTTACTGTGTCTGACAGGAAGTTCTGGGAAGCCAGAACAAAGAGCAATGAGACGAGACAGGTTTTACTGTTGGCAAACCTGAATGGGAGATACCGCTGCAATGACTTGAATAATCTTGTATTCTTTCTTGCCATGACGATAGGAGATTACCTATTGCCGTCTGTTTGGAGCATAACTGAGGCCTCCTAGGCTGTGTTGCCCAAACGACTTCCCCACTTGGGAATCCTCCATTGGCCTATGTCATTGACCTTGAGCTAGGAGGTCACTAAGGTGAATACCAAGAAAGTGAATAGACTTTGATGATTGGTATGCCTGGAAGCTGATGAAAGTTGATAGAATTAACTATCCTTATGCCGCGTACACACGAGCGGACTTTACGGCGGACTTTGCCCGGCGGACTTTGACGTACTTTCCGACGGACTTTCTGAATGAACGGACTTGCCTACACACAATCCACCAAAGTCCGTCGAATTCGTACGTGATGACGTACGACCGGACTAAAACAAGGAAGTTCATAGCCAGTAGCCAATAGCTGCCCTAGCGTGGCTTTTTGTCCGTCGAACTAGCATACAGACGGCGGACTTTTCGACCGGACTCGATTTCAACGGATAAATGTTAAACAAGTTTCAAATCTAAGTCCGTCCAACTTTTGAGAAAACAAAGTCCGCTGGAGCCCACACACATCAAATTGTCCGACGAAATCCAATCCGCCGGGCAAAGTCCGCCGTAAAGTCCGCTCGTGTGTACGCGGCATTAGCCATCATCAATGGGACTTGTCTCATATATGGGATAATCTTCCCTGGAATGGGAAGTAAATCTTCCATTACCATAGAAGGCCACTTTATGATGTAATCAATCTTACATTGCGTCCAACTGACTGCATGGATTACTGCAGATTACTTATTGACCATTTGAGACCATGAGATACAGCTAGGACTTCAATATAAAATATGTTGGTGCGTTTATCAAACTATCTCCATCTATTGCAGTGGTGCTTATATATAAAATCCTAAACCATAAAAATACCCTGATATCATAATCAGTAAAGTGAATAGGTGTAAATAAATAATCAATCAATAAAGTGAATACATGCAAATAGATGCATCAAAAAACATATAAGGGAACACACATCCCTAGATATACGAAGATGAAAAAAAAAAAAAAAAAAGCAATAAATAGTGTCTGTTTGTGTTAATCCAGCTGAGGTCTAAATGTCCAATCAATTGCCTTTGATGAACTTGCTTGTATTACAATTCTCACAGATCACAATTGCATGATGAATTAAATTTGTAAGGTGATGATTCACATAAAGATAAAAGAAAAACCATCATTGCTCAGTGTTTTTAAATGCTACAAGACTGGGCAAACAATGTAATCCACTCACACATTTGCAGTAGCTGAATTGCTTTTGTTATAATGGTCAGACAGCTTCACCTATTTTGTAGACGCTATATCTTTTGCGCAAACCAATCAATAAATGCTTATTGCGATTTTTTTACCAAAAATATGTAGAAGAATACATATTGGCCTAAACTGAGGAAAAAAAATGTTTTAATATATTTTTTGGGGATATTATAGCAAAAAGTAAAAAATAATGCGTTTTTTTCAAAATTGTCGCTATTTTTTTGTTTATAGCACAAAAAATAAAAACCGCAGAGGTGATCAAACCACCAAAAGAAAACTCTATTTGTGGGGAAAAAAGGACGTCAATTTTGTTTGGGAGATAAGTCGCACGACTGCGCAATTGTCAGTTAAAGCGACGCAGTGCCGAATCGCAAACAGTGCTCTGGTCTTTGGCCAGCCAAATGGTCCGGGGCTGAAGTGGTTAAACAAACTCAGCTGTTTGATTAGCTTAGTACCTGAGCATTAGCCACTAGAGATCCACCCAGTCAGTTTGCACTTGAGTCAACACATCTGCCTTTATGTTTACTGCCGCCTGATATGCAACTTGGCATAGCATCTTGGCAGGCATGTTAGCTAACCACACCGCCCAGGATGGCCCTTATTGTGATTTCCTTTTAGTCTGCCCCTTCTGACAGCACTTTCAATGTATAGCAGTTCTCTTCAGAGACAAAAAGGACTTGCTGGTATTTAGGGGCTGGAGAGTTTTACCATCCATACTGCCTGTGCACTCTTTTTTATTTATTTATTTATTTTTTTAGGATAGCATACCTACCTGACCCTCACCTTATTGATCATGGCTGGTCTCTGGGTAAGCTCATGGCTCAAGATATGGTTCGTGGTCATAATAAATATCTGGAAGTACTGGCTAGGACCTAGCATTAATACGATATCAGTGGCCATTCACACATCCATTTTCAAACATTGAAGCAGCAAATGGACCCATCTGCTAGTGTGAGCCAGCGGCCAATCCAGAGTCTAATTTTAGGAGGGGCACCGACAAAATTTTTGAGGGCAATTTGTAGGGGAAATGGCGCTTCAATCATCACGGCACCATGGTTAATATGGTGTCAGGATGATTGAAGTGCATTATTTCTCTTATTACATTGTAATATAAAATGAAATAGTTCATCAACATCCACCTGAGTGTATCACTTGCCACGTCACCTGCCCTCAGATGGGGCTTGTCACTTGCTACATCGCCTGTTATCAGATACAGATTGTCACTGCCAGTGACAGCGTCCCTGTTGTCCCAGAGTGAGACCTGCGTAGTAATGGCAGTCTTTTAGATGTGCAGCGATGCAGGGAGGCGGTAAGAGACAGTGGCATCTCCAGCTTTCATATTTAGGGGGCGCATAAAATGCAAATATATATATATATATATATATATATATATATATATATATATATATATATACACACACACACACACACACACATATATATATATATATACACACATATATATACATACACACATAAATACAGCGCCTTGAAAAAGTATTGGTGGTTGCAGCCAGGTGGAGGGGAGGACAGGGTGGCTGCAGCCAGGCGGAGGGGAGGACAGGGTGGATGCAGCCAGGCGGAGGGGAGGACAGGGTGGATGCAGCCAGGCGGAGGGGAGGACAGGGTGGATGCAGCCAGGCGGAGGGGAGGACAGGGTGGATGCAGCCAGGCGGAGGGGAGGACAGGGTGGATGCAGCCAGGCGGAGGGGAGGACAGGGTGGATGCAGCCAGGCGGAGGGGAGGACAGGGTGGATGCAGCCAGGCGAAGGGGAGGACAGGGTGGATGCAGCCAGGTGGAGGGGAGGACAGGGTGGGAGCAGCCAGGTGGAGGGGAGGACAGGGTGGGAGCAGCCAGGTGGAGGGGAGGAAAGGGTAGATGTAGCCAGTGATAAGGTCCTGTTCCTCTATGGAAGCCTGCATCCCGCCCCCCTCATCCCCCTCGCTCCCCCCACCTGGAGGTAAGTTCTTACCTTGGAGGATAATATTAAAATCACTAGCGCCCTCCACCCGACAGCCTCATTGTCACTCTTCTCTTCTCTTCTCTTCTCTTCTCCTCTCCTCTCTTCCCTTCCCTTCCCTTCCCTTCCCTTCCCTTCTCGCTCGGCATGCTGGGGGCTGCAGTCCTCTCAGGGAATCATCCTGGGACCTGTGTCATATAATCCTCTAGCTGCTAGTTTCCCAGCCATTGGCCCTGAATGTAGCCAATAGGAGGGCATTGTCAGGTGAATGCTCAGCTCAAGGAGGAGAAGGAGGGGTGGAAATCCCCCGCAGCTGTGGCTCTGACTGTGTCGGGGGGGGGGGGGGGAGTGACCCGTTCTGCCCCTGGTGTGAGCAAGAGTTAAACCCTTAGACAAAAGCAATTACAAATAGTAGTGTAATGAACCAATTACTTAAGGCACTATAGCGTAAGCAGAGCACTGAATTTCACTCTGGCATTTAGACATAACAGGTTATTGCATAGCAATCATTAAACACATTGCACCCAAAAGCAGACCTTTAAACACATAGCAGCAACACAATGCATAGCAGTGTCATCCATACTGAAGCATCACTCTATCATAAGCAGCGCAATGAAGGGTTAATATACCTGGCAGGACCACCTACCCTAGGCCACTGACCTGTAAAGGTTAAAAACAGCAAACCCAAGCATCACAGCATTAACACAGTGATCCCAACCCAAACCTGCAAAGCCAGGCCTTGCTGATTTAATAGGAAAGACTCAACTTTGCAGCAAACACCTGTATATCAGTTCATGCATTAGTAGTCATACAAACAAACAAAACCCTTTGAGGCAAAATGAAACAGACAGAACTATACACAGCCATTTAACCTACTTTGGCAGCTTGTATACTAACAGCATAATGAGTCAGACACACCATGACAGTCCATGGATAGCTTACCTGCTTTGTGCAACACCCTTCCCTGACTAGCTCTAACCCAGAGACCAGTATCCCAGCCCCCCCAGTAGCCGAGCCTGGGGGGGTCTACCTCGTATGGAAGTTTTACAACCGAATGGAGGGGCTTCGTCACAGGAAAGAGGCAGAACCTGCGCGGCTGACCAGATGAATCCGGCAAGGTCAGGGCAAAAATAAAAATCTTCTTTGTTTCACAGCTATAACCAGTTGAGCATTTGAGGAACAAAAAGAGAATGCCGTCTGGGGGGAGGCGACTCATTTATATATAGTATAACCAGTCCTGATTGGGGCGGAGGCTATCCCATTCGTGTATGCTGTCATGCTTGTGTAAGGAAACTTCAAATATGAGTATCATGAATGATATCAACATCCCTCAAAGTTATGCCGCGTACACACGGTCGGACTTTTCGTCTACAAAAGTCCAACGGACGCTGACGGACTAAAGCTGGCTGGTAATCCGATCGTGTGTGGGCTTCTCCGGACTTTCAACGTACTTTTTTAGCCTCAAATCCGACGTACTTTAGATTTGAAACATGCTTTAAAACTTTACTTCGTAACTACGACGGACCCCGAAATCCGCTCGTCTGTGTGCTAGTCCGACGGACAAAAAGCCACGCTAGGGCACCTATTGGCTACTGGCTATGAACTTCCTTATTTTAGTCCGGTGTACGTCATCACGTACGAATCCGACCGACTTTTGTGTGGTCGTGTGTAGGCAAGTCCGTTCTTTAGAAAGTAGGCCGCAAGTCCGCCGCAAGTCCACCGAAAGTCTGCCGGAAGTCTGTCGGACAGGCTGTCTGACTTTTGTAGACGAAAAGTACGACCGTGTGTACGCGGCATTAGAGTTATAGAGTATGCCTCACTTGGGGGCTCATTAGTGGAGCCAAACCTTGAAAATCCTGGTAACACGGGTGTCCCCGCCGACACGTGTTATCAGGATTTTCAAGGCGCCCCTACCCTATATGTAGGTTTTTGGTTTGGCTCCACTAATGAGCCCCCAAGTGAGGGATACTTAATACACTATTAGAAGGCTTCTTTACTCCTATCTGGTGCCTGGCAAGTTTTACTCGAGATTATGTGAAAAGGACAGCTCTAACTTTGAGGGGTGTTGAAGAATTGATCTAGCGCTCTGTTTTTCATGTGTGGTGTCACCCAGTACCTGTTTTTCAAGGCCAATCAGCACCTATCCATTATGTCCTAAGGAAGCAATTAAATGCGAAATGTGTTGACAAGCAAGCATGGAGGAGCTAATGGACCTAACACATTGATATATACATATACCGTTTTCTGCATATTTATGGACTCTTTACCAACTCTTTGAAAGGATCCATGCCTCCATGTCTGTTTTATTGGGTATCTGTTGATCTTGTCTAGTAGAGGGTGTTTTTTTGTCATATTTATGTGTAATTTTAATATCTTTGTAATAAAGATACATTTTTTATATTTACTGCCTTGTGTTGTGCCCACAAAGTCCGCCTTTTTTTGAGAGAGTTATTATTACTCTTTCAACCCTTTCTTCATATCTATAGGATGTTGGCATGGTGGGGGTCCTCCCTTCTAATAGAATATAACCATCTTCGGAAATTTGAATTTTAAAATAGAATGAGTTTACATTAGAATAAAATAGATTAGAATAGAATATAAAAGAACAGAATAGAATGGAATGGAAAAAAACAATAGAATAGAATAAAATAGAAAAAACATAACTATCTTCCAAAATTTTAATTTTGAATAGAAAAGAATAGAATAGAAAAAAAACAATAGAATAGAATAGTAAATAATAATAAAAAAGGGAAAAAATAGAATAGAATGATATAGAAAGAATGTAACCTTCTTCCGAAATTCGGATAGAATAAATTTGAAGTCAATTAAAATTTTTCAAATTTGGTCGAATTGAGTTCAATTGAATTCAAGACCGAAACAAAATTATTTAAATAACATATCAAAATGAGACACATTTTTTCATCCTGCACATGTATAATTAGGAGATACTCAGGCCACAGTTTTCTAGTTTCTGACATCAATTTACCTACTTTATTTTTCAAAATTCCATTAGGTCTTTCTACTTTTCCACTTCATTGTAGACAGTATGGGGCAGGCCCGGACTGGGACAAAAAATAGCCCCGGGCATTTTAGACTGAGCAGCCAACTTTTCCAGGGACCGGGAGGGGTCGGTAGACATTCGCGGGGGTGGCTGGTGTCAGTCCTCCACACTGTAATGTGCAGGGATACTGTGATATAAAGGGAACTGCACTGTAAAGGGGCACTGCAATGATTACAGTGCCCCTTAACAGTGCAGTCCCCTTTATATTACACTGTCCCTGTCCTATTGTGGCCATACAATGCTAGTACTGTCTGTCTCCTATTGTGCCCACACTGCCCAGTGACACTGACCTGCTCTCTTTTTGGTGGTGCGGTACAGCGTGGCTCTCTCTCTCTGGTGGTGTGGTACAGCGTGGCTCTCTCTCTGGTGGTGCGGTACAGCGTGGCTCTCTCTGGTGGTGCGGTACAGTGTGGCTCTCTCTGGTGGTTGTGGTACAGCGTGGCTCTCTCTCTGGTGGTGCGGTACAGCGTGGCTCTATCTGGTGGTGTGGGTACAGCGTGGCTCTCTCTCTCTGGTGGTGCGGTACAGCGCAGCACTTTCTCTCTGGTGGTATGGTACAGCGTGGCTCTCTCTTTGGTGGTGTGGTACTGCGTGGCTCTCTCATGTGGTGCGGTACAGTGTGGCTCTCTCTCTGGTGGTGTGGTGCAGTACAGCGTGGCTCTATCTGGTGGTTCGGGTAAAGCGTGGCTCTCTCTCTCTGGTGGTGTGGTGCGGTACTGCGTGGCTTTATCTGGTGGTGCGAGTACAGCGTGGCTCTATCTGGTAGTGTGGTACAGCGTGGCACTCTCTCTAGTGGTGCAGTACAGCGTGACTCTCTCTGGTGGTACTGGGGCTATTAGTTCCCCCAGTACAGTCCTCTCTTTCGTCTTCCATGTCTTCTGTAGTAGCTGCTACAAGAACTCCTCGGCTTGTTTCTCTTTCACCCCAGCAGAGTGCATGCTGGGGAATGGAGTCTGCTCCCTGCTGAGAACAATTGGACAACCTATCTCTGGGACTACATTTCCCATGATGCCCCTCTAGTTACTTTTGATTGGCCCTCCGCTGTGGCCAATGTGGAGGGAAGAAGAACAGACAGGAAAGCCTTCTCTTCCCTGTGCTGCCGACATGAGAAGGGAAGGGGGGACGAGCAGCTCTTCCCACCGTGCAGACGCCCATGGCTGGAGGAGGAGAGCGGAACTGTCAGCGTGGCTCTGAGGCTGAGCTGTGTGTGAGAGAGATACACAGCTCAGCCCATGCAGCCACCAGAGATGACACAGGCACGGCCGCATGGCGGTAGGCGAGTGGCTGCCGCGGCCTGTGTTACCCATGCTCAGGCCGTGCTTGCCGCTTACCTCCCGCTGTGCGGCCTGATCATCAACAGACCACGGAGCGGGTGGCCCCGGCCCACTGGGCAAATGCCCGGTCTGCTCTATGGCCAGTCCGGGCCTGGTATGGGGTGTGAAACATTTCTTGTATTCCCAATGCCCTTAAAACTTTTCGTTAAATCTCTCCCATGTAGTTACTTCCTCTGTCACTCTCTATAGTTTCTGGGACTCCATGCTTACAAACTACTTCCGATAACCATTGTTTTTTTTTTTTTACAGTGGCCTTTGCCGTAGCATTTGCCATACTTCTGGGCATCCAGAAAACATGTTCACACAGAAGTGCAAACTCATAAGATCCTGACTGGTTATATCAGTTTGTAATCTCTGAAATGAATATTCAGCTTTTGTTAACACCTTTGGTAGCAAGTAAAACAAGAAGTGGTATATTTTATAGCAACTGTGGTGAACCCTGGTGCTATCCAACGCTCATTTATTAAGGCAGGCATAACTGCTTTATTTGCATCATCATCATCATCATCATGGGAGAAGAATGACTGCCAGACATAAAAGCCCACCATTTTTCCAAAGTACTTTTTAACCTCTTTAGCCCCGGAAGATTTTACCCCCTTCCTGACCAGAGCACTTTTTGCGATATGGCATTGCGTTGCTTTAACTGACAATTGCGCGGTCGTGCGACGTTGCACCCAAACAAAATTGACGTCCTTTTTTTCCCACAAATAGAGCTTTCTTTTGGTGGTATTTGATCACCTCTGCGGTTTTTATTTTTTGCGCTATAAACAAAAAAAAGCGACAATTTTGAAAAAAAAGCAATATTTTTTTTATAATAAATATCCCCCAAAAATATATGAAAAAAAATTATTTTTTCCTCGGTTTAGGCCAATATGTATTTTTCTACATATTTTTGGTAAAAAAATCGCAATAAGCATATATTGATTGGTTTATGCAAAAGTTATAATGTCTACAAAATAGGGGGTAGTTTTATGGCATTTTTATTATTCATTTTTTTTATTAGTAATGGCGGCGATCTGCGATTTTTATCATGACTGCAACATTATGGCGGACATATCGGACACTTTTGACACTATTTTGGGACCATTGTCATTTATACAGCGATCAGTGCTATAAAAATGCACTGATTACTGTGTAAATGACACTGGCAGGGAAGGGGTTAAACACTAGGGGGTGATCAAGGGGTTAAGTGTGTCCTAGGATTCTAACTGGGGGGGGCGGGCTTCCACTCACATGACAGCGATCACTGCTCCCGATGACAGGGAGCAGTGATCTCTGTCATGTCACAAGGCAGAATGGGGAAATGCCTTGTTTACATAGGCACTTCCCCATTCTGCGGCTCCGTGACACAATCGCCGGGAGACCGGCAGACATCGAGTACAAGAGGAGAGCTATCCCCATGTGCAGGGCATATAGGCCCCTCCCACCGGTGTCTCCTGCATTAGGCTTATAATGGGCATCCAACTTGTCAGTCTTTAAAGACCGCCCAGCTGTCAGTGTAGATAGTAACATGGTGTTTCGGATGAGCCCTCAATTGCTTTACTCACGTCTATCTAGCAAGGTTACTTTGCGGTATAAGCAAGAAAACTGAGACCTCTGTAGTGTGTAAATGTACTTTTACAAAACAAAAATGCTGTACATACAAAACTATTACAATATTAGGATACAAATCAAGACTGACAGATATCTATAGCAAGATGCCTAGTAAATAAGCAGAAACTATGGTCTGTAACAGTAGAAATACACTTAAAAGTTACTTAGCTCCAGTTACTGTGTTCGTGATCTCTGTTGACAACGAGGCTTCTGGAGATCAGGCACCTTCTTGTTCGCTGATTACAGATTCTTCCTCCTGCTATGGTGTTAATCCATGTTGAAGTTCCTCCACTATCAGTCTCTACTGCTCCTTTTTGTTTACCACTTTGTTGACAATGGTTACAAACTCGTTTACCTTAACAACCAAATTGCCAACTGTCAACAGTTACCAAGGTATTTGTTAGAGATCAGGTTTGTCTGAGGATGTTTCTCAGTTAAAAACTAGTCTGATTGCTATTCTATGACAGTCTTATAGAAAAATCATATTTTATATTAAACACAGCACATTCTGCCCTTGATTTTTCTCTCAGACTACACACAGAAAATCTCTTCATTACTAACAACTGATTCTAAACATTAACTTTCCTTGAATGCAACATCTCCCATATTTCTGTCGCTGAAAAAGTGTTTCAGTCTTTGGCTAAAAGTTCATTATAAAGTCCATTTTAAAGTTCTTTAGAAACAAGTCCAGGCTCGTAATACATCAAAGGCCTTGCTCTCCACAGTACTTGTAGTCAGGGCCGTCTTAATAGCATCATGGGCCCCTGGGCAAAGTAGTGCTCTGGGGCCCCTACAATGGAGACAGGGCAGGTAAACTAGCGTACATATTCGCCAGCACACCATGGATCAGCAATTTTCATCCAAAAAGTTTTAACGAAAAAGATCACATCACAAAAAAAGGTGCAATGTTTCGGAGCCACGCAGGACTCCTTCGTCAGGCATGTGATAAAAGGCAACAGTGTCAAAAGCAGAATATAAATACAATAGTCACCAATCAAAACATGTGAAAGATGAAAAAACAGGTCACACCCCCTCCCTGTGACGTCAATATGATGTCAAAATCCCGCCAGAAAGTGTTAAAAACTAATAGATATTAAAGTAACTTAAGGTAGGCGGGGGGACTAAAAACAAAAAATCGCGTTTTACTGTTAAAAAAAAAAAAATCGCAAAATGCAGATCGCATATCCGGCGGTGGTGTGCAAGCACTAGATTCGGTACACTAGCCAGATGCGTCCAATCGGAGGTAAACTGACATCAAGTAGGTAGGAGGCAGACAAGCGGAGCTTCCCTTTTTGGGTGGAGCTCCCCTTTAACTAAATGAACAATCATTCTGTACAGCAAAGAAACAGTGGGAAAATACTACATATATAAAGTAACAAAGCTGTCCTGTGCATATAATAAATCTGCTAGAATGATGCTCAGGACAGTTGTAACAAGTATAGACATGGTCGCCAATAAAAATCATGAAGCACCATCCAGCCTGACAGGGCCTCAGATACCCCCAACATTGTAAAACCTCTACATCTTATATACATCCAGCACTCCTAACTCCACCCAACCAACCCCCCCCCCCACACACACACACACACCAGGTTTCCCCCTAAAATTGTTATCCTGTTACCACCTCCACACCCCTGGATTCTCAACCCCCAAAAAATAACTCTCCAGCACTGTGACCCCTCTACATCCTAGATATCCCCCAGCACTGTGACCCCTCTACACCCCAGATATCCCCCCAGCACTGTGACCCCTCTACACCCTAGATACCCCCCAGCACTGTGACCCCTCTACACCCCAGATACTCCCCCAGCATTCTGGCCCCTCTACACCTCAGATATCCCCCCAGCACTCTGACCCGTCTACACCTCAAATATCCCCCCAGCACTCTGACCCCTCTACACGCCAGATAACCCCCTCAGCACTCTGACCCCTCTACACCCCAGATATCCATTATTCCATCCATGTAATACCCCCTTTTCCAGTGGAGATACAGTGCATGTGAAGTTTTGTGTGCCCATCTCCAGCACTGTGACAAGGACTCGCCTATACTAATCAAGTCATGCAGGCAGAAGGAGGGGTGGAGGAGGGGGCATCTCTCCGGGCATTCCAAGTCCTTCGGTGCAAACAGTGCTGGACAGCTGGGCTCACCATGACATCATCCACAATGCCACTTCCACAGGTGGGCTCTCAGTGCTGCAGACTCAGCAGCTGCCACTCCAGCTCCTACCCTGCGGCCTCCGAGTCCCGAGCAATCAAGCTGCATGGGGTGGGGTCAGAGCATGCTGGCTGTGAAATAGGTATTGTTCTGCACAGCACGGCGCACCGCTGCCAGCCTGCCTCCCCTGTGTATTCATCACTCTGTGCCATCATGGAGGCCCCAATTTCCGGGGAGAGTGGGCTCAAGGAGCAGCTTTTTTGGGGAAAGTGCAGGGGCCCCTGGGAAGTGCCCAGGTGTGACCTATCATTAAGATGGCCCTGCTTGTAGTCTTCCATTATTCTGTCCATCATGAAACCACTTTTCTCTGGTCTTCCTATGGATCAAATCGGAGACAGCCTTGGGAGTGAAAAACAAAGATGATTATCTGTTCCTTCTAATTATACATAAATAGTAGACCCTGGCCCTTCAGCTACAATCTCTCCTCTAACTTTTTGCCTGGGTCTCTGACCAATACTTTGCCACCTGCCTAAATCCACTTCTGGCCCTCCCACAGAACATCAATAGGGAGGAGAGGAACTATACTGATATTTCC